>CM055116.1:901534252-901996752 GCA_029206835.1 Rana muscosa | reverse complement strand
ATGTCATGCTCTTCTCATTTTCAACCGGGTGGCTTTCTAATTTTTTTGGTTCTTTTAAAACGGAAGTAACTGTAATTGGGTAGGCTGCATTGTTTGGGGAGCCTTTTCTGACTGATTGTATTTGCACATCTGGAGAAGTAATATTCAGCCTACGAGATGTTTTCCATTGCCCAGTAGGGCACCCCATGCACAGAATTTCCCAGTCTTAGTTATAAGCTCATCCAAGGCTGCTAGCCTGTTTTCAACTTTTTGGTTTTAGCAGCTCTGCATCCGAGCTTCCCTCTCCCTATCAGTCACTACTAAATGGATCATGAGATTTTTCTCCTGTTTTATTTTCTCTTGTTTTCTGTGCCTACCTGCCTGCTGCTCCTGCAGGTTTCTTTTTCTTGGCTGTTTTGACAAGTCATGGTAATGCTGGCATCCATATCTTCTCTCTGTAGATGCTTTTGTCACTTGTCGCCAGTCTTCTTTTCTTTGCCATTCCCAATTTTGGGTTGCTGTCTTTCAGGCACTTGGGTTCTTAAGACTGCAGTTTATCTGAATCATCGCTGTGCTGAATGGGATGCCAGGCTTTTTTTCTTCAGTTTGCTTTAGGATGTCTGTGATATGAACATCTGCCCTCCATTAACCTATAGAGAAATCAATTTTTTTTTTGTTTATTGACCATAAAATCTATTTTCTTTTCTTTTTCTTGTTGAGTTTATTGGGGGACATGAATCCACCCTTGGTTTATAGCTCCCAGGTACATGGGTCCCATTTGTACGTCTATTTGCACCGGATGGGAGTATATGCCATCAGTCACACTGGGTACCTTGATGAACTTGAGCCTATTTTTATTTTATTTTTTACAGCCTTATTACTATGCAAGAATGTACTTTTCTAGTAATTCCAAGAAAAATGTCCCTCTTCTAAAATTGTTATTATTTTAGTCCTGAACATAAGAAAATATACCAAGTATATACATTCTTCTTCTTTTTTTTTTTTTCCAAATATTTTGAATTGTGCCTTGCTTGAGGTGTATTTATAATCCAAAACTTTTTTTATTTTGGGTAAAGTGTGAAAGTAATAGGAACCCTGTTAGGTCTGTGTCCTTACTGAGGAGATAGACCCGGTTATAGGTGCACCAAATGGAAACTTTGGTGCTGAAACCGAAAATTACAGTTCTTAAAAATAATTTGTATTATATTCGACTTTTTAATTTAATATTATGAATTTAAATGAACATGAATTTATTGTTGGCCATTATTGGCACCTTTTTAGCGCAAGGAAAGCTCACTGGTCCAGTGCACTTCCGTTGTGGTGTTTAAAAATCCTGCTTGCTGCATTTTTGGTTAGTTAATAAAAAAACGTACCTCCCTGTTAAAATGCATTGAAAATGCAGCAAGAACGCATCAATAACGCACCAATGTTATGTTTTTGATGCGATTTTTGAGCCACATAACCTATGAAAAACACACCATAAGCACAGTAAAATTGCAGCAAAATCGCGTACGTTTTCTGTGCCATTATAATTACCTTGGCACCTTTTTCTCCTATTGGCAAAATGCAGATAACACCATTTCGACCGATATGTTTCGGCAGGTGAAATTGCGGTCCTTTTCTAGTACCCGGTCTACTTGTCCCAGTGACCATTATCACAGAGACAGAAAGTGATGGAGAAATTGAAATCTGCACTGAAGGTGAGGGAAAATCTCCCAACTACTGTCTAAAAAAGGATGTCCTCTCACTTTCTGTCAGGTGTTCAGGACAGGATGTGCAGGAAAATCTCCCCAAGGGGACTCAGCTAAAAAAAAAAGTGACCTGGGTTTTATCTGTGTCCTCCTCCAAAAAAAAAACGAAACAAAAAAACTACAGTAGTTTTGACTATACATACACTTTAAGTAACTGTTTTTATAGTAATGCCTACTTTAATCATTCTACTGATTCTTCAGTTTCTGATTTAAAATATGTATTACATTTTGTGAATTAGTGCACTCATCTCATTATAAATCCCTTGTAAAAATTATAATCTTTGATCACCTTGGAACTATTATATTTTAGAATGTTAAATTATAACTGAAGGCAAAACTTTTATTTCTATTTTATTTTTTTAGTTTTGGATAGAGAGGAGAGAGATTAGAACTCTTGTTAATTTGTATTGCTGTCTGTGCCCCTCTCCTATTTTTCCTGTTTACCATTATCATTGAAAGTAAAATAAAATACCAAATTTTGGGTTGTCCCCAGAAAAGGGGAAATCTTCCAATGGGGACACTAGTTCTGGTGACCTGGGGGCCCCCAAGGAATTCCCTTCAATTTGCAGGGATTTCTTCTCACTTCCTGTTTGGCTGTGGGACAAGTGAAGGGAAATCTCTTCAATGGGACACAGATGGCAGGAAAAGAATAAATCTGACAGGCATTCTAACCCTCCCTTGCTCTATCCAAAATGAAAAAATACGTTTTGCCCATAGTTCTACTTTAAGTGACTTGGATTTTAAATTCCGTTACTCTTTCATCTTGTCCTTGCAGCCCTTTGAATATCCGGTCTGCAGGTTCTGATTTGAGTGGTGTGTAACATTTTGTGGATAAGTGCACTCATCTCATTAGAAATCCTCTATAATAAATAATCTGTTTGCCATGGAACTAATATATTTTTTAAACGTTAAGTGGCTTGGATTTTAAATTCTGTTTTACTTTTTCAGCTTATCCCTGCAGCCCTTTGAATATCCAGTCTGCACACCAGATGGAATAGTTTTTGATCTCCTGTAAGTGCATTTTGTTATTGATAACCTTCCTTGTCTGTAACCAGTTATCTTTACACAAACACACTGAGAGCCCATTCACACAGGGGCAACACGACTTCCAGCGGCGATTTTATGAGGCAACTCGGACACAACTTGAGAATGAATCACAGCGCGACCTGGAGCTACTTACAAGGCAACTCCAAGTTGCCTGCAGGACAGGAGACATTCCAGTGGCCAATCAAACAAGAATCAGCTCTGTGGGAGGGAGAGTTTTGCAGGAGAAATGTATGTTTTCTTCCTGGAGAGTTGCTCCTATTAAGACAGTGAGAGGCGACTCCCATTGAAATGAATGGGTACAGGTCGGATTGAAGTAGTACAGGGACCTTTTTTGAAGTCGGAGCGACTGCAGTAGTGTGCATAAGGACGGCTCCATTAACTTGCATTGATTTCTTCAGCCAGCGCGACTAGGGGAGACCTGGGGCGATTTGGAGTCGGATCCAAAGACACCCCTGTGTGAATGGGCTCTAAGATTGTTGTTGAATAGGTACAATAGACTGTCTATTTTGCCAAATAAATGTTACCTAGAGTCTGGGCACTAGCTATATTTCCACCAGTGTTTTGGAAATGAAAGGCGTGTATGTGTATATATCAGATATTTCATAGGACTTTTATAACAGATGAAGGGTTTACTAATACTAAGGGGATTTTCGGCAGTATTGAAGCTCTGAGCTTCTTTTTCCTAGGCTTCTAGAGTGTCCTAAGCATAATATTTGTGTTCTAGGGAGAAATCATGCACATTTATACACATATTTGTGGTTAAAATCACCCAGGTACTATTTTGTTTAAAGTTTAAAATGGCCAGTCAACTTTCTTTAGTGTGTATGTGTTTTAGATAAAGTTGGGATCAATGGCATCATCTACAGTATTTCCTGCCACTTGTTGCTGTGTTCATGAGACGGGTAACTGGATGCCTTATTATTATTATTATTATTATTATTATTATTATTATTATTATATACAGTGCCTTGAAAAAGCATTCATACCCCATGTTACAACCAAAAACGTAAATGTATTTTATTGGGATTTTATGTGTTAAACTAACACAAAGTGGCATATAATCGTGAAGTGGAAGAAAAATTATAAATGGTTTTCAACTTTTTTTTTTTTTATTTTTTATTTTTTTTTACAAATATCTGAAAAGTGTGGCATGCATTTGTATTTATCCCATTTTACTCTAACACCCCTAACTAAAATCTAGTGGAACCAATTGCCTTCAGAAGTCACCTAATTAGTAAATAGAGTCTATCTCCTGTATAATTTAATCTCAGTAAAATTAGATGATCTGTGAAGCCCTCATAGGTTTGTTAGAGAACCTTAGTGAACAAACAGCTTAACCACTTCAATACCATGCACTTATACAGCTTCCTGCCCAAGCCAATTTTGAGCTTTCAGCGCTGTCGCAATTTGAATGACAATTGCGCGGTCATGCAGCACTGTACCCAAACAATTTTTTTAGCATTTTGTTCCCACAAATAGAGCTTTCTTTCGGTGGTATTTGATCGCCTCTGCGATTTTTATTTTTTACATATCAAATAAAAAAGTGTGAAAATTTTGAAAAAAACTAACTTTTTCTTTGTTTCTGTTTATTTTTTTTGTAAATAAGTACCTTTTCTACTTCAATGACGGGCACTGATAAGGCGACACTGATGGGCACCGATGAGGTGGCACTGATGATGGGCACTGATAGGCGGCACTGATGGGAGCTGATATGTGGCACTGGTATGCGGCACTGATGGGCACTCATAGGCGGCACTCATAGGCGGCACTGATGGATACTTATGGGTGGCACTGATAGGCGGGCACTTATGGGCACTGATAGGTGGCACTAATGGACACTGGTAGGTGGCACTGGTGGTTGGCATTGCTGGGCATCATGCATTTTTTTGTGCCATGATGGTGCCAATCAGTGCCCATTTGTGGGCACTGATTGGCATATATTTTTTATCTCTTTGTGCATGTGGATGGCCATGGGGGACTTACCTGGCCATCCACATGCTTGGGGTTCCCTGGTGGTCCTGGGGGGCTTCCCTGGTGGTCCAGTGTGGGTATCCGAGGGGGGGCTGCGCTGATAAACAATCAGCGCGAACCCCCCCTGTCAGGAGAGCCGCCGATCGGCTCTCCTCTACTCGCGTCTGTCAGACGCGAGTGAGGAAGAGCCGATCAACGGCTCTTCCTGTTTACATTGTGATCAGCCGTGATTGGACACGGCTGATCATGTGGTAAAAAGCCTCCGCCGGAGGCTTTTTACCGAGATCAGTGTAGCGGTGGGTCAGACTGATCCACCAATCGCCGCAATGCGCGCCCCCCGGGCGCGCGGCGGCTGTTATCCCGCAGGACGTCATATGACGTCCAGTGTGGATAACACAACCACTTCCCGGACGTCAATCTGCTATTGACGGGGCGGGAAGTGGTTAAAGTGGTTGTAAACCCACTTTTCGAAAAAAAAATAAAAAATTATAAAATGACACCTGCAAGAAAAAGACATGAGCTAATATGTTATGCATACTAGCTCATTATGTGGCACTTACCTCAGATTGAAGCATCCGAAGCGCTCCTCGTCCCCCTCCGCCGGCGCCGCCATGTCCGCTCCGGCCGTCTTCCTGTTATCGGCGCTGTGATTGGCCGGAGCGGCGAAGACATCACAAGCATGTGCGCGGGGCCGGCTTTCTCCATTGAGAAAACCAGCAACGCTCAGTGCGCCTGCACCGTTGTCATCGGTGCAGGGTTTTCTGAAAATTATCTCCTTAACCGTGTAGGTCAGGGATAAAGTTGCGGAGAAGTTTAAAGCGGGGTTAGATTATATATAAAAAAAAAAAAAAAAAGCCCTAAGCTTTGAACATCTCACGGAGCACTGTTCAATCCATCATTCAAAAATGGAAAGAGTATGATACAACTGCAAACTTACCAAGACATGGGCGTCCACCTAAACTGACAAGCTAGGTAAGGAGAGCATTATTCAGAGAAGCAGCCAAGAGGCCCATGGTAACTCTGGAGGAGCTGCAGAGATCCACAGCTCAGGTGGGAGAATCTGTCCACAGGACAACTATTAGAAGTGCACTCCACAAATCTGGCCTTTATGGAAGAGTGGCAAGAAGAAAGCCATTGTTGAAAGAAAACTATAAGAAGTCCAGTTTGCAGTTTTTTAGAAGCCATGTGGGGGACACAGCAAAATGTGGAAGAAGGTGGTCTGGTCAGATGAGACCAAAATTGAACTTTTTGGCCTAAAAGCAAAACTCTATGTGTGGCGGAAAACTAACACCACACATTACCCTGAATACACCATCCCCACCGTGAGACCTGGTGGTGGCAGCATCATGTTGCGGGGATGCTTTTCTTCAGCAGGGACAGGGAAGCTGTTCAGAGTTGATGGGGAAGATGGATGGAGAAGGATTAAGAGGGCCCTGCTCAGGGAGCTTACCATCAAAAGGAAGGGGGAGATGATAAAAAAAAGTAGCAGTTTTTAGGTGGAGGGAGGGGGGTAGGCTTCCCTGAATAAATGGGTTTTCAAAATTTGCCTAAAGGTGGACAGGTTAGGAGATCTAAATAATTTCTGTAGGGGAGCATGGGAGGAGGTAAAAAGAGCTGGAGAGCTAATCATTTCAGGCATCTTGAGAGGACTGCTCGTAGGAAGAATGTTTACATGTTTAATGCGTTGCTAAACCCAGGACCCTGCATTCAGTATATCTGGTCTCCCACAGAACATGGAAATGCAATTATTGTAGTAAATATAAACTGCTAATTACCTTTTCTCATCAGCAGTCTATAGCAGTTATGCGACTTCTATCGGTGTCTGGTTAAAGTTTGTAGGAGGAGTTTTCATTCTCTGACTGTCCTTTGAGGCTGCATGACCCCCTGACCCTCTGTCTGCACAGTGCCGATTAGCCCGGTGCTGATCACATGCACCGTCCCAAAATAAAAATAACTTTCTAGCAATACACCTAAAACTCAGCATGTGCAGAGTGCCCTCCAAGGATCTGTTTTATCGGAAGATGGATTGGTAAAAGAAGGTAAGGCAATCATGCTTTACTGCATATATACACTGATTTTACTGTTGTCAGTTTAGTAACACTTAGGCCCCTTTCACACTGGGGCGTTTTTCATGCGGTTTAGCGCTAATAGCGCTGTTATACCGCATGAAAAAATCCTGCCCTGTGTCTTCAATGTGAAAGCCCGAAGGCTTTCACACTGAAGCGGTGCGCTAGCAGGACCGCTCCAAAAGTCCTGCTAGCCGCTTCTTTACAGCGGTAAAGGAGCGGTGTGTTCACCGCTCCTTTACCGCGGTCTCCCATTGAAATCAATGGGACAGCGCGGTAATACCGCCCGCAAACCGCGGCAATAGCCGCGGTTTGCGGGCGGTATTAACCCTTTTTCGGCCGCTAGCGGGGGTTAAATTAACCCCCCTAGCGACCGCATACCACGGTAAGAACGACAGTATAGCAGCGCTGAAAATCGCGCTGCTATACCGCCACCGCACCTGCCCGCCCCAGTGTGAAAGGGGTCTTAAAGGAAACCTAGACTAGATTTTAAACGTAACTTAACCAAAACCCCAGCCTATCCCCCAACATTAACCTTGACCCCCAAATATAGACTTGCCTTTTTGAACATATGCGGTCCCATGCCAAACACTACATGCTCCCAGATCCCAGCACCAAAACCGGCTTTTTCCAGAAAACAAGGATTACAACTGCCTGTTGCATTTTTATTTAAAGTGTAATGTGAATTCTGATTATTGATGGTAATCATAAGGGATTTTGATTTGATCTTCTGTTTTCCTGCAGGAGTATTGTCCCATGGATAAAGAGATATGGCACTAACCCTATCACAGGAGAGGTGTGTTTTTCTGTCTACATGTTGTTGGAGGGGTGGTGTTCATTTTGTTCCTTCTCTCTGTAAATATTCTTCCACAGTAAAAACGTAGTCTGTTTCAATGCAGGTAACTGAGGTATTAACAGATCAAAATGTACAATATATGGAAGTTTATTTTATTTAAAATGTAAGTCTTGCCTAAATGTTTACGTGAGATGAAGGATATTAATCTGGTTTACCAAACTCTTCCTGTAGTGACAACACTGGAGCTTTCCCCTAAAATTAAAATTGATACATTTTTTCCCCAATGGAACCACAGGCAGCTGAAATAATTTTGCCAAATACTTTCCAAATCTAAAAAAAAATGAAAAGAGTTGGCTAGAGTAACCCTTTAATTAAACATATTTGCCTACTGTTCTCTAGCTCTAGACCTGAAACATTGTTTAAACATGCATATGCAAGCACAATGTGAATAGCAGGATTTTTTTTTTATTGGCAAATAGTGAATAATTGTGCTTGTATAGCTGGCGTGTGCATTTTTCAACCCCACTAAAAATGTATTAGTATACCAAACTGTAGGCAATTGTGTGGATATGAACTCTGTGAAGCGGCTCCGTGAGACTATAGTCTGTTGGAATGAAATTTTCTAATCCTGCAATTATTCTTCATACTGGGAAAACCCCAAATAAATAATAAAACTTTAATAGGAACGTTTTCGGTATATTGCTGATTTATCGAAATGATAAAAAGCTCAACATTTATTTGATTTATATTGCTCTTCTTAATTGAACTTGGCAATCAAAGCTTTCAAATTTTTTTAAACTATAGAACGCTTATATAACTGGCCAAGCCTCCGTTATCATTGCCTGTACGTAAAGCCCAGATTTTTTTATTATTTTTTTTGCAATACAGACCTTAGCCTGGCTCCTGTTAAACAACATGGTTGCCAACAGTTCTTTTCTCAAATTTTCCCTGCCAGCCTGGTGAACATATACTGAATATAGTTTGTGCATCGTGACCAATTGTGTGTAGATATTTATGTTGCAGTACGTTAATTCTGGGATCATAATGGTAGCATAATCTGTCACTGAAATGCGTACTGCTTTTCTGGTTGAATCCTACAACAGGGGTATATTGCTTGGTGGATAGACTTTTTTTATTTGCAGTTCACTGTTGTAACACTAGGTGGCAGTAGGTTATTTACCAGAGACACATTGCTTTTAACAGTCTTATTTGTGTATTACTGAAGCACCATTTCCCACAATCTGTGTTAAGGCATTTACAGTTAATAATGGTGATGGAAAAGTGACTCATCACATGACAATCCAACAGCGTTGATTGTGTTTATAGCAGATGTCTGAATGTGCTAGGGCAGCAGGAAGTTATAGGCAGTGATTGTGGTAATAGTTCATTAATTATACTTTAGATGCTATGATGCTGTTCATAAGCATGTTGCAGTGCCGGTTTGACAATATCAATGTTCTAAGGATTGTGACACCCTAAAAATGTGTATACATACTATGAAGGTTTTGGTGTGAGCACTTTCATTATTTTATCTTATACTTAAGTATAAAACACAATTTCTCAATCAACATGGGGCTGAACATGAGTAACCTTAACGTGTATGGCTAGCCTTACAAAGAAGACAGACTTCTTCTCACTTTGTGCTTCCAGCAGCGATCACCGCTGGTAACCGCTGGGTGGACAACCAGAGATGGCTGGGGCTGCCACTGACCTGCAATTGAAGTGTACAGGGCTTGGCGACCACGGCTAGCTGCTCATAAGTGGAAGAAACGGCTGCAGGAGTCAGAAGATTCCTTCACTGTCGTCTGCACCAGCTGCTTGTGCAAATGTAGCTTAATCCCACCTTTTTGCAGCAGCAGATGACACAAAATTATCAGCTGACAAGATACCTGGCAAAATCGAGGTATTTTTGCACTTATCTTTGACAAAGGTTTTTATTGACAGAATGCAAAAAAAAATAAAAACTTGCAGAACTAATGGGCCATACATATCATGCAGAGTACATAGCATAATTCAGAAGTTAGTCCTGGGATACATTAAGATAAATGATGGTTACAATAAGGAAGATATAGGATATGTCAACCAATCCATAGAATATGTGTGATATTCAAGTGTTTCGAACAGATATAACAAAACACTTTCAATGGTATTTTGAGCAGACCAAAGGTAAGTAAAAAAGACTTTCATTTGACATTTTTATTTAATGCAGCACTGCTAAAATAAAGGAACAAAACTAACCAAAAAAAAATATATAATATTAAATCTCATCACATGACAAAATAGGAAATGGCACTCGCCCATCCATTCACATTTGAAAAAACTTTCCTAAGCACTTTTTAACCAACCGGAATCTGCAACCCTCCACAATCCCTTTTCCAGGAG
Source organism: Rana muscosa (assembly GCA_029206835.1). NCBI lineage: Eukaryota > Metazoa > Chordata > Amphibia > Anura > Ranidae > Rana > Rana muscosa. The sequence continues at coordinate 901,986,760 of CM055116.1, read as the reverse complement.
TGAAGACCAGTGATCCACCAATTACTGATAGCAGACATTACTATGCCCTCGCTGGAGTCTTCAGGACCCTATGAGGACTCTGCCGATTAATCCAATGGGAGGTGTCTGTCACCAGGCAGTGATATGGGCACCTAAAGAAAAACTTTCACTCTGCAGTAAGGAAACAAGACCCAGAGCATCACATGACCATAGATTTAGATAAGGATTTTGAGGGCATTTGCCTTATTTCTTTTTAATTATTGGGGTGATTTTGTAGAGCGGTGGGGTGGTGGAGGCTTCCCTCACCAGACTTCAGCTTTAAACAAAAAACAGCACTTATGTGCCAAACTATCTGGAGTAAAAAAAAAAAATCCCACCAAAATTAAATCTGCTTAAAGGAGACTTAATTTAGGAGACAACATAACAGACCATGCCTTGCCTTTGCCTTGCAGCCGTTTTGTCTGATTAAACCTCCAACTAAGCTGACTCATATGGGATGAGTCATTGCTGTGATTATTCTGAACAAAAAAACTTTTTTCAGCAGAGCTGAGAGTGACAAAGCTTGAAGGAGAAAAGGACACCAGTGTGCCACCTGCTGGTTGGATAGGCTGCCTACCTAATAAAAGTATTTTCAGTCTTGACCCTAATAAATAAAACACATGACATGTACGAAAGCACTGTGTAATCCATGTGTTAGTTTTAGCATTTGGGTTAGGGTTTTTCTTTAAGAAACAGGCAATGTTCCTTTCACTTAAAATCATATTTTTTATTATGGGTAAAGTATTTTTTTTTTATAATGCTTGAACTTTCTTTCCCTATCCTTTTACTGTAACTTTAAGAGTCTGTGTTGACAAGCTTTTGTTCACTTCAAACTGGTTTTGTGATCCCATATATTACTATGAAAATACAAAACCTGCTTGAAGCAGGTAAACGGCAGTTAAAGCTGGGTTATATATACAGATAAAAACCAAATTATTTACTTAGCTTTGCGGTTCAAAGGTCATTGATTTGCTGATGAAAAATGGGGATTCCAGGACTGTCATACTTTTTGTTTTGGTATTCATCAATGGCAGCCTCGTGTTTGACCCTACAGGCTCCTTTCTAGGGCTGGTTCACACCAGCAGTTTTGTTTTGCATAGGATGACAGCATGCCGACGCACAGATTGTGGTGGATTGCACTGTTTACTTTTTTTTTTTTTTTTTTTTTCATATCCTTGCGGTAAGCCTTTGTGTGCGGCACTGGTGAAGGCGCACATACCTGGTGTTCCATACCTGGAGGAGTATCCTTGGTTCTTATTTTGGCACAAGTTTGATATTCACGGCAAGATTTGGATTTATTTAAGGACATTGACTTATGCAGTGTAAACTTTACCATACTTCTTTTTTTTTATTTTTATTTTTTATATACACTATGGATGATTTATTCATATTAAATTATATTTAATAATTCATATATCTTGTAATTAGCGCAGCGCTGTTTTGATTTATGCTGTATGTAGTTTGTCAAGAAAATTCTGGGCATTTTAGCGTATATTTGTTTTCAAGTTTACTTTAAAAAATGCCGCTCATCCCTATCCAGTTTGTGGTAACATGTATAAGTTGGCCTCGGCCTTGTACCACAGTAAAAAAACTCTGGCCAACTTTCACCAGTTTTTCTAATGAAAACATCAGAACTGGCCCCTCATAGTTTTTTTTTTTTTTTTTTTTTGTGTGTGTGTGTTTACACAGGCGTTTTGAATTTTAAAGCTGCGTTTTAATGCGCCTTTCTGACATGTTGCACAAGTGATACTGCTCAAATGCCATGAGATACATTTTTTTTTTTTTTTTTTTTGCAATGGTAAAATGGCAAATTATCACATTTGGCACTTTGCAACAGTGTCTTAAATGCATTGTGGGACCCATTTTTTATTTTTATTTTTATTTTTTTACAATGCTAAAATGAGAAATGCTAACTATTTGAAGCTTTGTAACTGCTCCTTAAAGTGGTTGTAAACCTTTTTTTTTTTTTTTTTTTTTACTAACCTGCAAGCATACTAGCTCATTATGTACCACTTACCTTCGATCGGGGCCCCCGAAGTCGTCCGTGTCCCTCCTCTAGCCGCATCCATCGCTGCGGCGATAGCTGGAATGTTACTTCCGGGTATCGCCGCTGCAGCCAATCACAGCGCCGCTCCGGCGCTGTGATTGGCCGGAGCGGCAAAGACGTGACTCCGCGCATGCGCGCGTGAGCTGTCGAATTCGGCTACGTCGTCGAATGTTGCGACCTAGCCGAATTTGTGAATGGGGTGACGTCAGCGTCGCCGCATTTACATACAAATATCTCCTTAACCGTGTAGGTTAAGGAGATATTTCATGCACCTACAGGTAAGCCTTAATCTAGGCTTACCTGTAGGTCTTTGTTTAAAAAGTGGGTTTACAACCACTTTAAATGTGCTGTAAAAGTGGCATATTTCAATAGATGCGAATAAAGGTGGTTGCAAAGCGTCAATGCAAAATGACGCAAGGCAACATGGACACAGATATGCTCCTTGCTAACCCTCCATCTGCTTCCTGTTTTATAAGTTGAGAATGGCGTTGATAGGCAGTTGAGTTGTGTTTTTACTGCTTCCCAACTGCCTATTTTCAACGCTTGTGTGAATGAGGCATAAATGGATTATTGTATTGACTGTTAGGCTGTGTTTTATGGGATTCCTATTTGCACTTCATAAATAGTAGGTTTAAACTTTGAGCTATTTATTCTCTAAATGTTAGTGTTTCTGTAAAGTGCATTACAGTGTGTGGGTTTAAAATAGCACTCTCTAAAAACAGGCCTATATTTATAACCACTTGCTGTATTTCACATAATCTATTCTGACCCACTTCTTAGGTATTGGGTTGTACGTCCTCTACCCAGACCGTCTGCATACTTTGGATATCTGTCATGCTATTGGCGTGCATAAGCATGTCTTGCACATTTCAGCCTCCTATCAGTGGGCGCAGTAAACGCTACATTTATCCCCCACAGGCTTTTGGGCAGTGTTTGTGTGAACCTCATTACTAATAGCTAGGTGAGATATTTCTGAATGGCCAGATTTTCCAGGTGTGTTGAGGCCATGTTAATCTGATCCCAATATAAAGAAAGGGCCATTGCAACACAGGGTCACGTTTCAAGCAGAAAGAATTTCCTCCAGGGCACTTGTCACTTTATTAACTCTGACTGCAGAGTACATTTAATATCTGGATACTGCTGCTGTATCTTTTAAAAGAAGGTTGAGGCTCACATACTGTATAGATGAACAATAAACAATGTACCAAATGTTATGTGCAAATGATAAAAACTTTGTGATAAAAATTGATTTCAAATATAGTGAATATGAGACAAAGCTTAGAGACACAAGTGAAAAACAAGTCCCAAAAGTGAAACCATCCTATGGTAAACATATATAAAGTCCTCCACAGAAAGTTGTTGCATAGAAGTGGGATACAATAGCCTTAGCAGGCATGTAGAGCATCAGGGATGATGTGTCCTCCACCCAAAATAAGGAGTATAAACTCTTACCGGAAGTAGTCGACTCGAATGTCAGCGACAACGAGTCACTCAAGCGAGGATAGCCCGATCAGCAGATTTCCAAAGACGATCCAGGGAATCCAAGGGCCTCCAAGAACGAATCCAGGGAATTGTGCAGATAACTAGGTTCTTGGAGGCTCTTGGATTTCCTGGATAGTCTTTGGAAATCTGCTGATCGGGTTATCTTCGCTTGATTGACTCATCGCTGACATTCGATTCCACTACTTGCGGTAAGAGTACATACTCCTTATCTTGGGGGAGGACACATTATCCCTGATGCTCTACATGCCTGCTAAGGCTATTGTATCCCACTTCTGAGCAACAACTTTTCTGTGCAGGACTATATATATGTTTACTATAGGATGATCTCACCTTTTGGGACTTTTTTTTCACTTGTGTTTCAACCCATTAGATATAGAGATAGATAGAGATATATATATATATATATATATATATATATATATATATATATATATATATATATATATATATATATATATATATATACTTTTGTCTCGTATTCACTATATTTGAAATTAATTTTTGTCACACCGTTTTTATTTGCACATAACATTTGGTACATAGTTTTTTGTTCATTGCTTCATATTATTAGCGCTACATTTTTCACAAAACTTTTACATTGAATTTTTGTCATATTCTCATGTAGCAGCTGTTTATTCCTCCTCACACATTGGGTTAGCGCAGTAATGTCCTTTATTTGCATTCTATACTGTATATATGCACACACAAACACTGCAGGGGATAGCGTGTCGCCAACCCCTCACACACTGGATGTGCAAGCTCCTTATAGAAAGTAGGTCATAGACACTCCACCCTAGATCTTGTTAACCTGTGTCTTGCCACAAGAGTCCTAAAAGTTAGCAAACAATGTTACAAAAACAAAAGATAAATTAAGCCCTTGCTTTACAGTAGATATTCCATTCCCTGACGGATTCTATTGCATTACTGCAAAGAATGGTTATGGATGATGCTGATAGGGAGTGTAGAGGGTTGTAGTCATTTATTACCATACAACAGAAAATGGCCTCTGGCCTAGATAAGTGGACAGATTGTGGGAGGGGGTGGCTGGCTTAATTTTTGCCTTCAGAGTATGAACATTCTTGGTGTTTTTTTTTTTTTTTTTTTTTGTCAATACATTTTATATAATGTAAAAACAGATTTGAGTATTTTAGGGAGTCGCTCATTAAAGTTTTATTATTTTTCATTTAGCCCGCTGAGTTAAACGAAAAAAAAGCCTAGTGTGTACCAGGCTTAAGTTTCGGAAAACTCTCTTTATCTGCTGGCCTGTGATGAGCAGCAAAGGGTTGCATTGTATTCCAGTAACTGATAAAAAAACAAACAAACATGTTTCTTTAATTGGGCAGCAAGGTGGCTAAGTGCTTAGCGCTTCTGCCTTAGCAACACTAGGGTCGTTGGTTTGAATCCCAACCATAGCACTACCTACCTGGAGTTTGCATGTTCTCCCTGTGCCTGCATGGGTTTACTTCAGGTACTCCAGTTTACTCCCACACTCCAAAGACATGCTGGTAGGTTAATTGGCTCCTGTCTAAATTGACCCTAGTATATGTGTATATAAATGTGGATTAGGGACTTTAGATTGTAAGCTCCTTGAGGGCAGGGACTGATGTGAATGTACATGTTTGTAGCTCCAAGATCCAGAGTTCCCATTTGTGCTGGAGACCGCGCTGGACTTGCTTGATCAGTTTTTAGTCGTCGGTAGTTTATGCCCAATAGTGGATATTGGCGGTGAGGTGTGGGCTGTTCCCTTTTTGGTATGGCCTTTATGGTCATTTCCGCATGTAAACTTGAAAAAGTATGATGGAAGTAGCACAGTTTCCAAAGAAATGCGAGTTTGAAGGGGAATTAAAAGGCGTTTATTGAAAGTAGCGCCAAAGTATATTAAGCCAATGTGTTTCGGAGGGAAAAGGGGACTTCTTCAAGGCTGTTGCTTCATGCTAATAGGATGCCTCTGCAACTACAGCCAGCACCCTGACAGCTCTCATTCTGATATTTTGTTATTTACACACCCAGTAGCACGCAGCAACAGCCCTGGAGAAGGGTAGTCCCTTTCCCCCGAAACACATTGGTTTCATATACTTACTTGGTACTTTTTAATAAACACCTTTTTTAACTCCCCTTCAAACTCACATTTTCTTTGGATACTGGGAGCGCCTTCCTCCATACTTTTTCAAGATCCAGAGTTGCCATTCATCCCATCCTGGGTTTCAAGGATCCCAATGCCTCTGTACATTTTTATGTTTTGTGTGGAATTTTATTCAGTCAGCTATTGCCTCCCTTCATAGCAAAGACTTTTTAGCATATATTGCCATAAAGGATACACATTCCCCTCTTTCCAGGTCACTGACTATTTCTTTGCTTTGCTATGGGTGAAAACCACTATTAATTTGTGCCCCTCACGTCACAAGTCCATTCTTTCTCTGGGCAAGATTATCTGGTTACATCCTGAAACCAAGAAGTCTGTCATGGTGGCTTTTGTCCCTGGTGCTGTAGGACAGCAATTATTTTTTTTTCTGCCCATATGTTGGTAATTGTCAAGACAGATGCTGGTCTTCTGGATTGGGACAGAGTTCCGGACCATCTGTCTGTTCAGGGTTTTTTAAGAGGATCTGTGGAGAAATTCAAACTTCCAATCAACATCCTGCTTACTACTTTGGACTCCCCTTCTGATTTGTCATCTAGTCTCGGTTCAACTGAGCAATACCACAGCTGTGGCTTGCATCTATTAGGGCTAACAGGAGTGTTGCAGTGGAATGGGAAAGTTATCCTGTCCTGGGTGGAGATGTATGTTCTAGAAATCTTTGTAGGGCACATTCCCAAAGTGGAGAACTGGTAGGCAGATTTTCTTAGCAAACAACTTTTGAATCCAGGGGAATGCTTTCTCTATCTGGAGGTGTTTTGGAACATATATCTGTGTTGGGGGACACTGGACGTGGATCTGCTAGCATCTCAGTTGATGCGTCAAATACCCTGGTAGCCCTGTAGGATCTGAATGCCCTACTTGTGCGTCTTCTGCTGCAGCTTGTGTACTTCAAGTCATTCTCATAGCTCTGTGTGGTAGGCTAACCTCATTGGTCAGTTAGCTGACACTCCGTGGCTTCCACCAGATTGGTCCTCGGGATACCAGATAACGGTAATATTTTACACTGCTTTTTTTTTTTTTTTTTTTGGTCAAATATTTATTAGAAAGTATTTTAGTGATACAAAAACGTTTAAAAAAAAAAAAAAATCGTGTAAATGGTCAGACTTGAGTAATCCTTCCAATAGAAATGTGTTGATCGTACACAGCAGAGTTGAAACACGTAAAACGGACAAAAGAAAGTCTCTCTGTTCCAGCAGCAGCATGCATGTACTGTATATGAAATACTTTCAGCAAGATACACGGCTTGCTCTCCTTATATACTGTATTTCCTTTTCAGACTGCTTGCCATAACTGAGCATGAGTTTATTGCATCTAGGAGACTTTCATCAGGTTCTGTGTGCCTAGTGTGTTTTTTTTTTTTTTTTTGTTTGCTATTCATAAAGCCGCGTCATGCTGGGATGGCACTTCAGCCTGCTCCCTTTACTTGTATACAGTGCATCCGGAAAGTATTCACAGCGCTTCATTTTTTCCACATTTTATGTTACAGCCCTATCCCAAAATGGATTCAATTCATTATTTTCCTCAAACTTTTACAAACCAGGTCCCGTAATGACAATGTGAAAGAAGTTTGTTTGAAATATTTGCAATATTTATTTTAAAAAAAAAATGAAAAAAATCCCATGTACATATGTATTCACAGCCTCAAGTCTTTTTGAGTAGGATGCTACAAGCTTGGCGCACACATTTTTGGTCAGTTTCTCCTATTCTTGGTACACAGCTGTTTTCAGATCTCTCTAGAGATGTTCAATCGGGTTTAAGTCTTGGCCACTCAGGGACATTCACAGAGTTGTCCCGTAGCCACTCTTTTGTTATCTTGGTTGTGTGCTTAGGGTTGTTATCCTGTTGGAAGATGAACCTTTGCGCCAGTCTGAGGTCCAGAGCGCTCTGGAGCTGGTTTTCATCAAGGATGTCTCTGTACATTGCTGCAATAATCTTTTCCTCAATCCTGACTAGTCTCCCAGTTCCTGCAGCTGAAAAACATCCCCACAGCATGATGCTGCCACCACCATGCTTCACTGTATTGATGGTATTGGCCAGGCGATGAGCGGTGCCTGGTTTCCTCCAGACATGACGCTTGCCATTCAGGTCCAAGAGTTCAATCTTTGTTTCTTTAGACCAGAGAATTTTGTTTCTCATGGTCCGAGAGTCCTTCAAGTGCCTTTTGACAAACTCTAGGTGGGCTTCCATGTGCCTTTAAGAGAGGCATGGCCTCTGTCTGTCTTCTCTACCATACAGGCCTGATTGGTGGGGTGCTGCAGAGATGGTTGGTTGTTTTTTCTCGAAGGTTCTCCTCTCTCCACAGAGAAATGCTGAAACTCTGTCAGAGTGACCATCGGTCTTGGTCACCTCCTCGACTAAGGCCCTTCTCCCCGATTGCTCAGTTTGGCCAGGTGGCCCACTCTAGGAAGAGTGGTTTCAAACTTCTTCCATTTATGGATGATTGAGGCCACTGTGCTCATTGGGACCTCATTGCTGCTGAAAATCTTTTTGTACCCTTCTCCAGACTTCTCCGTGGGACTTCATGGCTTGGTTTTTGCTCTGACTTGCACTGTAAGGCCCCTTTCACATTAAGGTCCGCCTGTCAGTTTTTTAGGCGGACCTGAACGGATGCTCCGTGCACCTCTATGGAGCCAGTGATGTCAGCGGTGACATCCCCGCTGACATCCAACCCGCTCCGATCCGCCAAAGTGTGATGGAAGAAAACCCTACTTTTCCATCCGCCTGGCGGATCGGATGACAACGGACTCTACGGACCGTCGTCATCCGATCCCCCATAGGGGAGAGCGGCGCTCTGACAGGTCGGTCCCTGCACAGTGTGCAGAGACAGACCTGTCATCTGCCTGCTCAGCAGGGATCGACAGAGGGATCCCTGCGGAGCAAAGCGGAGCCCCGTACACGGACATATCCGTGTGAAAGGGCCCTTAACTGTGGGACCTATATAGACAGATGTATGCCTTTCCAAATCATGTCCAGTCAACTGAATTTCCCACAGGTGGACTCCAAGTTGTAGAAACATCTCTGATCAATGGAAACAGGATACACCTGAGCTCAATTTTGAGCATCATGGCAAAGGATGTATAAACTTATGTACGTATGTTTCTTTGAAATCTTTTTTTATTTTATTTAAAAATTGCAAACAAACTTCTATCACATTGTCATTATGGGGTATTGGTTGTAGAATTTTGAGAAAAATAATAATTTTAATCCATTTTGGAATAAAGCTGTGACATAACAAAATGTGGAAAAAGTGAAGCGCTGTGAATACTTTTTACTCAATGTTATTTAACATCATCTTGATGGTCACATTTGGAGTTACTGTCTTTAAATACCATATCCTTATTATTTATAGGCAGCAGTCTTGGGGTCCACCCCATTAGTAATTTTATCCATGAAGTAAATCCAGTAGATATTATTTCAAATTGTTTGTCCAATTAAAAGTAATTATCTCCAAGGTAATGTATTAATGTATGTTTCAGAAAGTTCTTTACAATGTAATTCTCATCTAATTTTTTTATTTTTTTTTTGTATCACAGAAACTGGAGGCAAAATCTCTTATTAAGTTGAACATTGCCAAAAACCAGGATGGTAAGTTAGTGGTTCAAGTTTAACTAAAGACAGGCCCGATCCTCCAGTTCTTGGTTCCCCTGCTAGAGCTCTGTGCCCCTCCCAATTGCAGAGTTCCCCCATAGTAAGCTGTTTTCTCTAAGCTGCGTGCTCGCTCCCGAGTCACCTCTCTGAATCCATAAGACGCAGAGAGCGTGGCTCAGCCCCGCTCCTGCCTCATTGATTTTGATTGACAGCAGCGAGAGCCAATGTCTCCTGCTGCTGCATCTCAGCCAATCAGGAGAGAGAGAGACCTGGGAGAGCCTTTAATGTTGTGCACGTCGTTGGATCATGATGGTGCTCAGGTAAGTATTGGGGGGACTGCTGCACACTGAAGGTTTTTTCACCTTTTATGCATGAAGGTAAAAAACCTTCAGCCTTTACAACCACTTAACATTCTTTTTACAGAAGTCCATAACGCAAGTCTTTTTACCTGGACATTTGTGCACACACACACACACACACACACACACACACACACACACCTCAGCACTACCCGCAGCACCCCTCCTGTCCTAATATTGGAGTATATACATGCTCTCTGCACCCATCTTACATGCAGTGCCTAGGCCTTTGGAACCTTTCGGCCTACAATTAGGTAAAAAGCAACCAAACAGAACTGAATGTGCAGATGTAAAGTTAAATTGTGTTTTCGGTCAACTTGCTTGTTCTGCTACTTGTTTAATATCCTGCCACAGATTTTGTATAAAGAATACGTTCAATTCTTAGAAAAAATAAAAAATAAATGCACATTTTTTTTGCAGGTTAAAAAAAAAATTGCATTTATTTTCTTTTTCTTTTTTTGGAGCCTATAAAGCATTGCACCAATGACAAGCACATTGCTGGTGCCTTGCAGGTCTCCAGTGTATCTGTGTGCTCATACATATTGTACAGGAAAGCAGATACAATCTGACAGGAAGAGAGAATGAACTACCATGGCCCTCCACATCGCTGTGGTAGTTCATCGAAAATTAGAAGCTGACAGCCGTAAAGGCTGCCGAACCTTGTAGTTTTCCATTTACAAAGCACTGTGAATGAATGACGCAGCCAGAGCCCCGCCTGGCCACTTTTTTTTTTTTATTGTAATAGCTAGCAGGGGGAGACGATCCCCCCCACTAGCTGTCAGATTGAGGAGGTGCGGGGGCTGGTCCGTTTATAACATGTTACCCCCAGAATATGGGGGTAACATGTTACGAAAGGTGAATCTATCCTTTAAGCAGTTTTTCATCATTGAGACCCTTGTCAAAGTTTGTCATTTCCTTCTAAAAATGCATGAATGGCTTATTTTGTCATAATTTTGATTCTCTTAAAGTGTTTTTCCTGCGAGAGCTGCACTATGAAGTACAGTATATAAAAACTGAAGAGCAGTTTTGCTTAATAGTTGAGGTTGACTGTTGCTTGCCATCAACAATAGTTGAGATACCTTTCCATTTTTTTTGTTGGTAACTTTTTTATTTTACGTTTTTAAAAAGTTTTAATTTTATTTTTTTACCTCTTTAGGCAAGTATCACTGCCCTGTCCTCTTCTCTGTATTCACCAATAACTCACACATTGTGGCTATTGGCAACACCGGAAATGTCTTCTGCAATGAGGTAGGAAAGTATAAACATTGGAGTTTTTGTGCAACCACCTAATGATGAAACGCTTGCTTTGTAGCTTGCACAGAGTACTGTTGTAAACATGAGCCATGCTTGTAAAATATGCTATATGATCTACTTATACATCTGTCGTTGCATTAAAACAATGTGTGCAATTTCCCCACCCAGGCTGTTGAACAATTAAACATTAAGTCGAAGAGCTACAAAGATCTGCTAACTGATGAACCTTTTACCCGTCAGGACATTATAACTCTACAGGTAGGAACTTGCATCATCCGGTCTTCTGAAAGGTCAAAAGCCGTGACAGTTTCACATGAATGCACCTTTGTATTTGCACACTAGAATGTTACTACTATTTCAGTTCTTTTAAATGGTTTTTGTTATGCATTCTGGTTAATGTTTTTCTCTAAAAGACTGTACGTAATAAAAATTTGGATCAGAAATAGAAGATTCCTGGAGAGAGCATTCAAAACTAATTTCTGTAGTGCACATTCTCATTTAAAGTGCACCTTTGCTATGATATAGGCAATATTAAGAAATGTTTGGTGTGCTTAAGCAGTTCCCTAAAAAAAATTCAGTGTTCCATCATCCATTGAGGGACATTGGAGCTCAAAAACAGTCGCGTTATGCGGCCAACTCCAGGCGATTGGGACACTGGCAAAAAATAATTGTAAGCTAGCTCCTGCATGATTCCTCCTTTACCAAGTATACCTCGTGTTTTTTTTTCTAGTAACCAGGCAGGCTGAATACCTGCACTTTTTAGCTCTGCCTAAATAAATAAAAAAGTCTGTTCTTTACTAGCATTCTAATTTTGAGGTATTTTTCCTTGGTGACTTCAATCAACATTCTTGCCTATTCATTGGTTCCCTTTTTTCTCGACTGCAAACGAGATTCCTTACTAAACCGTTGCTTGAGCCTGTCTTTGCATAGCAGCCATCCAGGTCACCAGCTCCTAAGCACTAGCTTTGGAGGCCATACCTAGACCCAGCTGGACTAGACATGCAGCGCTAGCCTTGAATGTAAATTTTCGGCAATGGGCTTTGCATTATGGTGCTTTCCAGACCCTGGTGTACTGTGTTAGTTAGCTATAGAGATCACTTTCTGGGTCCAGAGCCATAGCACAGCCCCAGATGTGACCCTGTCTCTCAAGATCAAGACCCCTTTCACACTGGAAGTGTTTTTCAGGTGCTAAAGGGCTAAAAATAGCGCCTGTAAAGCGCCTGAAAAAAGCCTCCCCTGCAGCCCCAGTGTGAGAGACCAAGTGTTTTCACACTGGTGCGGTGGCAGGACGTTAGAAAAAGTCCTGCAAGCAGCATCTTTGGAGCGGTTTAGGAACAGTGAAATGAATGCTTCAGCAGCAGGGCTTTGCAGGCGCATTTAACCCTTTCTTTGGCCGCTACCGGGGGGTTAAGTGTCCCGCTAGCGGCCGAAAAGCGCAGCTAAAACTATCGGCTCTTTACCGCTAATGCACAGTGGTGCCAGTGTGAAAAAGGGTCTCCGGCTGGCCATACATTATACAATTTTGAGACCAGGATCTAACAATGGATCCAAGACCTAAAAATGGATCAAACAGTTGAGACCGGGGTCTAAAAATGGATCAAACAGTTGAGACAAGGGCTGCAACCAATGATTATTTTCAAATCTATATAAATTTAATATACCCTGAAGTAGGATATACGGGTATTTTAACTGGGTGTCAGACGTGCAGCCATATGAAGAGTGGGGGATAGGGAATAACATTTATTTTTATATATATATATATATATATATATATATATATATATATATATATATATAAAATATATAAAGCAGTAGCGCTTTTAAATGTAATGCATAATACTAGTAACGTTTACTTTAAAATAAATTGCAATGCCTTATTTTACCTCCAGTCTATTGGCCTTCAGCTTCTCTGAGATCAGATGCTGATATTCCCTACACAGAACCCTAAATTGATTGTAAACGTTGGAATTTTTTTCAATGAAAAGCAAATCATACTTCACTGCTCTGTGCAAAAGGTTTTGCACAGAGCAGGCCCGATCCTCCTCTTCTGGGGTCCCCTCTGCCCGGTCCTCCTGGCGGCTCCTGCCTTCAGTCAGACTGCAACCATGCAAGCTCAATGGTTATCTGCACTGTGTCCTTGGCCCTAGCCCCCTTCCTAGCCCCCTCGCTGCTGCATCTGAGTCCTGTGAAGAGAGAGAGAGAGAGTAAGCAGTGCTGCTGCTCCTGAGCAAAACGCTGGTTTGAGATCCTGATTGGCTAAAAATACAGGGGAGGCTGGGGGGAGCTGGTCACAGAAGGTTTTTTTACTCTAAGGCCTCGTACACACGGCCGAGATTCTCGTCGAAAAAAACATGTCGTTTTTTTCGACGAGATTCTTGGACAAGAAAATTGTCCCGGCCGAGTGTACACACGCTCGATTCAAAGAACCCGCGGTTCTTTGAATGGAGCGTACGCGGTGACGTCATCGACTATGACGAGCATGCGCTCGTCACATTCGATGCCGTCGCCGCCATCTTGGTATACCCTACGTATGCCTAGGAAGCTACCGCGCATGCGTCGAATTCATTTCGAACATGCGCGGGCTTCCCGGCGGACAGGTAAGTGTACACACACTCACTTTTCTCGTCGAGAAACAGGCTGACGAGAATCTCGACGAGAAAATAGAGAGCAGGTTCTCTATTTTCTCGTCGAGGTTACTTGTCGGTTTTCTCGACGAGAAACCTGATAGCCGCGTACACACGACCGATTTACTCGTCAAGACATCTCTGCCAGCAAGTTTCTTGCTGGTTCTTGCCGAGAAAATCGGTCGTGTGTACGAGGCCTAATGCATAGAATGCAAACATCTTCTGCCTTTTTAGAATCACTTTTAAATCACTTCCTTCTCCTGCCCAGGACTACATGTCCCATGAGACATTGCTCCTCTCTCATTCACGAGTTCTCATTCACTTACTGACATGTATGGACCGTGTACTGAGCTGTATGTGTGCTGCACTATGTATACTTGTATGTATATACAGTGCAGCAAACATACAGCTCAGTACACCATTCATACATGTTGGTATACACAGTGCAGCACACATGTATAGCTCAGTACACCATTCATACATGTTGGTATACACAGTGCAGCACATATACAGCTCAGTACACTGTTCATACTGACATGTTAACAAAGAATGCATTCTGTATGAGGGTCAACTATTCAGCTGACCAACTAATCAATAAGGAATATTGTTTACAACTATTTTTATTAATTTATAATGGATTATGTTGATTAGTGGTTTCAGCCCTAGTGAGAACCACACTGAATTGGACTTTGTATTATGGCAATAATACAAACATCCCTGCACCTGATAGCCAATGCACCTAAAATATTAGGGCTGGTGACTAAAGGCTCCCATAGATTTCAGAGGGTCTAGAATACCAATATCTTTTAGTATATACAGTATACCGTTTGCAAATATTTGAGGCAGTTGTTACAGTGGATGAGGAAGAAAGATGTAATTTTGAGCTCTTTCTGAGGCAAGGCAGCCTTTTATATATCTACGTGTATTTGTATTACTCAATCACTGGAATAAGCTATGATACAGTTCTACCTTTTGGTTTATTGTGGTAATGATTAATATAAAATTGGTAGGAATATGGCACCTAGCCACTGATTTTGTGATTCTACGTTTAGGATTGTGTCCAGAATTTTACAGTCCGTTAAGCCTTCATAATGTATTTAGTCCTATTTATTAGTCGGTCAGCAATGGCTAGAATCCTGGGGGTGAGCCATGTAACTAATTGCATTCGGTGAGTTAATAGAAGATACATGGGTACTTAAGGTATAACGAAAGGCAAAACTTTTTTTTAGTTTTGAATAGAGAGGGATTAGAACCCCTGTCAGTTTTTATTGCTGTCTGTGTCCCCAGTAGGTAGATTCACCCTCCCCTATCTGTCCTGTTTATCATTATCACTAAAAGTGAAAGACAAAAGCCCTTTTTTTTTGGGGTTGCCTCCAGAAAAATAGAGGGGACACAAGTTCTGGTGACCTGGGTGTCCCCAAGGAATTTACTTAATTTGCAGGGATTTCCCCTCACTTCCTATTTGGCTATGGGACCGGAAGTGAAGGGAAATCTCCACAATGGAACACAGATGGCAAAAAAATTGACACGAGTTATAACCCTCCCTTACTCTATCCAAAAAGGAAAAAAAAAAGTTTTTCCTATAGTTCTGCTTTAACCACTTCCTTACTGGGCAGGCGAAATTTCAGCTTTCGGCACGGTCATGCTTTGAAGGACACTTGCGCGGTCGTGCGACGTGGCTTCCAAACAAAATTGACGTCCTTTTTTTCCCACAAATAGAGCTTTCTTTTGGTGGTATTTGATCATCTCTGCGGTTTTTATTTTTTGCGCTATAAACAAAAAAGAGCGACAATTTTCAAAAAAACACAATATTTTTTGATTTTTGCTATAATAAATATCCCAATTTCTAGAAAAAAAATAAAAAAATTTCCTCATTTTAGGCCGATACATATTCTTCTACATATTTTTGGTAAAAAAAAAATCGCAATCGCCGTTTATTGATTGGTTTGCGCAAAAGTTATAGCGTTTACAAAATAGGGGGTAGTTTTATGGCATTTATTTTTATTTTATTTATTTTTTTACCAGTAATGGTGGCGATCAGTGATTTTTTTTCGTGACTGCGACATTATGGCGGACACCGCAGACACTTTTGACACTATTTTGGGACCATTCACATTTATACAGCGAACAGTGCTATAAATATGCACTGATTACTGTATAAATGTGACTGCCAGGGAAGGGGTTAACACTAGGGGTGAGGAAGGGGTTAAATGTATGCCCTGGGAGTGATTACTACTGTGGGGGGAGGGGACTGACTGGGGGAGGTGACCGATCTGTGTCCCTATGTACAAGGGACACGGCATCAGTCTCCTCTCCCTGACAGGACATGGATCTCTGTGTTTACACACAGAGATCCACGTCCTTGTATCTGTACCGGCCGATCGCGGGTACCTGGCGGACATCGCGGCCGCCAGGCACGCGCATCGGCATTACAGTGACGCGCCGGGCACGTGTGTGCGCCGGCGCTCGCGCGCCCCCCAGTGGCCAGAGGAGCGGAGGCCGTAAAAAGACGGCCTCCCGGCATTTAAGAACCACCTTGCGGCCGTACATAGTTGTACGGCGGGCGCGAGGTGGTTAAAGAAAACTTTAATGTGTGACCTAATCGACAACTGCAGTGCTGCGAAAAGTAATGTAGCTACAGCCAGCCAGGAAACTATCATTTTCAGAAGTCAAAGATGGTAGCCTGCATTTTTCTCTTAGCACAGGATTCATTTACACAAAACCTAAGGGGATTTAATGACCTAATGGGTACAAAGTAGACAAAAAAATACTTCAATACATCTGTATGCTTCTTTTAATTTATTAGATAATCTATTTTATTCTTTGTACAGCTTCACATTAACGTAAAGCTTTTTTTCCCCAGAAAGCTTATAGTTTATATTTTATATAACAAGCAGATGTACAGTCGGCATCCTTTCCATAGAGCAATTTTAAATCCTAACGCCAGCAAATTCCATTTGTTGCTTTTTGATGGTGAGGAAAAGTTGTGTTTTCGGTAAGGTTTTTATATTTCTGTCTGTGACCCTTTTGGAAAACGTTGACCTCACTTCTGTCCCGATGATGTTCATACAAGATATAGGAGTAAGCAGTTGTCACCGCAGAAGGGCACAGACCGCAATAAAAACTTTCAGATATTCTAAGCCTTCCTAACTTTATGGCCTCAAACACACAAGCGGTGGGAGGCTGAAAGAATGCTCGACATAAAAATCCAGATGTTTTCCCGCACCTGGGGCCACATACAACCTGCCATACAAGTGAGTGGCTGTACGTGGCCATACTCATGTAAGCCTTGATTCTTTGCATTTTGTTTTTATTTGTGTGTACGGTGTATTTCCCAAACGCTGAAATTTTGCATTTGGGGAATATGTCTTTTGTGCATGCGCAGGTAATCGCCCATGCACACAACCATAGGGGTTTCCAAGAGTACGGCTTGCGTACAGCCATTCACTTGTATGACCGACTGTATGTGGCGCCACGGCAGGGGATGACACCTGCAATTTTATGCTGGATGTATTTTTAGCCTCCCACCGTCCATGTGCACAAGGCCTATGTGTTTTTTCTTTTCCTTTCTCAATGTTCATTTATGAAGAGATTTCACATCACTTCTTGGGCTGATAGGAAGTAAAGAGAAATTTCTCCAGAAGAGGTTCTAACCCTTCTTTGCACTGCCAAAAACAAAATAAAATGTTTTGGCTTGAGTTGGGATTAAAAGCCGTGGTAACTAACCCAATATGTACCTGCACATACTAATACGTTGTATTTTCAATCAATATCCTTTTACAACAGCTGGTTATGTGATTGACAGGGTTTAAAATTTGGTGTGAACGGCTTTATCTATGCCAGCTTCTAAGTTTCAAAAGCTGACATCCTTTGGAGAACAGGAGTGTCTTAGGAGCAAATTCTTTACTACTTCAGGCAATGCATGGTGATGACCTACGCTAGTACTCTGGTCATTGATGATTTAGGCCAGCGCTAACTAAGCTTTATTATTGTATCTGTGTATACTGCAAAACGTGTGCTCAGATCTGCAAAGAAACTTCCTCTGTTACACAGTACTGTTACTACGTTGCCTATTATTTTAGAACTAAAATTATCTTCTATGCTGCTGCTTTATGCTGCAATACTCTTATTCTCTGGGCAATGCATTGAAGGATGTGTACCAAGGCATTGGTGCGGCATTGGAAAAGCACCAATCCTTGGAATGACGTGCTTTTGCAGATGCCTTTTAGGTACAGAATAGTCCAATTCTCATGGACATCGTATGCTGCTATCACCCATTTGTCTTTTTGTCCACGTGTGTAAGTACTATTTTTACTTTTTACTTGCTTGGTTAAAAATCCATCAGAAGCAGCATCTCAACTTAATCCATTACAAAAAAAACATATAAAATGCATGATATTTTATTTAGTGGTATTAGGACTGAATTGGACAGTGAAAGCAAGAGCCACAACAGATCTAAAAGCAATAACTACAGCCTTCAACTTCATACCAATTGGTCAGTGTCAAAACTGTTTCATAGTATAGTTGTGAGCTTCTTTTTTTGCAGTACCAACTGCGTTGTCTCAAAACCACAACCCCACATTCCCCAAACCCCATTCCATCCCTGTATCCCCAATTATTCCCAAAATACTCAAAAAATAAGCTTCTGTTATGTGTTTGGTAGAAGTTGACCAAGATCGGGACAGTACATGAAGACTTGAGTAGGCAGCAAGTAGAGCTCTGCACTGTGTGCCAGTGTGCTCCCTCATCCTCTGCCTGCAGTTTATCAGCTGTAGTACCAGCCGTTTTGGTACCACATGAGAAAATGCATGACTCTGCACCAGGGATTGGTGGGCGCAGCACCCCATTGAGACAAGTTGGCAACAAAAGACACATCCTGCACATTTCTCAAGGGTGCATAGCAGCCACTTTATTTTAGAGTGTTGATAATGTGCTTTTTTTTTTTCCCCCTCCTTCTCAAGGGCGCATATCTGTCATTTCTCTTGCGTTCATTGATGGACACAGCCTCTCTTTATTATCCATAACCAAAGAGTTTTTTTTTTTGCCCCACCTACAGGAGTAGGACAGTAAGCTCCTATGGGCAGTCCTCTATGGGCATAAAACCCCCTCTGTGCTATAGGTAAAGCAAACAGAGCAGGAATGGTATTGCAACCTGGGTCCTCCCTTAATAAAACACAGAAAGCTTTAGGCCTATACGCCTCCTTGTTCTTATGCAAAAGGGTGGGCAGTCTTTTTTAACACAGGGGTAAAAGCAGAAAGCAGCAAAAGGAAGGGAACATTTTTATGGCCCTGGGGAAGGGCAGGCAATGTCAAAAGTTTTGAATCCTACAGCTATAGGTCGCCTGCCCGTCCCCAAATCTTCTTCTTTTTTTGGGCATACAACCCCAATTCTAAAATAATTGTACTTGGGAGCTAGACGCAGACTCTGCAGCATAAAAACATAGACAGGAAGACAAGCGCCATCTAAATGTAGCAGAAATTGAAACACATTTTATTGGATTCCTCCTTCCATTACTGCTTGAGCATTCGCCTTTCCTTAGCCAGACTTTGGAGTGTTGTACCTGGACCCCTCTGAAGTGGACATGCAGAGCTAGCCTGGGACGTGACCTTTGGGCACTGGGTTCTGCATTGTGGGCTATCCAGATCGTAAAGTACTGGTAAAAGTTAACTGTAATCGCACTTTCCAGGTCCAGAACTGAAGCATTCCCTCAATATGGCCATTCATTCTGAAGCACCAGAAGCTACCTCACTATTTGCACTGCTAGGTGACCTTTAAATGATCTTTTACCTCCTTTTTACTGTACAAAAGTTTTAACACTGAGGGACTAAATGCTAACATCCCTTGATGGATAGCGTGTAGCATGTGTGCGCTAAGTGCTCTTTACTGCTGCTCATTCTAGAGGAAGGGCCACCCTCTGCTTTGCAAAGTGGCACATAAACCTCTGGTCTGTTCTTAATTTCTGCCTACAGTGGCCTAGTCGCCTGTGGCCACCTAACCCCACATCAGTACTACTCAAAAATGTACCCTTCTGCATGAAGGAATTGAACCCTGCCCCATCTTTTAGAGCTCCTTTCAGCTGCTGCTCTTTATCTACCCTGTGCTACTTAATAGATTATTGCACCTTCCCCAGACTTCTTGCGTTCTTCTCACCCCTGGACCCTCATGCTCCAACCTGATTTCTGGATCTTTGGCCCATCTGGGCCACAACTCTTTCCCTCAGGGAAATCCTAGCCCTTGGAACGTCAAAACCCTTAATAGTACACGGTTTCTCTCATAGCTCCTCCTCTTTAGAGGGCCCCCCTAGCCTACTAGGTCAGGTAGGATGAGCTCTGACTATTTCCTGCCTGGATAAAGAACTGAATCCTCATTGTCACCCATGCACTTCTCAGGGCATTGGCTCCTGTGTCTAATAATTTTGCTTTCTCCTAGCATGCCTATAGTGAGATTCTCAGGTAACTGCGTAGATTACTATAGTCAGCTAAAGAAGCTAATACCTGTAGGATATGGCCAGAATTGGCTTTTATAGGCTTC
This sequence comes from Rana muscosa, assembly GCA_029206835.1. Taxonomy (NCBI): domain Eukaryota; kingdom Metazoa; phylum Chordata; class Amphibia; order Anura; family Ranidae; genus Rana; species Rana muscosa. The sequence continues at coordinate 901,966,695 of CM055116.1, read as the reverse complement.
AGCGCTGGTATTTTTCTGTCACCTGTTGGCAAGGCTATCCAGCTTAGTTCTACAAAGGTTTTTTTTTTTCTTCCCATATTCAGGGGGCTTTGCTCTTTGGAGAACCATTATCCAGGGCTACTTCCAGTCTTGCTGTGCCTTCAACACTGGTGGAAGGCAGCAAGGCAACAGGAACAGCATGGGCAATGCCATTCCTTCAGAGCACATGCGCCAGTCATGTCGCCGGCCCATTCACAAGTAAAAATCTCCTAAACTGTGCACATTTAGGAGATATTTACTGTCTCTATAGGTAAGCCTTATTATAGGCTTACCTATAGGTAGATATCAACCATGGGAGTTTACTCCCACTCTTCCCTGAGCGCTTATTTTACTATGTGCTGGTTCTTGATCTATATTAGGGTGAATGAAGGATTATTTTTCTGTTGTGGCCACCTGTGTTTTGATAACGTTATCATATTTTAAATTATGTGGTGGAGGCATTATTTATATCTTTTGAATTATACTTTGGTGGAATTGTTTTCAATAAAGATTACCATTTAATTTTTTCTAATTACCAGTTTGTTCATTGCTGAAGAATCCTGTCCAGACCTTGCGTCTATTCTCTTCCCCCTTTTTTCTAATATGCATACTTGATTCAGAGGAACACACCTAATCACTAATTTATACGTACCTAGGTGAATGGTTTTTGTCTGTGGTCTGTAGAAGGGCTATTAATTATTATATTTTATCGATTATTTTTGATAAATATATACTCCTCTCCACCCAGACAACCTTATTAGGGTGAGACTCCTGTACAACCTTTGTTTTTCACTTTAAGGGCAGTGCCTTGCACTTGTTCCTCCTAACTGATAATCTCTGAACTGGAAGAAGAGATTCAATCATTAAGGTGCACCTTAAATCCTGCCCGACAGGTGGAGGTTGTAGCTGGGGAGCCCTGTTCCCTCCCAGATTGTCAGCAGTCAGAACACACTAGTTTTCCTGCTTGATCCATGGCGGCTGATGATTCTCTGCATCTCGAGGATCAGGAGCTTTCTTGGAACTACTGTATAGTGTTGTTAGGAAAACACAGGATGCTTCTTCAGCCGGAGTTTTTCTGGAGTGTCCCAGCAGCTACCCTTTACAGGAGGGTGTATTGGCTTCATCCTCTGTTCTTTATGATGATTCCTATCTTTAGAGTAAGAATATGGGGCTAAGGTGTCCCTTCCATTTCTTGCTTACCTTTTTGTGGTGGTTCCTCCTATTCAACCTACCTTTTAGTCACATTGACTTTGTGGAAGCAAACCCCTGAGTTCTCTGGTGGGCTCAGAAGCCTTCACACCCCTTGTGTTTTGTTGAGTTTTGGCTGGCAAAGGGTTTTCCCCTGGTAAGTCTTGCCTAGCAAGATTGGGAGTCTTCTGGTCTGACAACCTCTTTTGGTCCAAAAGGTCAGAGGTGTAACAGTTGGGCCTTCCCATATAAGTGTCCGGTCTTCCTCACCTGGACCTGTTTTGGTCCTATTTTTCCTTTTTTGGGACTTTTTTTTTTTTTTTTTATGTTGGCAACCTCAACATTGTGGATTTTCTCTCTTCTGGGGAATTTGTTATGGTTCCACCTGTTTTCTGCTGAATATTGGTTTATCATCTTCTCACTAGTTAAGGTTTGGAGCCCCCTCCTATGTGCAATTCTTCCCTCTAGTGTGTCCGCTGACGTCCGCCACTCCATAGGGGAGACTGGAGAGTGTGATCAGGTCCACCTGAAAAACTGACTGGCGAACCTGATCAGAAAGCCTGTGTGAAAGGACCCTGAAGAAACAAATGCTTCATAAGGTGTTCTCAGCGGATGCAGTCTAATTGATGCATTCAAAAATTGATAGAGGGGGTGTCGTGAAGCTTGCGGATCATTTTCTTTAGTGCTGTTAAGAAATATTCTGAAGTAGTCCTCAATTTTCTTTACCAATGTTCTATATTTTTTTAAATATTGCAATACCAAAGAGAAATGTGGGAGCATTTTATACTTGAAAATCTTGTTTTTGTTTGTAGTAGAAACACAAATGTTTGTTTTAAAATCTCAAAAAGTTTATATAAGCTCTAACAATGAACTTCTCCTGTTCGCTTCCTTTTGATGCCATTAAGGCCTCATGCCCACTGGCGTTTTTACAGCTGCGTTTTTTGCAGCTTAAAAACGCCTGTCCATGTTATTGTAAATATTAAAAAAAAAAAAAAACCGTCGGAGCTAAAAACGCGATCGCGCGTTAGTGCGCGTTTTTTGCGCGTTAGTGCGCGTTTTTGCGCGTTTTTTGACGCTCGCGTTTTTTCCTGCCTAATTCTGACGCTGAGGAACGCACTGGTCCTGGGTTTTTTTTACAGCTTACAAACGCCTATGCTCTTTACAGCTCAAAAACGCCTAGGTGGGCATGAAGCTATAGACTAACATGGACAGGCGTTTTTAAGCTGTAAAAAACGCTCAAAAACGCGGCTGAAAAAACGCCCGTGGGTATGAGGCCTTAAAGTATTTTGTTATATTTGATCGATATGTGCAAAATACCTTTTGATCCTTCCAGAAATCTTGTGAGCCCATAGGTTCCTGTGCTCTTTACACTGAACTTTTTATTAGTTGGTATGGTTCCCAGCTATGACTTGGAACTGAACTACAGAACACCTCCCCCTATGTTATGGAACAGGGGGGGGGGGGAGTGTAGTGGTACTGTGACCACTCCTGCTCCTCCATAGATACAGTATAGTAAGGTGAGTGGTTCAAGTTGCTGGTGTTATTCTTTTACTGTAGACATTTTTTTTATTTCTTAAACTCCACAAAAGGATTAGTGGTTAGCTCAGGCAGAAGAAATGTCAAGGGTCGGGGAAAGCATGGTTCACATCAAAGGTTTAAAAAGGGTCTGTGTTAATCTGTTGAAATAACAACAAATTTTCTTTAATTTAATGTCCTATTCTATGGATCAATCGAGATTACTATGTCTGACTTGGTAATGATTTTTTTATCTCTGCAGTTTCTTCCATGTTCACGGCATTTAATTACAATAAATGACATAGCATATAAAGATAAGGAAAACAGACATTTGATCACAGATATGAAGTCCCTGCAGCAAAATCATTTAGTTTTAAGATCCCAGACACTGGCTGCAGTCAACTCATGAAGGGTGAAATGTGTTTCTGCTCAGATTTATAGATGGACTGTCCTACACTCATTAAAATAACAAGTAATAGCTTTTATAATGATTGTCATCGGCAGATTCTACAAAACATAGTTCATGTGACAAATGTGTCTGATCCTATGACCTGACTCTGAAGACCACTTATCCTGTTCAGCAGTGGTGGTTCAACTTAAAAAATAGGATACCTCATGTGCGACCCCTGACACTCCCAGAGGGCCACAAAAGAGCAGTGCATTGAGGTGCGTTGCATGCAATTAGGCAGCCGATTCAAAATGAACGATCTATAAAGCACCTCAGCGGCCAAAAGTTTCAATCCTGTTGCACTATTTGCAGAATATCACGATGCACACTGAAGAAGGTGGATGGAGTACAATAACCCTCAGCATTGGTGGCAGTGGCAGTAATAATAATGATCCCCAGCATTGTTGTCAGTGGATGCAATAACACCCCATTATTGGTGTCAATAGGTGCAATAATAACCCCTAACATTGGAGTCAGTGGATGCAATAATAACCCTCCATTGTGGGTTTCAGTGGAGATAATAACCCCCCGTCATTGTTTTCGGTGAGTGCAATAATATCCCCCAACATTGGTGTCAGTGGACACAATAATAACCCTCAGCACTGGTGTCGGTGCACTGGTCACCAGAGTTGTATAGAGTTGACAATTCAATACTTTTTTCTGTGCTGCCATATTTTACTTTGGCAGACCATATATAATAATCCTCTTGCACACCATCCTATGCTTCACCTCTATGAATAGTTTGATTTTCAGCCAATTCAGCAGTAGTTGGCTGGTATTTGAGCCATCGATGGGGCCTAAAGTCTCTAGGCCAGAGGTCTCAAACTGGCGGCCCTCCAGCTGTTGTGAAACTCCAAGTCCCATCATGCTTCTGCCTGTGGGAGTCATGCTTGTAACTGTCAGCCCTGAAATGCCTCATGGGACTTGTAGTTTCGCAACAGCTGGAGGGCTGCCAGTTTGAGACCCCTGCTCTAGGCCCTTAGACTGCAGGGTCCATATTTTAGACCGTTGGGACAGTTCTACATGCCTTAACTGCAGATATCTAAAATGCAAATGTAAATTTTGTTTATCAAAGTTGTAAAAAAAATAAAAAAATAAAAGCTGGGGATATAAGAAGATTGCAGCTATTTTCCAACCCAATTCCATACAGCTTAGTGTTGTGGTGGCATGTAATACTCTGGACAGTAGTTATGGGTGGGGGACATTCGCAGTAGATGTTTATTATAATGCCGCGTACACACGATCATTATTCACGGCGGTTTAAAAACCGCCGTGAATAATGACATTTTAAACGAGGGAACAGCTTGTTCCCCACACAGGGTCATTTTTCTCGTCATTTTTTTTAAAATGATGAGAAAAACGATCGTCTATGGGCTCCGCGGCAGTGTTTCCCTATGGGAAACGCTGCCGCGGAAGAAATGTCAGGAAAAACGACGAAGAAAATTAGAACATGTTCTCATCGTGATTAATGCCGTTTTTCCCGTCGGGAAAAACGGCAAAAAGCCCACAGACGATCGTTTTTCTCGTCCAAAGGAAAAAATTTCATTTTTCCCGACGGGAAAAATGATCGTGTGTACGCGGCATTAAAGGGATGTTTATCAGAGTATACAACACATTTCAGGTGTTAGGCTGGCCATACATTCTTCAATTTTCTTGTACCATTTTTCTTTAGTTTTACCAAAACACAGAATATATGAGGTCAAACCTTAAACACCTTTTCAATTTGTATGCAATCAGGCAGGCCCTTGCACTACATAATTGAAGGTAAATCTAAAGGAAATTGAATAAGAATAGTGTATAATGTATGGCCAGCTTTAGTAAGATTGTAGTGTGAACAATTACCTTTTACATCTCCTTTTTTTTTTTTCTTTTAAAGATTTGCACTAAAGCAGAACAAAACCCTCCTATCCTTTACAGCAAATGAAGCTGCCATTTTCGCCTCTGTTTGATCTGCAACTGCCTTGCTGTCGCACATGTGGTCAGTTATGACACTAGTAATTTTGATGGCTAGACAGTTGGATTTGGAGCACAATCCACCGTGACAGTTGTTGTTGTTGTTCACAACATGTCTTGATGTTACTGTTTTGGGAAAAAGTTAAACTGATGAGTTTAGTTCTACTTGTTTTAAATGGGTATGAAATAGCGATGAGCTTACATATTCTGCATCTTTTTTTTTCCCCCTTCTGTCCCTTAGGATCCCACACAGCTGGACAAATTCAATGTCTCAAATTTCTACCATGTAAAAAACAACTTAAAAGTTATAGACCCTGGTGAGTTTAGTTATTTCCCTTTTTTGTGAGAATTTTATTTATTTATTTTTTATTGCTTTTATGATTTGTGATTATACTAAATCTTCATTTGTGTAGTGATCAGAGTCATTTCATATCACAAGTGAATTCATGTTTGGCCATTTTAAAATGGTGTAACCTGACCTAATGCAGTTGTGGATCTGTGGAAGTAACCAAAGCAGTCAGTGTGATTTTTGTGTTATTTTTTTTTTTAAGGCGGCCACACACATGGCTATTTTAATTCATGATTTAAGTAGTTAAATGTTTCTGTTGTCAAGGTTTGTGGCCTTCTGTAAAACCTACAGTTTTCATGCTTTTCTGATCAATGTTAATAACTATATTAAGTTATTGGCACCTTTAGCTTCCAGCAAAAGTTCTGAACAGAACTACAAACCATCAATGTATAATAGAGGTAAAATTTGAAATTCAGAGCCTTGTCCTCTAATGCTATGATCTTTAAATTAGATGAAGAGAAAGCACGTCAAGACCCACAATACTACCTGAAGAATGCCAACATGGAGACCCGGGAGACGCTGAGCGAGCTGTACAAGGAGTTCAAAGGGGATCAAATTCTTGCTGCCACTATGAAGGGTCCTGAGAAAAAGGCAACTGATAAACTAAATGCAGTGAGTATTATTTGGTATTGAACATTTTAGGTTTTCCATTTTATTATAAAAGTACAACTAGTATACTTAGTTTGGACTGAGGGGGGGGATCATAGGTGTAAGGAAATGTCAGGAATATTATTATAGCTTGGGCTGGAGTTCTCTCCTCATGTTTGATTCAGGCATGCACTTAACATAAGCCTCCTATTGAGTTCTTGCTTTAAAACTAAACTCCACCACCACCGCCATCTTCTTAGAACACCTATGGGAAGTAATGGTGCTCTCCGATTAAAGATTATGAAAACTTGAACAGTTTGAAGCTGTTGCTCATAGCAATAAGCTGTCTTCTATGAAATTACATTGTGTGTATAATCAACAGATACAAGTTTTATAAAAGCAGACTAAGGAATACTACTAGCGTTCTTGTAATTAAAGTGCCGGTGATTGGTTCTTTAGTTATGCTGGCACTTGTAGATCAGAACAGCTCGAGACCCAGAACTTGTCTTTTTGCATTCATAGGTGGTGGGGCCCTAGAATTGTGGCCCTAGAGTAAACATTTGTGCCATGGTTGATCTGCAGTGTGGTCAAAGGAACATTCTTCTGAACACCTGCAGCCCTTTCCATAGGCACTTACCGTGGCCATGCTGAATGTGTTGCCTGCTGGCTTATTGTTTCATTCAAACCCTGTGCTGCCATAGGTGAACTTAACTTCATCCAGCATGGGAGATCATTGTACCAGGTAGGGGATAAGGAAGATGTATCCTCGCCTTAAAAAATATAAGATGTTTTTTATATTAATTGTATCATAGTTCTCTTCTAACCAGATTTGTATCTTTATGGCAGGCGCATTATTCTACAGGAACTGTCAGTGCATCTTTCACCTCAACAGCCATGACTCCTGAAACTACCCATGAGGCTGGTAAGATCCTCTCCTTTTTACAGTTTAGTGTTTGAATACCTTTTTGTCTTGGCCTCAAATTATAACTGGAACTCATGCCACACATTAGACCCTATGTATTAACAATATCAAAGGCTTGTATACCAAACAAACACAGTCAGCACACAAACGTTACAACGGAGAGCGAACAGTCCATAGTGTTCATATAATGATAGCTGGGAGAGATCCCTAATGAGCATGCAAAGAAAAACAGCAAGGCGCCAAGTTACAAACATTTGTAATTGTATTTGTTTGTAACCTGGCGCCCTGCTTCTTTGCCTATTTATTGGTGTCTTTTTATTGTTTTATAGCCCTTTAAAACTATACTTTGGCATAACTTAAAACTTGCTCCATACTTCTACTTGTGCGGTGACAATTTTTCACTGACCTTTTCTATTAAGTTGGATTTCATACTTTCCATCACTGTGATGTCCTCACAGGACTCCTACAACTTCAGCCTCCAGCATCTGCTGATTAGAGGGATTTACACAACGCCCTTTTAGCTCATGTGGGGGTAGCCTTCAATTCTACCGCTCACAAGTGCCCATCCAGACAGCAGGAGGCAGTACTGCGGGTGTGGGTGTTGGCAGAGAAGTAGGTGTTATTAAACTCACAACAGTAAAATCAGTCTGTATATGCAATAAAACATGCTTGTTATACTCACTGTGGAACCTAAGGGGTTAATCCTCTGCATTGTGTAAAAAGGCTGTTTGATCCTGTGTACACAGATCCTTCTCTTCTTTTACTGTCTCCAATCCATCTGCTAGTAGTACAGAGCTCTATGAGGCATTCTGCACATGCTCAGTTTGGTGTGTATTGTTAGAGAGTGTTGGGGGGGAGAGTACATGTGATCAGCACAGGGCCAATTAGCACCATCCAGACAGAGGGTCAGGGGCCATGCAGCCTCATAGGACAGTCAGAAGAGAATGAAAACTTCTCCTACAAGCTTTAACCAGGCACTGATAGAAATCACAAGACTGCTATATACTGCTGATGAGAGAAAGCATTTAGCAGTTTATATTTACTAAAATAATTGCATTTCCATGTTCTGTGTACTGTGGGAGACCAAATATAGTGAATGCAGGGTCCTGGATTTAGTAACACTTTTAAGAACTGCCCTGACATTCATACAAATTCCTCAGCATTGCAACATGCAGGCACTTTAACATGGGTGACATCAATTCCCACATATATTTCAAAAAAGTAGAAAGCACTACTCCCAAGCCCAGAACCAGGTCTGGACTCCTGTGTATTGTGCCTGCATTCTTAAATCTGTCTTGCGTTATTTGATTAAGGCAGGCTCAGACTGGAAAAGATTATGGTGTCCACAGTAACACAAAAGATGAGATCTCTCCTGTCATTGCAGCTGCATACTAGAACACAGCATAGCTGTACACAGGTGTGTCATTCATTATGTCTAAATAGAGAGGCCATGGGCTATTGTAATTATGCCACTAACTTGTGTGAAGACCTTTTTCAACTGTCACTGGGCCGAAGGTATATTGAGCTAAGTCCTTGTTCCAAAATAGATACTGAGGCCCGTAGTATGGCTTTCCAATTGATATTCCATTGCAGTGGGTGGAGAACTTTAAGTATTTGGGAGTGATAATCTCTCACTAAGCCTCTGAATTTCCCTGAATTTGACTCTGATCTTAGGAGATATCGGGTTAAAGCTGAAAGTCTTTACCATTATCCTTATTGGGACGTATTCATCTTTTAAAAATTTAAATTATACCAAAACTTATATACCTTTTATTAGACACTCTCCTCAGTGGCTCCCTGGGTCCTTTTTTACAAGATTAAATCAACTTTTTTCATCCTTCATATGGGGATCAAAGAACCCCAGATATAAATTAACCACCCTGATGTGTCCTTGTGATTTTGGGTGGTTTAGAGGTTCCGGATTTAAATAAATATTTTTTAGCCACTCAGCTGGTTACGGTCGTATGGTGGTTGAGTCCGGATTTAACCAACCCCTCCACCCAACTGGAAGCAGCGGTGGTTGGCTCTATAGAGGCTCTTAAGGCACTTATATTTAGGGAATGTGGGGCACCCTACTAGTTGACTGCTTCAATGCTTATCACTATTCGAGCTTGGGAGGCTGGTCTCAGATGTGAACATTATCCCAAAGAAGCTCTTTCTCCAAATGCTCCTTTATGGATAAAACCTACCCTTCCTCATTTTTATAAGCTACAAGAGCCTATCGCATGGACTAAGTATAATGTCAAATTACTTTCTCAGGTGGTTACTGATCAGAAAATTACCCCTTTCTCTACATTTTTGTCATGCCCAGTTGCCACAAGATAGTTTTTAATAGTTACACAATCCACTCTAGAATCAGTGCTTAGATCTGAATGTACGGAGAAGTTCACCTCGAGGTTGTATTCCCGTCTTAATCTAATTTCCCTATTGCCATTGGAGATTCTTAGGGCTAAGTGGGTGCGAGACATAACGGATCTGGACATGGAAGTTTGAAGGAGTGTGTGGGATTTTCCCTTGCGATCTTTCTTTGATGTCTTTGAGAGACCGTATGATCCAATTAAAATTGGTACATAGAGCTTATCTTACACCATCCAGGCTTCGGAAGATAAATCCTGAATTCTACATGAATCATCTGCCCTTACTCAAGATGGCCAAGGCCAGAAATGCTAGGGGGGTGTTTTTCAAAGTGAGTTCTCAGCTAGATAAAGCACATAGACATGGAAAGGTGGATGAGTTTGCTTTGAACATTAAAAATGAATTAATGGCATTTTTGCAGTTTGTGCTTCTCAGGTGCAGTTTAGTTCTGCTTTAAGTTAGAACCTTGTTGACCATTGTAACCCTGTCCAGAGAGCACAGAATTGTGGGGTAAGTGACTCCATTAGCTTTACTGTTGTCTAACACTACTGCCCCTTTTATAATGCAGCGGCAATTGCTGAAGACACTGTACGTTACCAGTATGTGAAGAAGAAAGGCTATGTTCGCCTGCACACTAACAAAGGAGACCTTAACCTGGAGCTGTACTGTGACAAGGCGAGTGATTTATAACATCAAGTAGTTACACTACTGTAATGCAGTGAGGCAACATGTACGAATATGTGCATGATAATTGTTAATCTCTTGGTATGATTCATTATGTGGGCGGATAGATATGTCTAGTCTAAGAAGTATCGGTATGCTCCATTTCTACCTACTGTACACTTTCATGACTGATCTTCTGATTGCTGAAACACTGATAAGAATGCAGAATAATTATAAACAAAAACATAAGAAGGAACATTAAAGAATTTACTAAAGAAATACTGCTTTTTGTTTTTTACCTTCAATTCTTGAATAACAGACCGGATAGCTGCCATAGCAACACCTTATCAGCTGCCAGATTTTTTTTTCCATTTTGTTACTGTGGAAACAGAGATCCGGGTGTGTCTTTCTAGCTACTAAGTGAAAGGGAGGTGGTCGAGAGAGAAATATAAAGTGCACTGCTAAATATTTAAAGAAGTTGTGACCCATTTTATGTGACCTGAAAAATGATGGGATAACAGCTGAGACTTCATATCTGTTCATCTATAAATGTGTTGTGCCAGCTGTTTCTAGTTACTCATATTTGCTTATTTTTCTGTATTAATAAAGTGGAGTTATTTCATGGCAAAATGTTTAAATATTTTTCCTGGTCCCTTGCCAGTTTGACATACACAAATCTTGTTACCCTAGTGCAGAGGTCTCCAAACTTTCTAAACAAAGAGCCAGTTTACTGTCCTTCAGACTTTAGGGGGGTTGGACATTGGCCAGTGGAAGTAGAAAATGTTCTAGTGTCAGTGGGAGTAAACGGTGCCCCATCTTTGGTATCAATGGGAGTAATAGTGCCTCATCATTGCCGAAAGCTGGAATAATAATCCCCCGTCATTGGTGTTGGTGTGAGAAATAATGTCTCATAGTTGGTGTCAGTGGGAGGAATAGTGCCCCATCATTGGTGTCGGTGTGGGGAATAGTGCCCCATCATTGGTGTCGGTGTGGGGAATAGTGCCCCATCATTGGTGTCGGTGTGGGGAATAGTGCCCCATCATTGGTGTCGGTGTGGGGAATAGTGCCCCATCATTGGTGTCGGTGTGGGGAATAGTGCCCCATCATTGGTGTCGGTGTGGGGAATAGTGCCCCCTCATTGGTGTCGGTGTGGGGAATAGTGCCTCATCATTGGTGTCAGTAGCAGGCACTATGCCCCAATATTGCTGTCAGTGGGGGAAATAATGCCCCAAGGACCAGATAAAAGCAAGCAAAGGACCGCATCTGGCCACCGGGCCAAAGTTTGGGACCACTGCCCTAGAGAATGACAAACTCTTATACTGTGTATTCACTGAAAATATTTTTTCTTAAAAGCCTGTAAGGGTTAATTCTGTTTCCTTGGCTGTGATTTACAACCCTTCCTAAATCTTAGCTTTCCACAACACTACCCTTCCTACCTAACTTTCACCGACCCTACAATAAACCATGTTCTTCAAGACGGCCCCCACCATTTACCATGGCCACCGATCATGCCGGCGTACTTTGCAATTTAAGGCTTTGTTAAGCCCACAGGAAAAGTTCCCTACCCTGGAAACTCCACTTTGTTGCATTTGCCTACCATGCCAAAAGTTCCCAGTCCTCCTCTGTAAAGATTACTGACATGTTACAAGAAAACTGTTTACATTTTATAGGCTACTGTTGTCTTAAAGTGGTTGTAAAGTCTTGTTTTTTTACTATAAAAATAACAAACATGTTCTACTTGCCTGCTCTGTTGCAGTGGATTTTCACAAAGCAGCCTGGATCCTCCTCTTCTTGAGTCCCTCTTCTGTGCTCCTGCCCCCTCCCTCCTGTTGAGTGCTTCCACAGCAAGCAGCTTGCTATGGGGGCTTCCAAGCCGAGTCACAGCTCCCTGTGTCCATTCAGACACGGAGCCCCGACCCGGCCTCGCCCCCTCTCTCCCCTGATTGGCTAGCTGACCTTGATTGACAGTCAATGAGCCAATCAGGAGGGAGAGTCTTGGACGGCTGAGACACTTGAGGACATCGCTGGACAGAGAAGGGACCTCAGGTAAGTGTTAGGGGGCTGCTGCACACAGAAGGCTTTTTATCTAAATGCATTCAGATAAAAAAAACTTCTGCCTTTACAACCACTTTAAGTTACAGGAAACTGCTAGAGAGTACTGCAATGTTATATTTTGCTTAACACAAGTATACATGAAAAATTTTCCTGCTCATTCTGCACATGATGCAAGTAGACGCCAAACCTTGATCCTTAACTGCTCCACTGTGGCATTTTACCACAAATGGCTCCTAGGCCAAATTAATCAAATTTCCTCTGCAATACCCACTCCACTTTACATCAACTTAAATTTTGCAGATAAAAGCACACACAAATCTAGGCATTTAAATGTGTCCTCCCAGTGTATTTCCTTTAAAAGAAAAAAACAATTGTATTCACTTGTAATGTGTCTTTGAACTTGCTCAAAAAAACGATTTGACTACTCAAGGAAGTGTAGTTGGCTCCCTAGCACACCCTTTCCTTGCTTGAACATCATAGCCATTTCTGTACTGGCACTGTCTGTTTACTTCCTGTGCTGGCCCAGCTCCTCCTCCCCTACCTTCACCTCCCTGCATAACTTTTTGTGTAGCTGCCAGGGGAGGAGAAAAGGGAAGTACTATAAAGTGTCATTGTGTAGCATCAGTTTCAAGGCTTTTGAATGTCTACACAAATGTAGGCAAATGTCCAACATTTGTAGAAATGAAATGCTTAGTGATATGGTCTGTTTTTAAGTAAAATTGCTGCAGCTTAAGCCCTGTACACACGGTCGGACTTCCATCTGACTTTTCCGTGGTTTTTTGTCCGAACGGAGTTGGTCGGGAACACCCATAGCATACACACGCTCTGACTTTTCTGCAAGCTTTCTTAAAACTTCTTACAACATCACTTGTTTTTTCTGCTCTTTTCTGATCTTTACTGCCACCCTTTGGTCAACTTCTGCTATTGTTGGTTGCTTTTAACATTGGTTGTTTTGTCCATCGGACAAAAGTCCGATGGTTTTCTGTACACACGGCAGGACTTTGCTCCATAGGACTTTTGTTGGGCAAAAGTTTGTCCGTTCGCAGACCCAACTTTTGTCCGATGAAAACAAAACCAAACTCAAAAAAGTTTGTCCGATGGAGCGTACACACGGTCGGATTGTTGGTCCAACTTGCTTAAAACTAAGTTTGTTGGGCAAAAGTCCGACCGTGTGTACGGGGCTTAAGACTCCAAATACTACATACAATAAAAATAAAAAAAGCTGTACTAATACATTCAGCTTGTGGAGATGCCTTTTAATTCCTTTAACCAGTGCTAGAAAAGTATCATCTAACTCTGTTACCATATGCAACAAATATAATGGTGGAATAACTTCTACAAATATAATGGTGGAATGACTTCTACAAATATAATGGTGGAATGACTTCTACAAATATAATGGTGGAATGACTTCTACAAATATAATGGTGGAATAACTTCTACAAATATAATGGTGGAATAACTTCTACAAATATAATGGTGGAATGACTTCTACAAATATAATGGTGGAATGACTTCTACAAATATAATGGTGGAATGACTTCTACAAATATAATGGTGGAATGACTTCTACAAATATAATGGTGGAATAACTTCTTTGTATCCTTTTGGTTTAACAAATTCATCTCTTCCCTCAGATACCAAAGACCTGTGAGAATTTTATCAAGTTGAGCAAAAAGAATTACTATGATGGAACAATCTTCCACCGGTCTATTCGAAATTTTGTGGTAAGTACAATACTGCTTGAACTTTTCATTTTTAATATATTCCAAAGCAAAGTTTTTTTTTTTTTTAATTTTTTTTTTTTACTTTAATGTTTTGGTTATTGTAGATACAAGGAGGAGACCCCACTGGCACAGGAACAGGTCGGGTGAACCCTCTTTATTGACTATTTGACTTTGAGTCCTGTTCATTTTTTTGGTGCATATTACAACCCTGTGGTTTGTGTCTTCTTCAGGTGGAGAATCCTATTGGGGAAAGCCATTTAAAGATGAGATTAAGCCAAACTTGTCTCATACAGGCAGGGGAGTTCTCAGTATGGCAAATTCTGGGCCTAACACTAACAAGTCCCAGTTGTAAGTAATTTGAATAAATGTCAATGCTGTTCTCTGTTCTCTGTTTCGGATTTATGTACTTTTAAAAGGAATACTGTAGATTCCGTTTTTAATATATTTCACTTTTGATTTGCAGCTTCATTACTTTTCGCTCTTGTACTTATCTAGACAATAAACACACAGTTTTTGGACGGTAAGTACACAGGTTGGAGTATGGTTGTAAAGCGCTGCATAAACTGGCAGCACTATATAAATCCTGTATAATAATAATAATATATGGTCTACTGTACACGCCCATATTCACTCTTTTTTGTTCTGTACATAACTGCAGAGTTGTTGGAGGGTTTGATACATTGACTGCAATGGAAAATGTTGACACTGATCACAAGACTGATCGACCAAAGGTAAATATTTATCACCATCCATTTCCTAGTGTACCTGATTTGAAGAATGTCTAAAAATACAGGGTAATAGGGAATAAAATATAGATGTATGAGCTTATTCACACCTGTGTGGTTTCTTGTATTATATTACTTGTGGTTCACCACTGGAAACATAAAAGTATTAAGTTGTTTCTATGGGGTTTATTTAATAAAGCTGGAGAATGCAAAATCAGGCTCGCTTCTGCATAGAAACCAATCAGCTTCCAGTTTTTAATGCCTAAGCTTAATTGAACAAGCTGAGGTTAGAAGCTGATTGGCTACCATGCACAGCTGCACCAGATTCTGACTGCACCTGTTTTAATATATCTACCCCTATGGGACAGTTCATATTATTATGTTTTTGGAATGCTGTTTTTATGCATCATTTTTTTATGAAGAAACCTATAATACTGACTTCATGGTCTAAAGCAAAGTTTCTCAACTCCAGTCCTCAAGGCACCCAGCAGGTCATGTTTTCAGGCTTTCCATTATTTTGCACAGGTGATTTGATCAGTTTCACTGCCTTGTAATTCCCACAGCTGTTTCATCTGAGGGAAATCCTGAAAACATGAACTGTTGGGGCGCCTTGAGGACTGGAATTGAGAAACACTGATCTAAAGCCTGCCAAATTTTTATTTATTTTTATTTTTTCCCATAACTGCTGTGCTGGGTTCTGTTAGATTTCTCCTCATTTACTGTCACTGTGACAACAGGATCACCCTCATAGCAGTGATGGCGAACCCTGGCACCCCAGATGTTTTGAAATTACGTTTCCCATGACGCTCATACACTCTGCAGTGTAGTTGAGCATCATGGGAGATGAAGTTCCAAAACAC
Organism: Rana muscosa; assembly: GCA_029206835.1. Classification (NCBI taxonomy): domain Eukaryota; kingdom Metazoa; phylum Chordata; class Amphibia; order Anura; family Ranidae; genus Rana; species Rana muscosa. Next base: position 901,951,329 of record CM055116.1, on the reverse strand, counting down.
CTGGGGTGCCAAGGTTTGCCATCACTGCCCTATAGGATGGCAGAGAAAATCTCCTACAGCAACACAGATCATGACAAATGCTTTGTTTACTAGTGTAAGTGAAGGCTAGAACTTCCTGCCTGGTGAAACTTTTGCCATCCTGCCAAAATGTGAGGGGGAAAAGGCACTAGATGTTGGCTAAAACCAAAGAACAGTTTTAATTCTTCCCCACTAAACATGCACTTTAATTCTCTTGAGGGCTGTATCAAATGTTTCTACATAAAAAAAAAGTTTAATCCATCATAAATTCTAAAGCTGGGTTCACACCAGTGCGAATTAGATGTGGGGTTTCACCGCATCCAATTAGTATGTCAGTAGATTGTGACCGGCTCTCTATGGAGCCGGTTCACACATCTCCGGAGCAGCTCCGGTGCGAATTGCACAGGAGTCCTCACATGTCACATAGTTTTGTAGGTCACATTTAATTCATTTAAAAGCACCGTTTTTAAGCTCCAACCCCAGGGGAAAGTAGTAGTATTAACTACAGCATTACCGATGTTAATATTTTGGGAAGAGTTTACACTCCTATTGCCAAAAAGCTGTTGTGTTTACTTTCTGTTTTATGGTTACGTTTTATTAATTAGAGTGCTTTCACACTCGCAATGCCCGGGCATCGGCGGTAAAGCGCCGCTATTTTTAGCGACGCTTTACCGTAATTTTTGCGGTGCTTTTCGCCCGCTAGCAGGGTGCTTTTAACCCCCGCTAGCGGGCGAAAAATGGTTAAAAGCTGCTGCTTTGCCGGCGGTTCGTCGCCTCTGCCCATTGATTTCAATGGGCAGGGGCACTTTAGGAGCGGTGAGTTCCCCACTCCTAAAGCGCTGCAAAGAAGCTGCTGGCGGGGCTTTTCTTGATGCCCTGCCAGCGCAGTGCCCCAGTGTGAAAGCACTCGGGCTTTCACACTGGGTTTGCAGCTGAGGCTTTTTTCAGGCACTTTACAGGCTCTATTTTTAGCACTAAAGCGCCTGAAAAATGCCTCCAGTGTGAAAGGGGTCGAACATAAATGTAATCTAAAATTCCAGTGTACCTTAAATTATTACATAGTTTATAAGGTTGAAACAAGACATATACAGTAGGTCCATACAGTTCAACCAATAATACCTGTTTGTTTCTTTGAGTAGTATCTCCTCGTTTCTTTGTGCCTTTTCTATTGTTTAAGACCATTCCATTTGTGCTGCTGTAGAGGAAATTGAAAATGTTTTGGGGAAAAAACTGCCAATGATATCTGATGGAAAAAAATATTTTAGCTTGGATTAGGAAGAATCCGGTCTTAAAAAGTGATAAAGTAGTGTGTTTTTATTCTGTTCTTCCCACCAGGAGGAAATCCGGATAGAAAGTGCCACTGTCTTTGTAGATCCATATGAGGAGGCTGATGCACAAGTAAGTATCCTGTTGTCACATAATTTGTAACTTGATGGGTTCTTTGCTGCATATTTTGTTTTTCCCATAATAAACCCTGCCTAGAGACTTAGACCTCTTCCACACTGGTGCCGCCCATAGCGTCGGCGGTAAAATAGTGGTAAAACGCTACAGTGGCGTATTGCCAGTGGTATGGCGGGTACTGGCAGGAGCAGTGAGTTCACCGCTCCTAATGCGCTCCAAAGAAGCTGCTGGCATGACTTTTCCTGACGCCCTGCAAGCGCACCGCTTCAGTGTGAAAGCCCTTAGGCTTTCACACTGGAGACAATAGAGCAGCTGTTTTAGGGCGGATTGCAGGTGCTTTTTTTAACACTATAGCGCCTACAAAAAACCCTCAGTGTGAAAGGGGTCTTAAAGAGCTTATAATTGAAGGACATTTTAGGTGAAAAAATCTATAGATATAAACATAGGGGTTCATTTACTACAACTGAAGATTGCAAAATCTGGTGCAGCTGTGCATGTTAGCCAATCAGCTTTTAAATTCAGATTGTTCAATTAAGCTTTGACAAAACAAAAACCTGGAAGCTGATTGGTTTATATGCAGAGCTGCACCAGTTTTTGTACTCTACAGTATTTAGTAAATCAGCCAAACTGTATGTAGTTTTTTGTCCCCTCCTCACAGTATTGTTTTCATCAATTCCAAGCCAGTATCCCTAATGGGAAAACAAATGTTCCCACTTCCTTACTTCTCACTAGAGAGTAAAGGGGGGTCTCTGTCAAGAAACAATTTTACACACAGTGATAGCCTTACTGCTCTTGGTATTAGTCCAAATATTGTAAATTGTGTAGCAGTTACGGTGAATGATGTAATCTCTCTCTCTCTCTCTCTCTCTCTCTCTCTCTCTCTCTCTCTCTCTCTCTCTCTCTCTCTCTCTCTCTCTCTCTCTCTCTCTCTCTCTCTCTCTCTCTCTCTCTCTCTCTCTCTCTCTCTCTCTCTCTCTCTCTCTCTCTCTCTCTCTCTCTCTCTCTCTCTCTCTCTCTCTCTCTCTCTCTCTCTCACTCACTCACGAAAAGGAGATATACTTGTGTGTGTTTTTCCTTTTTAACTATTCACTAACTTAAAACAAATGGTATAATGGAGAATACCGTGCTAACTTATTGTATAAAAAAATCCAGGTATAGCTGCCAGCACTACAATCGACAGACAATTGTAAACAAATATAGTATATAGAAAGTGCAGTGCTAAAGATAAATCAAATATGAACTAATTCCCAAAATCATATATGGACCAGTAGAGTACCAAAACAATATGAATGTGTGCCAAAAAAGTAAATCTTGAAATCAATTCAGTGCAACTTCATAACGTCTCATGTTGCATTAAAACATAAATATAAAAAAGTGAAGAATTCCGGTGCAGCAAAAGTGACTAAAGATGACATCCGTGACAGTCCATGAGCATCCTCATCTGTCTTTTATTTATTATCTGTAGGATCATGTGTCTTTGTTGTGCTCCATCTCTTTCTTTTGGGCTGTAGTTTTGGCAGTTATAAGTGATCTTGCTCAGGTGACTTGGCAGAATAGGCACATTCATAACCATTTTTGTTGGAATTTCAAGTTGGATCTTTGACTAATCTGAAACATTTGAACCTTTTTTATAGGTTGCTTTAGAAAGAGAGAAAGCCAAGAAAGAGGAAGAGCAATTAAAGGAATCTGTGCTGCCAAAAAAAGAGCAAAAGCAGGAGCCTAAAACGTACCGGTCCGGTATTGGAAAATATATCAATATGGCAGCAGCGTAAGTATCTTTTTTACATGGCACCTGGAAAAGCCATAGACCATTAATATGATATTTATTACGTGCTTGCCGACAGCGCATGACTGTATACATCGACAGCATGGCACGGACAGGCAGAAGGACGTACCTGTATGTCCCCTTTAAGATCGCGGCATTGTGGACGCACCCGCCGCAAGCTCCTTGAGCCCGACCACGGGTCCCGTGGACTCAATCGCCATGGGGGATACCCACGATTGTCTCACGGTGAGGAAGAGCGGGGAGATGCTGATGCTGAAGCATCCCCCCGCTCTGCATAGTGACAGTGATCACCGCTTCCTGTAATCGGAAGCGGTGATCACTGTCTTGTCACACACAGCCCATCCCGTCTACAGTAAGAATCACTCACTAGGGCCCACTTAACCCCTACAGCGCCACCTAGTGGTTAACCCCTTCACTGCCAGTGCCATTTTCACAGTAATCAGTGCATTTTTATAGCACTGATCGCTGTAAATATGACTATGGTCCCAAAAAAGTGTCCGCCATAATGTCGCAGTCACGATAAAAATAGCTGATCGCCGCCATTACTTGTAAAAAAATAAAAATTATTAATTAAAATGCCATAAAACTATCCCCTATTTTGTAGACGCTATAACTTTTGCACAAACCGATCAATAAACGCTTATTGCAATTTTTTTTTATATGTAGAAGAATACGTATTGGCCTAAACTGAGGAAAAAAAGTTAGTTTATATATTTTTTGGGGATATTTATTATAGCAAAAAGTAAAAAATATTGGGTATTTTTCAAAATTGTCGCTCTATTTTTGTTTATAGCGCAAAAAATAAAAACCGGAGAGGTGATCAAATACCACCAAAAGAAAGCTCTATTTGTGGGAAAAAAAGCTATGTTGCGCAATTGTCAGTTAAAGCGACGCAGTGCCGAATCACAAAAAGTGGCCCGGCCTTTGACCAGCAAAATAATCCGGGGCTTAAGTGGTTAATGTACACAGTTTTCATAAACCTGGTTTATGTAAAGATGATGCAGATTTATACCCATGGGTGAAAAATTAATTTAGCCACAGAAAATAAATATTGTACAAGTCCAGCACAGAGCCAACTTTCTGTTCAGTAATCCCATTTTGTAAATTACTTTTGCCTACTACAATGACCAGAAACAGAGCAGTAGGCTACAAATCATGTCATAAACATCAAATATCAAAGCTTCTTTCTGTACATAAGGTTTATTTTTTGTTGACATAATTCATATATACAGTGTGTATATGTGTGTGTGTGTGTGTGTGTGTGTGTATATATACATATATATATATATATATGTGTGTGTGTGTGTGTAGATAGATAGATAGATAGATAAAAAACATTTTTTTTTTTTTCTTATATTATGTATTTATTTTAAATTTTACCTATTCAGTGTAAAGGGACAGGTTCTCTTAAAGGAATTTTTCCCGTGTTGCCCTGTCGGAGTTAATAGTTAAAACCCTGCGTATGCTTCATGTCAAATGGTGTACATTTTTGCACAGAGTTAATGACCCTATCCCCTCCACCATATGACATAGCACTGCATCCTGACAGGAAGGTGAGATGTCCCATAAGTACCAAGTATTTCCCTATGGCTCTGTCAGAGTTGCAGGAAAGTGTGGCAAAGGTAAGTTTTAGTGGGTGAGGGTGTTCTGCCACTTTTCAATGAATAGACAGTAGCTTTAAAGTGTTACTAAACCCACAACAGTAAAACTTTCTTCCACAGTCCCCAATCCATCTCCTGATAGTACAGAGACTTGGGGGCACTCTGCACATGCTCAGTTTGGTGTGTATTGCTAGAGTGTTTTTTTTTTTTTCTCTTGGGAGGGTGCATGTGATCAGCAGAGGGCCAATCAGCACTGTCCCGAAAGAGGGTCAGGGGTCATGCAGCCTCATTAGACAGTCAGAGTAGAATGAAAACTCCTCCTACAAGCTTTAACCAGACACTGATAGATGTCACAAGACAGCTATATACTGCTGATGAGAAAAGGTATTTAACAGTTTATATTTACTAAAATAATTGCATTTCCATGTTCTGTGTACTGTGGGAGACCAGATATAGTGAATGCAGGGTCCTGGGTTTAGTAACACTTTAAGAATTGCCTGACATTTATACTAATTTTACTTTAAAAAGTAACCCTAGTTCTAGATGAAACTTGAGCTCTTCGCAGGCACATGATATCAACTAATGTGTAACGATCAATAGACACCTCAAAGCATTCGATCTGGTTCATTGCTCTGCCCAGTTTGTATGGGGTTTGCACAGCACCTGAATCCATTGATATGATTTCAATGGCAAGGCAGACAGCTTACTCCAGAAGGACGAAGCAGGGCTGTGAGGTACCAAGAAGAATAGTAACTAATAGGACCAAACAGCATAAAAAGCAAAGGCTTTATTGAAAAATCGTTAAATAACAAGACAAAAAACAGAGCATAAAAAACACATCATTTCCACTATTCTAAAATTAAAATGATGTTGTCAGCTCACCACAGCAGCTGCTCACACAGCACACTTATACATGCTCACATCTTGCTCCATAAATAATAGGGTATAAATCAAAGAGCCTAAATGGGGTTGACTAGGTATCAGGAGTAGGCTCAAGCCTTCAAAAAAATATAATGCCAGCCTAAGGCTTACACAAGGACCACATCCCTTACCCCACATCACCACCAGGAGTCTCAAATATTGATGATTTAGATCCTGGCGCTTATTGCGTTGTGTCAGAGTAAATATGCTAAACAGTCCACAGTCACCAAGTAGTGTAGTATATAATACAGTTCGGATTTCAAATGGATATCACATGTCAGACGGTGATACAGTGGCTCACAAGGCACTCCACATATTGCAATATAAAAGGGCCAATGTGATGGCAGTTGTGGAGATGAGCAGAGTCCATTTTACTCACTTGGGGCTAACACATTGGGAATACCATAAGATGCAATAAGTGCTGGATGCTAGCTTCCTCTAGTGCAGTGGTTCTCAACCTGGGGGTCGGGACCCCTCGGGGGTCGAATAACAATTTGCCAGGGGTCACCAAATCCTGGGCTGTTCCTGAAGCCTGCACCACTCTCCCAGCCTAATCACAGCCGTCCAGCAGGGCTGTACTTGGAGCCCACGGCTGCCCACTCAGCCTCTTCGCAGCCGCCCATTCAGTTCACGGCATGGCTGGGGGGCAGAGACTAGAGGTCAGCTGACTGGTGAGGAATGTGAAGTGGGAGGGGCTGGAGGAGACCCCATCCCCTGATTTTGGCATAGGTGTCTCTGCTGCGAGACACCACAGAGCTGGAGACACAGTGAGTAACACTACCTATGATTAGAGTTGCCATTAAAAGTCCCCGCTACAGTTCTCAGATCAGCTGATGACCTTGATCAAGAGCACCTAAGTTGGCCGATCAGAACTCCCCCCAGCATTGCCACTGAGCCCAACTCCCCGCCAGCACTGCCACTCATCCCATTCCCCCCACCCTCCAACCAAGGAGTAAGAGAAGGAATAAAAATAGAGAATACATGGAAGGGAGAGGAAAAGAGTGGGAGGAACAAAGAAAAAAGGGAGAGAAATAATAATAGGAAGAACAAGAAAGACGGCTAAAGAGAGAGATGGGGGGGAAAAAAAAGAAATTAGGATAGAGAGAGCTAAAAGGGAAAGAAAGGAGAACAAAGAGAAAGAGTGGTATATCCTAAAATGTACCAGAAGGGGTTTTAATACTGTACGAGTGGAAGGGGCTCAGGGAGCGCTAAATGACCGTGGGTTAGGGGCACAAATTACTTGTCTTGCCTTTTTAGTGCTGAGAACCCACGGCAAGGTAATTTTACTGTTAGGGGTCCCCACAACTTGGGAAATTTTATCAAGGGGCCACGGCACTAAAAGGGTTGAGAACCACTGCTCTAGTGCCTTATTTGAAGTTCTCATCCAGGGAGTTGGGGGTAGGCGTGTCTGTGGTAGGCAACTTTATATATGATATACTAACCTATTTTTAAATGTGGGATTGAAACTGGCAGCAATAAACTGAAATGATGACCTGTATGTATGTCTTTCCTGAAAGGTGTTGTCTGTCTTTATAACTGAAACACCTAAATAGAAGTTAGAAGTTTATTTTTAGTTTCATTGTACTTTGCTGGGATTAATCAGAAAAGAGCAAAGACACTACTTTATAGCAACTAGTTAGATCTGACCTTTTTTTCCCTCAATTGACAGTAGTAAACTGAAGTCTAATTGGTTGCTATGGGGTTTCTGGAGGCTGCACATAATCTTTGTTATTTGCACTGCCATTTTTATTAAGCATGTTAAAGATAGACTGAGATATTTCACAACTAGCTGTCACTTCCTTACTATCAAGCCCTGTACACACGATCGGATTTCCTATGGATTCTAATCCGATGTTTTTTTCCATCGGAAATCCGATGAAACTGTCTTCCATCAGTCTTGCCTACACACCATAAGTCAAAAAACGGACCGTTTCAAACGCGGTGATGTAAAACACTCCGATGAGCCAAGAAAAATGAAGTTCAATGCTTCTGAGCATGCGTCGACTTGATTCTGAGCATGCGTGGGTTTTTTATCCGATGGAGTTCCCCACAGACGATAGTAATTTGCTATCGTTTTTTTAACCATCGGATAAATTTAAAACATGTTCTATTTTTGGAAAAAAGACCGATGGGTCCCATACACGATCGGTTTGTCCGATGAAAAAAGTAAAACCGATCGTGTGTACACGGCTTCAGTGTTCTGTGTTTTTCTGTCTGGACAGCTGTACATACATGGTAGCCAGCAATCTAGGTGTACAGAGCAAGAGGCTTGCTTGCTTTTTTATAGAACACTTCCCATATAAGGTGCATATACAAATAATTAGAAACCAGATATAATATAACAGTGGTGTGGACATTTCAGATCCAGAGCAGTGTCAGTCCAGTTTGAGTAACCTAAAAATTATTTGCAGAGTATATAAAATAAAGCTCTTTGAGTGGTGGACCCATTTCTTCTTCTTTTTTTCTTCCTTCTCTTCCAAGGTCCCAGAGTGCTATTCGCTTTTAACTTTTGTAGTTTTGATTAAAAAAAAAAAAAGTTTTATTGAGCATGGAAAATATATTGACATACAAATGAGAAGTGCAACAGGCACTACACACAGGGTAATTATGTTGACATGCATAGAGATTTACTCGTTTTTGGTAAGGGTTCCATCACATTGTACATTGGTTTAAGTAGGGTAGGATTCAGTCCTCTGTAGTACAGGTAGGGGCGTCATCCAACCACCTATCCCAGATTTTTTGGTATTTGTTCGCTTTAACATTTGGTTAAGCTTATGGGATTTCCAAGCAGTACTGGCTAGCAGTACTGAATCAAAGGCAAATCGCTTTTTACATTGTCCAAATTTTTCGTTCTTTAAAGCATTCGAAATCCTGGCGTTCTTATAATTCTGTTTTGCGTTTATCCATAGGAAACGTTCTGCTGTTGATGATGACAGTGGCCCCTCTACTAGTAAAAAAGAAAAAGTCACTCAAGGGTTTGGAAACTTCAGTTCTTGGTAGACATTTATGGAGACTTTACCCTGGATTTATTTAACTTTTTTATTTTTATGATTTTTAGGGCGTTTGTGCATATGAGGCTTGATTGTCACAACTACCATTTGATACTTGTACTGCTAATGCATTTATTTGTTAAATATGTTTAGTGAGAATGAAGAAATTATTGAATAGCAACAACAATACAATACAATCTTTCTCGCCCTATAAATCACATTGATTATTTAATGGTGGAGATCAAGTTTTAGCTTGAAATACAAAAAGTTAAATGATGTTTTGTTCCTTTACCATGGCTGACATGTGCTATTAAGGCTTCATGACCTGTAGAACATTGTGTATTTCTTTTTTTTTTTTTTTTTTGTATTAAGTGTCTTCTCTGCAGACTCAAATCTGTAACATTTAAAAAAAAAATCATTGACTTTGCTGTACATCTGTGTTGGGTGGATTTTTTTTTGACACTTAGGTTATACTTGTATTTGACAGCACACTGCTGTGTATAAAGACATCTAATTTCCAGTATTCTCATGTCGGGGGTGGGGGGGAGGGAATTATCCTTAAACACTGCTAGCCAAGGATTATCAGCTCTGCCCGTGGAAGACTCTAGGCACACGTCAGATCAGTCATGGATAAGTTTACAAGAAATGTTACACTTGTACATGGACATGGCACAGAATGACTGGCAAGAGGCTGCAGTCCTGATTACAGAGCCTTCGGAAAAAAAAAAAAAATATTCTGGCAATAGGAAAGTTGTAATAAAATTTTAAATAAGTGGATTTTTGTTTGCATAGTCAATTGTATCTGTACATTTAAACATTTAGCAGATCCTTGTGGGAAATGCTGGTTGCCTTGAAAGATCTGAAGACTTTTATGAATGAGTGTTTGGATTGTGATACATGTTCTCAAAACTCCATTATTGGCCAGGAGGAAACTGTCATTGGACAGGAGGATGGCAGTTGGCAGGGCTTAGCCAAAGAGTCAGCAAAAGTCAGGCACCTGTAACTGCAGTACTCACTGTTAGACAACAAATGTTAAGCTTTTAGAGTACCAGTACTCCTTAAAGTGGTTGTAAACCTCTGACATGAAATGCGAACAAGGCATATTCCTCTATAATGTGTACTTGTCTCAATTAAGAGCATTAAGTGTAATTTCTGTCTGCTGCCTCATTCCTCTGCTATCGGCGTGAATCGCTTTTGACAAGTCTTCCTGACACCAAGAGAAAAATGGTGACAGGGGAGGGAGCTCCAGGTGATTGGCAGCCTCAGCTCTGTTCCTGTGTGGAGGGGGGTTTTTTCCCTCCAACTTTCCAATCCACTCCCAGAACTCTTCCTACTACAGTTTGCAGAATGTAACTTTAGCTCTCCAGGTTTTTTTTTTTCTGAACTCTGAGACGAGCTTTAAAATCTTGCACTTTGAATGGATGTAGAGAAGAAAAGACTGCAGATAAACGGGTACAACGTGTGTAAGGAGATTTGTTTCATCTCTGTGTATCACCTGAGGCCAGTCACGTAAGGGCACACTGTTGTTTCGCCTGTGCAGGCTAAAGCATTATATTCATCTTATTTCTCTGCAACGTCTCATACTTGCCTTCCCTTTGCTCTCCTGGTGTCCATTGTACCTGCAGCAGGAAAGCAGAAGTTGGGTAAGTTTCAATTTAGTCTAGTTAGAGAGTCCACAGGGAGAACTTTCTCCCCAAATTTAACAGATCTAGGTGTCCAAGCTGCCAGGTGTCAAGTAAGGTGGGAAAGTTACCTGCGCCCCTCCCAAACCTGGTGCCGAGTATGTCTTCACACCCCATTGGGCTTCGCCAAATGCACTTTAAGTGCCAGTGTAACACATATATAGGAGAGAGAGCGAGAGATTTTTAATTCAACAAACTTTTACTGGAATATAAAACATGTACAGAGGTAAGAAAAACAATTCAATGGCCACTAAAACGTAATCTTACAGTTAACACTCAGAAAGAACATGGGTTTACAAATATCCAGAGTATCAAAGAGGTTGGCTCAAGGGTATTCATGTTCCCTAAATTGCAGTGGACCAAGTGAACGGCGTATTAGCAGTGAGAAGGTAAACTCACAAGGGTCCATGAATACCTGGGTATAGCAAAAAATAAACACTTTTTACTCAAAATGTATAAATATACCAGCTAAGCAAATGAATAATGCAAAATGTCTAAATGTTTATATAGGAGCATAATTTATTTTTGTGTAAATCTTTGTTTTTCTTACTATATTATACAAGGCTCAGTTTATACTGTTTTATTGTTGTTGTAATAAATGTCCTTCCATGGCTGAGATAATTGCGTCATTCTTCGGCCTGGGTATCTTAATTAGTTGCAGTATGCAGCAAAACATTACTGAACTCCATGATGGCGATGTTTTTAACTTACACAGGCTATTTACTGAATGACAAAGAAAAAAAGATATTACTTTGTTTTCTCACTGTTGTGCAAGACATCTGTTATTCCAGATCAATAAAAAAGGCATTTTTATATTGGTGTACAGTGTCCTATAATTAGTGTCTTGTTTTGTGAAGTATACTGTGATTTCAAAGCTGATAAGCGGACACACTGTCCTTCCTGTTTATTTTTTTACCCTGAGCTGTTGATGCGAATAACAGCTTTCAGTCCTTTCACTCTTAGGTTTGTATTACAAAGTATCCATAACTTAATGGTAGCCAGTTGTACAATAAACCATAACCTTGATTTCATTACTGTTAGTATTGCAGATAGCTTTGTACGTCATCACATGACTCATAGATGGTAATTGGAGCACTTACTGCAAATGAATGACTTATGGCATCCTCACTGCTAAGGACAGAACTCCTTGACCTTTCTGTTTATCATAGAAATTTGTATATTTTTATTATTTTTATTTTCATATATATTTTTGTTTTGCAGTGGGGATTTCTTTTTCGCTTTCTGCTGTGCATAACACGCAGATACATTTCACTTGGCTAAACACAGTCTATCCAAAATTGATCTTCTCACCAGGGCTCCTTAGAAGCCAGCAGATGATTCAGCTTGCTGACACTATCAGTTATAGCCAGACTTGCTCTTTAAGTCACCTACTTAGGCAGCTCAAAGGTGCCCAAATATAGGGAAAAAAAATGTGTGTTCAATATGGACTACGCCGTATACCTGTCTCACTGTGTATGAGTAATGTTTTTTTAAACATTTAATAAATACGCAGAAATGTGTATGTGTTGGAATATGAGAGTTGATGAACATACACAAGAAGATTAAGTATAACTAATGCCCCGTACACACGATCCGAATATCGTACGACTTTTTTCGCTTAATAGTTGCAAGTAAAATTTAAATAGGTTATTAAAGTCACGAAAATTCTCGTACGACAGAAAAAAAAAAAATCAGAAGTGATGTCATGTGTTGTAATGTATTTGTATTGTATTTTCGGTACGACAACTGTACTGACTAAACGAAAATCGTACAATTTGTTATACGAGGAAAATTTTCGTGCATGTCCGATAAAATAATATCAGATGAACTGTCATCGGCTCTCGAAGCTCTGTACTAACGATACGATTATCGTACGATTCTTCCTCGGACGACATTTTTCGTACGATATTCGGATCGTGTGTACGGGGCTTAAAGGCAAAACTTTTTATTTTAGATTTAGATAGAGGGGAGATTGATTAGAACACCTGTTGGGTCTCTTGGGATGGATTTCCTCTAATTATTATGGCACTATTGGTCTATTACATTGGTTCTCAATTCCTGTCCTCAGAACCCACTAACAGGCCAGATTTTTATTTTATTTTTATAATCTTTATTTAGTTAAAAAAAAATTACATTACAATGAAAAAGAGCAATAAGAAAAAGGAGAAAGTAAGTTTCATTGTACATGGTCCAAGAAAAACCATAAAGAAACCATGAGATATACCAACATGTTGTGACAGCTGGGATACCTCCCCTATCCCAGACATTCGATCCATGTGGACAGACCTCCCTCCCTTACAGGGAGTGGATAGGAGGATCCCAATCCTAACTAGGAACGATACATAACTTAAAATCATATGACATCTTGCGATACCATGAAATATGGTCAATTAGGTTTTCCGCTCTTGAATCCATAACAAAAGTACAAAATGTTCACACCTGGTTTGTTAGCTGATTGGACGCAACATTAGTAAGGTTGTTGACCACAGAATGTTGGTTCGTTTGGACAAGTCGCTTAAGGGCCAACAATGCAATGTCTAAGCTAGACCAGACTGGAGCCGAGCCGTGTATGTGAACAGGCCTGATTTTAAGTATTACCTTGGGGAGCTGCAGACTAGAATACTGCAATGACTGAGCAGCAAATTATATCACCTGTCATGTATTTCAGTTATCTTGCAAACCTGGCCTGTTAGTGGGTCCTGAGGAGAGGCGTTAAGAACCACTGGTCTATAATGTGTAGTTATCCATCATATATTTGGGCTTCCTATTTATATGCAACTATAATAGTCGTCATAGATGGTTTAACCCATTTGTCATGTTCCCTCGTTGCTCCCTCTTTAGTGTATCTACTTTGTTGAATGTACAGAGCTATGTGAGGATAGTTGGATGCTCTGCTTTGTAATGTTCCTCCTTTTTCTCAGGAAACCATTTATTAAAAAAAAACATTGAAACAGAACACCTGTCAGGTTTTTATTGCTGTCTGAGCTACGATTAGGGAGATTCACTTTCTCTATTTATCCTGTTTTACCATTATCATTAAAAATTGAAAGTAAAAAGTCCCACGTTTTGGGTTGTCCCCAGAAAAGTAATAGAGTAGAAATATTCCAATGGGAACACTAGTTCTGGTGACCTGAGGGGCCCCAAGAGATTCCCTTAATTTGCAGGGATTTCCCCTCACTTCATGTTTTGGCTATGGGACAGGAAGTAAATGTAAATCTCCCTATATGCAGCACTTGGGTCTACACTCCCCCTGTTCTCACGACACAGATAGCAGGACTCAGCTCCCGTATCATTGGATTTGATTGACAGCAGCGGGAGCCAATGGCTGCGCTGCTATCAATCTATCCAATCAGGACCCAAGACACTGGCTGGAGCAGGTGTGCTCCTCCCCGGCGCAGGAACGATCGCACTCAGGTAAGTAAAAGGGGGGCTGGTGCATCATAAGAGATTTTTCACCTAAATGTATAGAATGCATTAAGGTGAAAAACTGCGAGGGTATGGAGCCCCTTTTTAAGGTTCCTTTTTTCCCTATTCGTCTTTCAGGACAGCCACAATGAGAGACCTAGGCTCCTCCCCTTCCACAGGAAACACTGCGCCAGCCCCTATAAATTCTTACTTCCCCTGCCGGCCTTCAGTTGTTAGTGTTTCCTCTGGAGGGGAGACACTGTGCAAGGAGCCAGACTAAGTCAGTCAGGGGACTGAGGCATTTCTTACCTGAAAGGAAGCAGGGGCTTCCAGGGTATTGTGGATTAGTCACCCACCTTCCGTGAGCCACCCCAGCCTGGTCGAGTGCGGCTGAAGGCTGAGGGGGGCCCCTATCGCGTCCACAGGGCCGCAGCAAGGAGGCAATCCGTCCTCCGTGTATATGGATACATGCCGCATTTTTTTGGAACTCGCGGGCCGGACGACGTGGCGACGTCATTTCCGGCGGAGGGCGGATGCTTTCCCTTTAACCCGCGACTTCCGGTTCCGGGTCGCGGCGCTGATAGGGGCCCAGGCAGAAGCTGGAGAGAGTCCAAATCACGCAAGGAGTGTCCTTGGCGTAGGACTCAGTGGAGGCAGCCACCTGCAGTCAGCATGTCGGAAGCAGAGGCTCAAGCGGCACACACTGACACCACCTCCAGCCTTCCTAAGGTAAGAGTACCCTGGGGTGGGTTCCTCTCTACCTAGGAATACCCCTCCATGCATGGTTCCTGTCCATGGGGGGGTAGTCCCCCTGGGTGGTCAGGGGGGGGGGGGAGACACTGATGCCTTACATATAGAAGGTTCAGCGCTCTCCAGGGGTTGTACTTATTTGTCAAAAAAAAAAAAAAAGTATATTTTCTACTAAATTTTTTGTATGATTTTGTTGTCTTCCTGTATTCTAGAAGGCTACAGAGAAATCGAGATCAACCCATACCTCTAAAAATAAGTGTGCCTCCTGTAGGGACACGCTAAAGGAGGCATGGGGGAAGGTCTTATGTAAAAATTGTATTGACACCCTGGTGAAAGAAAGGGATTCAGAGCAGGAGTCTGAACTGGCAGCTTCCGTGAAGGAGCTCTCGTCCACCTTTTCGTCTTTCAAAAGCTTATTTGAAAGATTTCAACTTCCCTCTGTTCCCACTTCCCAGGTTACAACCCCCTCACCGGCTCAGGGCCCTGTACCGGCTAACGCTGCCACTACTTCCAGGGCAGAGGAGGTTGCAGGCCCTTCCGGTGTACAACAGGCACATCCAGATAGTGTCACCTCTGAGTCTCAAGAGGACTCAGACGGAGAAACCCAGGACGGGGAGTCCAGGAAAACCTCCAGGTAGAAGTTGTCCCTGGATGAGGTAGATGACCTCTTGGGAGCAATTTATACCACCCTCGGTATACAGACCGATAAAAAACCCTTGACCCTTCATGATAAAATGTATAAGGGCCTGGGTGAACAGAAGAAAAAAGTCTTCCCTGTACACGATGTACTGATTGACACTGTCAAAAGGGAATGGCAGGACCCCGAGAGGAAACCCTTCTTTTCTACATCTTTAAAAAGATTTCCTTTTTCGGATGACCCAATGTCCATTTGGAATAAAAACCCCAAATTAGACGCCGCCTTCTCCCAGGTCTCTAGGAACACGGCCAGGAAAAGAAGGGGAGAGGTCCCAGTGCTCACTATGTATATACTGTACACTCACACTATGCCTGAAAAATAACAGACGCACAGTGTGACGTTTAGATGGCGGACTCACCAAGTCAGGTGTGGTCTCTGTGGCCTATAGATAGATATATAAAGAAAAACCCACCAGGGAGAAACCTAGAGAGTTGGACTCCCCCTGGATAAAGAAGCCACAGGTGGACCACGCCGCTTATGAAAACAGATAACTTTTAATGGTACAAAAAAATTAATTAAATAATAATAGAAAAATCAATACACAAATTACTGATGCTCAAAAAAACCCACACCAGCACCCACAGACAATTAAAATTAATATGATGACGTCATCAATATTAAAATATTGGATTACATGTTGTAGTAACGTTCCTCCGTTACACACAGCTACGCTGTATGGACGCATGCGCTCTGCACTGAGACTGGACTGAGCTGAGCTGAGCTGAGTTGAAGCATCACGCTGTGTAGCAGGCTCTCTATATGCGGCTTGAGTGATTGTGGGAGCGGGACTTTTAGCTCTCTGCCCGATCCTGGATGACTGACGCCTGGAAGACTTATACAAGGCACTCATATTCCTCTTATCTAGGAGCTTTGGCGGATGTCATGGACAAAAGGATAGACTCCCTATTAAAGAAAACTTGGGACTCTACTATGGGTAATTTAAGGCCTGAGATGGCCGTTACAGTTGTGGCCCGCAACTTAGAACATTGGCTCCTTAAAATCCAGGAGCACATTGAGGCTGGGACGGCTAAAGAAATAATTCTAGCGTCCTTTCCGACTATCTTGCAAGGAGTTGCTTATATAGCGGACGCCTCTGCGGAATCTGTCCGCATGTCAGCCAGGTCGGCAGCCCTGGCCAACTCTGCCAGAAGAGCCCTCTGGCTGAAGACTTGGCCAGGCGACAGTGCCTCCAAGGCTAAGCTGTGTGGGATACCCCTAACGGGAGACCTACTCTTCGGCCCCGGTCTCGATTCGGTTCTGGACCGGACGGCAGATAAAAAGAAGTCCTTTCCCCCCAAGCGGAAGGCCCCAGTATTATCAAAAAAGGGGTTTCGTCCGCAGGGTCAGAAGGGGGCTCCCAGGCCTGAAAAGCAAAGAAAGACCTGGACCCCTAAAGGCAGAGGCAGAGGTGGAGCGATTTTTCGCGCTCCTCAACAGCCCGGGAAAAACCCCTGACTCTCTAGTCAGAGTGGGAGGAAGACTGGGGATCTTCCTCCCACTATGGGAGACAATTTCCCCCAACCAATTTATTCTGGGGATTATAAGAAGGGGGTACCATTTAGAGTTTGCAAGGCCCCCCCCACAGATATCTTGTCACTTCTCTTCCCAAATGCAGGGAGAAATCCCAAGCCTTGTTGGGAGCTCTGGAAAGTCTGGAAAGTCAGAACGTAGTATGCAGAGTTCCAGAAGCAGAGGAGGGAAGGGGATTCTATTCCCACATTTTTGTGGTAAAGAAACCTTCCGGAGAGTTCAGACTAATTCTGAACCTAAAGCCCCTGAACAGATCAATTGTATACAAACGATTCCGGATGGAGTCGATTTTTTCTGTCAGGGCCCTCCTCCCCCTCAATTGCTTCATGGTGTCTCTGGATCTCAGAGACGCATACCTGCACATCCCAATTGCAGAAAACTCTCAACGTTTTCTACGTCTAGCAGTCAACCTAGACGGAACAGTAGTGCACCTACAGTTCAAAGCACTGCCATTCGGGCTATCCTCATCCCCCCGCATTTTCACCAAGGTTCTGGCGGAACCGTTGGCGTTTCTGCGTCTTCAGGGAGTATCCATCATAGCTTACCTGGACGATCTGCTTCTATTCGCAGCATCCCCAGAACAGCTATCCAGAGACCTGGAAAAAACAAGGAGGGTCCTTACGGACCTAGGGTGGCTTCTAAATTTAGAGAAGTCCAGCCTAGTCCCGTCACAGAGGATAATGTACCTAGGGTACACTTTGGACTCAACTCTTTTGAGAGTATTCCTCCCGATGGAGAAGATCCTGAAGCTAGACAGGGCAGTGACGTCCCTTCAGAGAAATCTCCAAGTGACGATCAGATATCTGATGTCAACTTTGGGTCTGTTGACATCTACGCTCCCAGCAGTCCAATGGGTAGGACTGCACTTTCGCCCACTACAAGCCTTCGTTTTGAAGATTTGGGACCACAGTCTAGAAGCTCTAGACAACCTGGTTCAGGTACCTGCTCAGGTAAAGAGATCCCTCTGGTGGTGGAGGAGGGTTCCAAACCTGTCACAGGGGCGTCTGTGGTTTGTCCCGGTATCGTGCTCGTGCACGTGAGACCTGCGGACTCGATGTCTGCCGGTGTCCCGCGATCGTGTTTCATAGAGCTGCAAAATGGGGGATGCCTGTGTAAACATGCATCTCCCTGTTCTGCCTAGTGACAGGACACTGATCGTATGCTCCCTCTCATTGGGAGCAGCGAACAGTGTCGTGTCACAGTAAGCCATGCCCCCTAACGGTTAGAATCACTCCCTAGGACACACTTAACCCCTTCCTAGCCCCCTAGTGGTTAACTCCTTCACTGCTAGTCACATTTACACAGTAATTGTTGCATTTTTATAGCGCTGAGATCGCTGTATAAATGTGAATGGTCCCAAAATAACGCCAAAAGTGTCCCATGTGTCTGCCATAATGTCATAGTCAGCTATGAGTAAGCATCATTTCTGATGTGAAACGCGTCAGCCTTGTTCACCTGCATGCCCTTTCTGATTGCCTTTGATGGATTTTGATAATCTTTGTTTGGATATTTTTAGATTTTAATTTTTGACAATAAACACTTGAACAGAGTGCGGCAGTCCGGACAACCTTCTTTCTTTCATAATGTCATAGTCACGATAAAAAATCGCTGATCACCGCCATTACTAGTAAAAAAAAATTATTAATAAAAAATGCCATAAAACTATCACCTATTTTGTAGACGCTATAACTTTTGCGCAAACCAATCAATAAACGCTTATTGCAATTTTTTTTTATTTTTTTTACCAAAAATATGTAGGTGTCAGGTCACCTACGGCCAGGTGACAGATGCACACCGTAGGGGGACAGGAGTGCACCGCAAGGTAGTGAACCCTATGGCTGACTGCTGCGGATAGGAAACTGGGTGGTTGTGGAAAGCGGGACCAGAGGAGTACAACCGGGATCCTATAGGAAGCTAGAGCCAAGATTCCCCAGGGCGCGGAGTCTAAGACCCAGCAGGTCTTCTCCAGAGCCTCTAGTGGTGAGGATGTTATGCTGCAGGCTGGGTCCAGGTCGCGGCCCCTAGAGTCTCCTAGCTCACGCCCCATAGGATAAGGGGACAAGAGGGGAAGCAGCAGCACAAGATATAAGAGTAGCGAATAACAAGCTGAAGGTCAAGGGCCACAAGCAGACAAGGATAACGAAAGACAAGCCGAAGGTCAAGGGTCACGAGCAGACAGGGATAGTCGGGAACAAGCCAATAACGTAACAGAGACACAGACGTAGCACACGGCAGGCAGGAACCCAAACACACAATGCCTAACAAACACGTTGATCAGCGAAGCAGGCTTGCAGTGCAAAGGTTAATATAGTGTTCTGTGATAGGGCCTGGGGTGGAGTCTGGCTGGGAGGAGATTATAAAGGAAGCCAGGTGAAGGGGGTCTGGTCTCTAAGATGAACACATGAGGAGGAAAGGTAAGATGGCAGACAGACATTAATGCATATCCATGACAGTACCCTCCCTCTTACGAGGCCTCCCCCTTCCCCGCCTGGGCCCAGGTTTGGAGGGAAACTTCAGATGAAACTCCTTTTAACAGACGAGGTGCAAAGACCTCAGATGGAGTGACCCAAGACCTCTCCTCAGGACCAAACCCCTTCCAATGAACGAGGTACTGAAGAACGCCTTTACAAAGTCGGGAGTCCAGAATTTGACTGACCTCGTACTCCTGATTATCCTCAGAGACAGGCGCCACGGTAGGGAGAGGACGTGAGAATTTATTGAGGACTAAAGGCTTCAGAAGGGCAACATGGAAGGAGTTAGTGATTTTAAGGCTCTTGGGAATCTGGAGTTTGAAACAAACTGGATTCAGTTTAGCAGTTACAGTGTATGGACCAATGAATCGTGGAGCAAACTTCAGAGAAGGAACTCGGAGCTTGATGTTCCTGGTGGAGAGCCAGACTTTGTCCCCTGGCTGAAGAGAAGGCGGTTTACGCCTGCGGCGGTCGGCAAAGCCTTTGAATTTTTCAGCAGCTGCCCGGAGGGAATCATGAACGTCACCCCAAACAGAATTGAGAGACTCCTGAACCGAAGCCAAAGCTGGAATATCTGGAGAACAGGTCATGGGAAGAGGAAGTTGAGGGTGTTTTCCATAAACAGTGAAAAAGGGTGTCTTCTGCGAGCTGGTATTCACATGATTGTTATGGGAGAATTCTGCCCACGGAAGTAGAGAGGACCAATCGTCATGATGAGAAGACACAAAGGTGCGAAGAAAGACCTCTAACTCCTGATTAACCCTCTCAGTCTGTCCATTGGATTGAGGGTGGTAGGAAGAGGAAAAATCCAAGACAATATTGAGGGATTTGCAAAAGGCTCTCCAAAAACGAGACGTAAATTGGACTCCCCTGTCGGAAACAATATGAGAAGGAACCCCATGGAGGCGGAAAATTTCTCGAATAAAAATGGGAACCAAGGCAGGAGCAGAAGGAAGACCAGGAAGAGGAACAAAATGAGCCATCTTGGAGAACCGATCGATTACCACCCAAATGACTGTATTATTCTCAGACAGTGGGAGGTCGGTGATAAAATCCATGGCAATATGAGCCCAGGGCTCCTTAGGAATGGGCAAGGGCATGAGGAGACCAGCAGGAGCTTTGGACTGAGCGCAGACATGACAAGCTTTAACGTAGTCTTTGACGTCTGAGCGGAGATTAGGCCACCAGTAGTGACGACTGATGAGTAGGAAGGAACAGAGGAATCCAGAATGGCCTGCCACCTTGGAATCATGTCCCCAACGAAGGATCTTGGCTCTTAGCTCAGTGGGGACAAAGGTCTTACCAGGCGGAATATTTGACTTCAGGGTGGTAGAGTGGGCAGCCTTGCACGAGGTTGGAATGATCGGCTCAGGTTCAGGGGCGGACTCCTCGTCAAAAGTGTCAAATGACCTAGAGAGCGCATCAGCCCGACCGTTGCAGGAACCAAGTTTGTAAGTAATCGTGAAATTAAAACGGGCAAAGAAGAGACTCCACCTGGCCTGTCTAGGATTCAGACATTTAGCATTCTGTAGATAATGTAAATTCTTGTGGTCAGTAAAGATCGTTATGGAGTGAGGGGAACCCTCCAAGAGATGACGCCACTCCTCTAACGCCAATTTAATTGCGAGAAGTTCCCGATCACCGATGGCATAATTCCTCTCTGCCTGAGAATTTTTTTTGGAGAAGAACGCACATGGTTGACGTCTCTTCTCAAAGAATTGAAGAAGCACAGCTCCCACCCCCATTGAGGAAGCGTCCACTTCAATAAAAAATGCATCCCCAGGATTTGGTCTCCTCAAGAGAGGTCCAGAAACGAAGGCCTGTTTCAGGTCGTGAAATGCAGAGACGGCTTCGGGAGGCCAGTCTTTGGCATTCGCACCCTTCTTGGTTAAAGCGATAATAGGCGCAGCAATGGCAGAGTAATTCCTTATGAACTGCCTATAATAATTTGTGAAGCCAAGAAAGCGCTGTGTGGCTTTGAGGCTAGCAGGAAGAGGCCAGTTGGTAATAGCCAAGACCTTCGCAGGATCCATACGAAGACCCGAACATGAGACAAAGCACCCCAAAAACAGGACCTCAGAACATTCAAAGGAACATTTCTCCAGCTTGGCATAGAGATTGTTCTCTCTAAGACGCTGAAGTACAGTGCGGACATGGTTTCTGTGGACGAGCAGATTTTCAGAAAAGATCAGAATGTCATCCAGATAGATGACAACAAACTGGTACAGCAGATCTCTGAAGATTTCATTGACGAAGTTTTGAAACACAGCTGGGGCATTACACAAACCAAAAGGCATCACCAGGTATTCGTAATGCCCGTCTCTAGTGTTGAATGCAGTCTTCCATTCGTCACCCTCCCGTATTCGAATGAGATTGTACGCGCCTCTGAGATCCAACTTAGTGAAAATGGAGGCACCCTTCAACCTATCGAATAGTTCAGATATTAAGGGTAAGGGGTATCGATTTTGTGACAGCAGGAAGGTAAAGTCACCTGGTTGCATCCAGGGGGGTAGGTATATTTCTCCCAGATTCAGGCTTTATGCCGACTTATACAACTAGGGAGAGAGTTGATGAAGCCCAGCTGAGGCTAGTGGGCTCATGGATGATTCATACCTCTAGGGAGAGGGCTGGGCGTCGTGCAGGCAGGGAGTTGATGAGACCAGCTGAAGCTTGTCAGCTCGTTTAAGGCCTCTATAAAAACTCCCAGATTCATTAGGTGTTTGCTCATGCCTGGACCCAGACCTGTGTGGACTGTCTAGGGAGAGTGAACCCCTGTGCGGTGAGACAAAGCCTGTGTGGCTATTTGTTTGGACATTTACTAAACCAGGGACTTAGGGACTAGGACAGCACCAGGCTGATCCCAGTTGTTAGTTAGGAAACCTGCATGTTTAGTCAGAGGTCAAGCTGACCAGGGTTTATTTTGTTTATGTTTCTTTTTGCTTTGCTGTGTTTTTTGTCACTGTAAATAGAGAAATAAACCGCACCTTTTTGATCTTGAAAACCACAACCTCCGTCTGCTGGGCCTGTTTTTGTGTGGGGAGCCCATCCAGGGGATCACACACACCCGCTGCCGAGCTAACCCCCCACAGTTGGTGGAGAACCAGTGGCAGTTTTTTTTTTAAGCCAGCATGGAGGAGATACTGAAACAGCTGGCTCTAGCAAATGCCAATCAACAGCAGACAAATGCAGGTTTGCAAAAGAGCCTTGCAGCTCAACAACAGAGCTTCGCAGCCCAGCAGCAAGCTCATCAACAGAGCCTTGCAGCCCAGCAGCAAGCTCACCAACAGAGTCTGGAAGCTCAGCAACAAGCCCAGCAGCAATCTGAGGCCCGCTTCATAGACCTGTTACAGAAGCAAGAGCAGAGACTACAACAAATGGAAGCAGTAATGCAGCAACGTCCGCAGACCAGTGAGGAAAGCCGTCCCACTAATACCGCGTCCTTTGGGGTGAGTCGTTTATTGACAAAAATGACTGGAGAGCATGATCCAGAGGTATTTTTGACCACATTTGAAAGGACTGCTGAAAGAGAAAAGTGGCCTGAGGAGCAGTGGGCTGGACTGGTGGCTCCTCTGTTAACTGGTGAATCGCAGAAGGCTTACTATGACCTAGAGCCTGACCAAGCAAAAGACTATGTGATGCTAAAAGCTGAAATATTGGCAAGGCTGGGTGTCACCCTGGCTGTCCGGGCTCAGCGTGTGCATAACTGGACTTTCCAGCTTGGAAAACCCCCCAGGTCTCAAATGTATGATCTCATTCACCTGAGCAGGAAGTGGCTACAGCCAGAGACTTTGTCCGCACCAGAGATTGTGGAACGTGTTGTAATGGATCGGTTTTTGAGAGCTCTTCCTACTGCCATCCAAAAGTGGGTAAGCCATGGAGACCCAGAGACGGCCGGTGGTCTTGTGGATCGTGTAGAGAAATACTTGGCTACAGAGAACCTGACGGCCTCTTCCAGAGACTCTCGGACTTTCCACCCTAAGACCAGACCATCCCCAGGGGCGGATAAGAGGATTCCAAGGGGTGAGGGTGGAGAGAGTGAGAGGGTGGGAGCTCTACCCAAAGTTTGGCGAGAACAGCCTGGGAAGTCAGGGGCTCAAGAGGCAGCCAAAAGGATTGTTTGCTACCGCTGCCGGCAAGCGGGACATATTGCAGCAAATTGCCCGGTTGTGGAGGAACCCATGCAATGTGACTTTCTGACGGACCGACGTCAGTCGCTGTGTGCGACAGTCGCATGCACTGCCATTCGGGGAACTGAGAAACATTTATGCAAAATGTGTATTAATGGTAGAAATGTTGTGGTATTGCTGGATTCAGGTAGCCTTGTGACCCTGATAAAGGCTGAATTAGTTAAAACAGAGGTCTCTGGGAATAGCAAGGTAGCTGTTATTTGTGTGCATGGGGACACCCGAGAGTATCCAGTGACTACAGTGTGTTTCGAGACCCCCAAAGGTACCCTCTCTCATCCAGTGGGGTTAGTATCTCAATTACCGCATGATGCCATTGTGGGAAGGGATTTTCCGAAGTTCTGGGAACTGTGGGATGATCCTGAGCCCCCCACTGGTGCCCCTATGTACCAGGAATGTGATAGCCAGAACTCCTCTGAGAGTGGTGAGGACTCTCCAGAATTTCCCTTGTCAGTATTGGCAGGGGAGACTCAAGAAACTGGAGAGGAGCCCACCTCCTCAGACGAAAACCTACCATCTGTGGAGTTTTCTGATCTTGAGGTTCACAGGGAAAATTTTGCCACAGAACAGTTAAAAGACCCCGCCCTAATAAAGGCACGGGAAAACGTAGTGGAAATAGATGGCGAGTTAGTGAACCCAGATAATACCTGCACTTACCCATACTTCAGCGTAGAGAAGGACCTACTGTATCGGGTGGCAAAAAGGGCAGAAGAAACCGTTGAGCAGCTTGTGGTGCCCAAACCTTACAGGAAGTTGGTGTTGGAGTTGGCCCATGGGCACATTCTTGGAGGTCATCTGGGGACAGAGAAAACCCGAGAGAGGGTATTACAGAGATTCTATTGGCCTGGGGTGATGAAGGACATAGAAAATTATTGTTCCTCCTGCCCTGTGTGTCAGAGGTCGGCCCCGATGCCACATTTCCGTAGCCCGCTGGTCCCTCTACCCATCATTGAGGTCCCGTTTGAGAGAATCGCAATGGATTTGGTAGGTCCTATAATCAAGTCCGCTAGGGGGCACCAGTACATATTGGTTATAATGGACAATGCCACCCGTTATCCAGAAGCGATCCCTCTCAGAAATACCTCGGCCAAAACCATAGCCAAAGAGCTATCTCTTGTTTTTAGCCGGGTGGGTATTTGTAAAGAACTGCTTACGGACCAAGGTACACCCTTTATGTCCCAGGTTATGAAAGAGCTGTGTAAATTGTTCAAAGTGACGCAATTGCGTACATCTGTGTATCACCCCCAAACCGATGGGCTGGTTGAAAGATTCAACAAAACCCTAAAACAAATGTTGAAGAAAGTGGTGGATAGAGATGGAAAGGATTGGGACTGTCTACTTCCTTATTTGATGTTTGCTATTAGGGAGGTGCCCCAATCCTCTACGGGATTCTCCCCCTTTGAGTTACTGTATGGGAGACACCCAAGAGGGCTGTTGGATATTGCCAAGGAAACTTGGGAAAGTGAGAGTTCTCCCCACAGGAGTGTGATTGAGCATGTCGCCCTGATGCAAGATCGAATTGCACAGGTAATGCCCATCGTGAAGGAACATTTGGCCCAAGCGCAGTTGGCACAGCAGAGAGTGTACAACCGTGGAGCCAAGACCCGTACCTTTTCCCCGGGGGATAGGATATTGGTACTTGTCCCTACGGTGGAAAGTAAATTCCTTGCCAAATGGCAAGGCCCCTACGAGATAATGGAAAAAGTGAGCGAAGTGAATTACAAGGTCAGACAACCAGGAAGGCGAAAGCCCGAACAGATCTATCACGTTAATCTGTTGAAAGCCTGGAGGGATAGAGAGTCCCTAGTCGCAGAAACTTGGTCACCAGCTCAAACTGGTTGCGTGATTCCGGAGGTTGGAATAGCAGCCACCTTGTCACAACCCCAACAACAGGAGGTTAAGGAGTTTGTGCTTCGCAACAAGGAGGTGTTCTCTGAGCTGCCGGGACAAACATCTGGGGTAGAGCATGATATTATTACCCCGCCCGGTGAAAGGGTGAAGTTAAAACCCTATCGGATCCCAGAGGCCCGACGGGAGGCAATACGGGAGGAAGTGCAGAAAATGCTGAACTTAGGGGTGATAGAGGAGTCCCAAAGTGATTGGTCTAGTCCCATTGTGCTGGTGCCTAAACCGGATGGGAGCTGGCGATTTTGTAACGATTTTCGTCAGTTGAACAAAGTTACAAAATTTGACACCTACCCCATGCCACGTATAGATGAGTTGATCGACCGGCTGGGAACAGCCCGATACATGACGACTCTTGACCTCACAAAAGGGTATTGGCAAATTCCCCTGGCCAAGTCGGCCAAAGAGAAAACCGCATTTGTAACCCCAGACGGGGCGTTCCAATATAAGAGAATGCCGTTCGGGTTACAGAATGCGCCGGCCACATTCCAGCGGAAAATGGACCAGATACTGAGGCCCCATCGGAAGTATGCTGCGGCTTACCTGGATGACGTAATTGTCCATAGCACAGATTGGGCCTCACATCTGCCAAAAGTGCAAGCAGTCCTAGACTCTATCCGGGAAGCGGGGTTTACGGCTAACCCCAAGAAGTGTACCATTGGGCAGGAGGAGGCCAAATATCTTGGGTACACCATTGGGAGGGGAGTAATAAAACCCCAACTCAACAAAGTCGAGGCCATCCAGAGTTGGCCACGTCCCAACAGCAAGAAGCAGGTACGAGCCTTTCTGGGAATAGCGGGGTATTATCGGCGCTTCATTCCCCACTTTGCTTCTAAGGCTGTGCCCCTAACCAACCTGACGAAAGGGAAAGGGTCGGTCATGATTAAATGGACCCCCGAGGCTGAGGCAGCATTCCAATTCTTGAAACAAGCCTTATGTAGCCAGCCAGTGTTGTACTCACCCGACTTCTCTAAAGACTTTGTCGTACAAAGTGATGCGTCAGATGTGGGGTTAGGAGCAGTATTGTCCCAGGTCTGGAACGGGGAAGAGCACCCAGTCATTTACCTCAGCAGGAAGTTGAAGTCCCATGAGGTAAATTACGCCACGGTTGAAAAGGAGTGTTTAGCGGTGAAGTGGGCTCTAGATTCCCTTCGGTACTATCTGCTAGGTAGGCACTTTGACATGGTTACGGATCACGCTCCGTTAAAGTGGATGGCTCAAAACAAGGAGACAAATAGAAGAGTGAATAGGTGGTTCCTGGCCCTACAGGAATTCAACTTCACAGTAAAGCATCGCCCTGGCGTTCAAATGGGGAATGTGGATGCTTTGTCTCGAGTACATGAATGCCTGATTGCTGGTGTTCCAACCCCAAGGTTAAAACAAGAGGGGGGGGTATGTGACAGCAGGAAGGTAAAGTCACCTGGTTGCATCCAGGGGGGTAGGTATATTTCTCCCAGATTCAGGCTTTATGCCGACTTATACAACTAGGGAGAGAGTTGATGAAGCCCAGCTGAGGCTAGTGGGCTCATGGATGATTCATACCTCTAGGGAGAGGGCTGGGCGTCGTGCAGGCAGGGAGTTGATGAGACCAGCTGAAGCTTGTCAGCTCGTTTAAGGCCTCTATAAAAACTCCCAGATTCATTAGGTGTTTGCTCATGCCTGGACCCAGACCTGTGTGGACTGTCTAGGGAGAGTGAACCCCTGTGCGGTGAGACAAAGCCTGTGTGGCTATTTGTTTGGACATTTACTAAACCAGGGACTTAGGGACTAGGACAGCACCAGGCTGATCCCAGTTGTTAGTTAGGAAACCTGCATGTTTAGTCAGAGGTCAAGCTGACCAGGGTTTATTTTGTTTATGTTTCTTTTTGCTTTGCTGTGTTTTTTGTCACTGTAAATAGAGAAATAAACCGCACCTTTTTGATCTTGAAAACCACAACCTCCGTCTGCTGGGCCTGTTTTTGTGTGGGGAGCCCATCCAGGGGATCACACACACCCGCTGCCGAGCTAACCCCCCCACAATTTTTAATAGTAACCACGTTTAAACCTCGATAGTCGATACAGGGTCTTAGGGTTCCATCCTTTTTGGCAACGAAAAAGAACCCTGCCCCTGCAGGTGATGCGGATTTCCGGATGAAACCTCTCTCCAGATTCTCTGCAACATACTCAGACATGGCCTGGGTCTCTGGGATGGACAGAGGGTAGGTACGACCCCTGGGCAGAGTTGCTCCGGGGACAAGATCAATAGCACAGTCAAAAGACCTGTGGGGAGGAAGCACCTCAGCTGATTTCTTACAGAACACATCCCGGTAATCGCTGTATGCAGCGGGAAGATCAGAAGAAACAGAAGTGGTAGCAACCGGAATTCTCTCTTTGGGGGCCACCTTGAGAAGACATGACGAGAAACATGAGGGACCCCAAGCCAGGACCTGCCCAGAGGCCCAGTCCACATGTGGAGAGTGGAGCTGCAGCCAAGGAAGGCCCAATACAATGGGGGTAGAGGCCTTGGGTAGAATGAGAAAGGATATCCACTCCTGGTGGAGAATCCCTACCGACATCCTAATGGGTAGCGTCTGGAAGCGAATAGGGCCCCCTGGGAGAACAGTGCCATCAATTGCCGAGACTACCAATGGGGTAGCGAGAGGTGAAAGGGTAAGCTTCATAGAAGAAGCAGTTCCCCAATCCATTAAATTGCCGGCTGCCCCTGAATCCAGATATGCAAGGGTTGATTGAGGAGAAGTGCCTACATGAAGGAACACCGGCAAGAGAAGGCGAGAAGGTGATGTTTCAGGGTCCAATACTCCACCTTCCAAATGTATTAGGCCCGAGCGTTTCCCGGACAGAAGCGAGCAAAAGTCACGAAAATGACCCTTGCCCCCACAATAGAGGCACAAGCCCAGAGTTCTGCGCCTAGCACGTTCTTCGGGGGTTAGTCTGGTCCGGCCCAGCTGCATAGGTCCCTCAGCAGGCAGAAGATGCTCCACGGGACGAAGGGAGGGGAGCTCAGACTGGCTAGGACCCAGAGAGTGCTGGCGTCTTTTTTCTAGCGACCTCTCCTGAAAACGAATGTCGATCTGGTTGCACAAAGAAATTACATCGTCCAGACCGACGGGAATGGCTCTTCCCGCTAATTCGTCTTTCACTCGGTCAGAGAGGCCATGTAAAAAGGTAGCGACCAGGGCCTCATTATTCCAGCTCAATTCAGCTGTGTGGATACGGAACTGAAGAGCGTATTGTCCCACTGAACTAGCTTCTTGGCGAAGACGTAAGATAGCACTAGCCGCTGAAGAAGCCCGAGCCGGCTCCTCGAAGATGTTCCGAAAGAGCTCCAAGAAGTCGGACAGGATGGAAACCACTGAATCATTCCTTTCCCACAGGGGGCAGCCCAGGCTAAAGCTTCACCGGAGAGGAGGGAGATGATATAGGCTACCTTAGCCCGATCAGACAGGAAGTTTTGAGGCTGAAGCTCAAAATGGATCGTACATTGGCTGAGAAACCCCCTGCAGGCCTTGGAGTCCCCAGAGAAACGGAATGGAGCTGGCAGTTCTAGTGAGTGTGTGGCTGCGACTGATGCGAAAGGCGCAGCCGCTGGTTGTACTTGAGGTTGCAGATTTGGGGTTCCCAAGGAGGTCTGAAGCTGCTCGAAGCGAGAAGCCAGATCCTGGAGGAATCGCATCACCTGAGTCTGATCTGATTCCTGGGTCTCAAGTCTACGGACTATGACCTGTAATGGATCATCCGCGGGGAGCGGCCTGCCAGCCGGGTCCATGGCTGATCAAACTGTCAGGTCACCTACGGCCAGGTGACAGATGCACACCGTAGGGGGACAGGAGTGCACCGCAAGGTAGTGAACCCTATGGCTGACTGCTGCGGATAGGAAACTGGGTGGTTGTGGTAAGCGGGACCAGAGAAGTACAACCGGGATCCTATAGGAAGCTAGAGCCAAGATTCCCCAGGACGCGGAGTCTAAGACCGAGCAGGTCTTCTCCAGAGCCTCTAGTGGTGAGGATGTTATGCTGCAGGCTGGGTCCAGGTCGTGGCCCCTAGAGTCTCCTAGCTCACGCCCCGTAGGATAAGGGGACAAGAGGGGAAGCAGCAGCACAAGATATAAGAGTAACGAATAACAAGCTGAAGGTCAAGGGCCACAAGCAGACAAGGATAACGAAAGACAAGCCGAAGGTCAAGGGTCACGAGCAGACAGGGATAGTCGGGAACAAGCCAATAACGTAACAGAGAGACAGACGTAGCACACGGCAGGCAGGAACCCAAACACACAATGCCTAACAAACACGTTGATCAGCGAAGCAGGCTTGCAGTGCACAGGTAATATAGTGTTCTGTGATAGGGCCTGGGGTGGAGTCTGGCTGGGAGGAGATTATAAAGGAAGCCAGGTGAAGGGGGTCTGGTCTCTAAGATGAACACATGAGGAGGAAAGGTAAGATGGCAGACAGACATTAATGCATATCCATGACAGTAGGAGAATACGTATCGGCCTAAACTGAGGAAAAAATTTGTTTTTTTATATATTTTTTGGGGGATAATTATTATAGCAAAAAGTAAAACATATTGCTTTTTTTTTTTTTTTTTAATTGTCGCTCTATTTTTGTTTATAGCACAAAAAATAAAAACCGCAGAGGTCATGAAATACCACCAAAATAAAGCTCTATTTGTAGGAAAAAAAGGACGTCAATTTTGTTTGGGAACCACGTTGCACGGCCGCGCAATTGTCAGTTAAAGCGACGCAGTGCCGAATCGCAAAAAGTGCTCTGGTCTTTGGGCAGCCAAATGGTCCGGGGCTGAAGTGGTTAAAATGAGGCCGACCTGTCCTCTTACATTTTTTTAGGTTCAGGATAAGTAGTGTATACTGTAAGTGTTACACAGGCAGGTGCCTATTACCACGCAAATAGGTCAGTCAGATTATTCCTGCTAACAGTTTTTTGATTTACTTAAACCTGGATCAGCTTTACCCTGCTCAAACAGGGCCTCACACCTAGCAGGAAATCCTGATGATATCAGAGTGGTCAGATTCCTGGACCCAGTGCAGCCTCCGAGTGGTTTAAAACAGCATGGGGATAAGCCAATGCAATTGTGTTATTTTGAAATGGAACTCGAGTGTTTAAAATGGTATTAAACACTTTTTATTTATTTTTCAAGAGGAGGTTCACACTTGCTTTAGTAGATGGTTCTTCCAAAAAATTGTTTATGTACTTCAGCTCAGCACAGTCCCCACTGCCTATCTGTGGGTGTTTCTACATCTAGCCAGCTGCTAAGGAGACACCCATGCATGCTCCTAAATGCCCATACACGCATAGGACCATGCCCTTGCTCCCCTCTCCTAGCAGTTTGACTGAGGGCAGCAAGAGCCTTTGACTCTGCTGCCCTCAATACATGAAACTCAAGATCAGGATGGCGGCGCAGCCCATGAGGACCCAACCATGGGTTTAGTACCACTTTAATGATAAGAGTAATTTAATTCTAAAATGTATACTGTTGCTATATAGTGTGACTGGTCAGCAATGGTTTTTATGCAGGCTTCTAAAATGTTTACGGATAGGTCCACTTTAACACATCAAACAGCCTAACACTGCAGAAAGTGTTTTTTTTTTTTCTGTACACATTCCTGAATAGGAGTCATTATGCCATGCCTCTTGACAAAGTATGCAGGGGGCGTTAGGCTTTGAGGAGGCATGGTAATTTATCACATGCACCACTCTATCAGTGTCAACTGTATTAATCCCGCCGTTATACAAAATAGGAAGGACTTAGTTTAATATGTGAAACTATTCAGGAATGCTAATGCGGTGCGTGTTCTTAAATGTTCTTTAAGGGATGCAGGATGAAGTAATTCTGAGGAAGCACATTATGCTGCTGCCTTCAGGAGACGGAACACTGCCAAACAAAGCCTAGTATAGCTGCTCATCCCCACTCAAACCACTTCACTGCCACCATGCTCCAGTTTTTTGCTAGGAGAATAGATGTCTTGTCTACTCGGAGAGAAGTAAACTCATTTCTTTCATGATTAGGGCTATTTCAGACAGGTGGTAATGCTTACTACCCTTAGAGGGTGGTATACCAATTGCTGGCAGGTGTTTAAGAGGTTCTACTGCCTCCTACGAACTGTACAGTCCAGGAGCTAACAAACTACCTGCTTTTGAATGAGGGTTCTGGGCTCAATGATGGCCTTGTTTAAGGCAGTTTCCAATGCCCAATTTCACTCCAGACTGTTGCAACTAGGGATGAGCTTCGTGTTCGAGTCGAACATACGTTCGACTCGAACATCGGCTGTTCGATCGTTCGACGAAGATCGAACGATTTGGGCCGTTCGCGCCAAATTCGAGTGACGCGAACGGCCGACAATGCACTACGCCATCGTAGTGTCATCCAGGCGCTGTGATTGGCCAAGCATGCACTGTGACCCCGCATGCTTGGCCAATCACAGCGCCGGCAGCGAGGAGAGCAATGATTGGCCACAGGCAGGATGCCTGTGGCCAATTATTGCTGAGGGTGTTTAGTACACGCCCCACACTATAAAAGGCCGCCAGCACGGCGGCCTAGTGTAGTGTGTTCCGGAGCAGGGAAAGACAAGCATAGGCAGGGACAGTGACATTTATTTCTTTCTTGCTTAACCTGGATTCCTTTAGTTTAGGGAAAGAGAAGGATAGGTAGGGAGAGTGTCAGTGTGTTTTACTGTGCGAGTCCTTGTTTCTAGGGACAAAGAAGGAAAGTGAGGGGAATTCTCCTTGTGCTATAGTGTGCTTTAAAAAAACATTTTTTCTAGGGACAGAAAACTCTAGGTAGGGAGAGTGTCAGTTTCTTTCACTGTGCGAGTCCTTGTTTCTAGGGACAAAGAAGGAAAGTGAGGGGAATTCTCCTTGTGCTATAGTGTGCTTTAAAAAAACATTTTTTCTAGGGACAGAAAACTCTAGGTAGGGAGAGTGTCAGTTTCTTTCACTGTGCCAGTCCTTGTTTCTAGGGACAAAGAAGGAAAGTGAGGGGAATTCTCCTTGTGCTATAGTGTGCTTTAAAAAAACATTTTTTCTAGGGACAGAAAACTCTAGGTAGGGAGAGTGTCAGTTTCTTTCACTGTGCCAGTCCTTGTTTCTAGGGACAAAGAAGGAAAGTGAGGGGAATTCTCCTTGTGCTATAGTGTGCTTTAAAAAAACATTTTTTCTAGGGACAGAAAACTCTAGGTAGGGAGAGTGTCAGTTTCTTTCACTGTGCCAGTCCTTGTTTCTAGGGACAAAGAAGGAAAGTGAGGGGAATTCTCCTTGTGCTATAGTGTGCTTTAAAAAAACATTTTTTCTAGGGACAGAAAACTCTAGGTAGGGAGAGTGTCAGTTTCTTTCACTGTGCGAGTCCTTGTTTCTAGGGACAAAGAAGGAAAGTGAGGGGAATTCTCCTTGTGCTATAGTGTGCTTTAAAAAAACATTTTTTCTAGGGACAGAAAACTCTAGGTAGGGAGAGTGTCAGTTTCTTTCACTGTGCCAGTCCTTGTTTCTAGGGACAAAGAAGGAAAGTGAGGGGAATTCTCCTTGTGCTATAGTGTGCTTTAAAAAAACATTTTTTCTAGGGACAGAAAACTCTAGGTACGGAGAGTGTCAGTTTCTTTCACTGTGCCAGTCCTTGTTTCTAGGGACAAAGAAGGAAAGTGAGGGGAATTCTCCTTGTGCTATAGTGTGCTTTAAAAAAACATTTTTTCTAGGGACAGAAAACTCTAGGTAGGGAGAGTGTCAGTTTCTTTCACTGTGCCAGTCCTTGTTTCTAGGGACAAAGAAGGAAAGTGAGGGGAATTCTCCTTGTGCTATAGTGTGCTTTAAAAAAACATTTTTTCTAGGGACAGAAAACTCTAGGTAGGGAGAGTGTCAGTTTCTTTCACTGTGCCAGTCCTTGTTTCTAGGGACAAAGAAGGAAAGTGAGGGGAATTCTCCTTGTGCTATAGTGTGCTTTAAAAAAACATTTTTTCTAGGGACAGAAAACTCTAGGTACGGAGAGTGTCAGTTTCTTTCACTGTGCCAGTCCTTGTTTCTAGGGACAAAGAAGGAAAGTGAGGGGAATTCTCCTTGTGCTATAGTGTGCTTTAAAAAAACATTTTTTCTAGGGACAGAAAACTCTAGGTAGGGAGAGTGTCAGTTTCTTTCACTGTGCCAGTCCTTGTTTCTAGGGACAAAGAAGGAAAGTGAGGGGAATTCTCCTTGTGCTATAGTGTGCTTTAAAAAAACATTTTTTCTAGGGACAGAAAACTCTAGGTAGGGAGAGTGTCAGTTTCTTTCACTGTGCCAGTCCTTGTTTCTAGGGACAAAGAAGGAAAGTGAGGGGAATTCTCCTTGTGCTATAGTGTGCTTTAAAAAAACATTTTTTCTAGGGACAGAAAACTCTAGGTAGGGAGAGTGTCAGTTTCTTTCACTGTGCCAGTCCTTGTTTCTAGGGACAAAGAAGGAAAGTGAGGGGAATTCTCCTTGTGCTATAGTGTGCTTTAAAAAAACATTTTTTCTAGGGACAGAAAACTCTAGGTAGGGAGAGTGTCAGTTTCTTTCACTGTGCCAGTCCTTGTTTCTAGGGACAAAGAAGGAAAGTGAGGGGAATTCTCCTTGTGCTATAGTGTGCTTTAAAAAAACATTTTTTCTAGGGACAGAAAACTCTAGGTAGGGAGAGTGTCAGTTTCTTTCACTGTGCCAGTCCTTGTTTCTAGGGACAAAGAAGGAAAGTGAGGGGAATTCTCCTTGTGCTATAGTGTGCTTTAAAAAAAAAAATTTTCTAGGGACAGAAAACTCTAGGTAGGGAGAGTGTCAGTTTCTTTCACTGTGCCAGTCCTTGTTTCTAGGGACAAAGAAGGAAAGTGAGGGGAATTCTCCTTGTGCTATAGTGTGCTTTAAAAAAACATTTTTTCTAGGGACAGAAAACTCTAGGTAGGGAGAGTGTCAGTTTCTTTCACTGTGCCAGTCCTTGTTTCTAGGGACAAAGAAGGAAAGTGAGGGGAATTCTCCTTGTGCTATAGTGTGCTAAAGCATTCCTCATCAACCATCTTTGAAATCCTTGTTTTTTGGACAGTCAGGGAAATTGTCGTTGTGCTATTCTGTGCAAAAGCAATAATCCTCAACCATATTTAGAAATCCTTAAGTAAAGGGACAGAGAAGGACACCTGAAGGTAGCCCTTATTGCTTTTTTCCCATCTCCCTGCAGGCCATCTATTAGAATGTCTGGAAGGCAAACAAGGAGAGGCAGACAGTCAGGAGGCAATAAAAGAGGGCAAGCAGGCTCTGTGTCTGGGGGCAACAGTGCTGGTCGTGGATGCGGTGCATTGTCATCAGCACATGGCCATGGGACACGCTTGTCCTTCTTTTCGGCAGCTGGACATGTTGAGCCACATCATGCCGAAGACTTGGTAGAGTGGATGACCAAGCCCTCCTCCTCCTCCTCATCCTCTCTCACCCAGGCTCAGGGTACTGGCAAAGCAGCTGCCAAAGCGTCCTCTTCCCTGGTATCAATGTCAGACTCATCATCAGTCACTCCTTCCCTAGACCCACCATGTCCTCCTCCTGAGGAGTCCCCCGAACTGTTTGAGCACAGTGTTGGGTACATGCTCCAGGAGGATGCCCAGCGTTTCGAAGGGTCTGATGATGAAACCCAGCTACAGGAAGGCAGTAGCGTGAGAGCAGACAGAGGGGATGCTCAAGAAGGACACCAATCTGGCAGTCATGTTCCAGCAGCTGCAGCATACTGCCAGATTGGCTCCAGTGATGAGGAGGGAGGGGATGATGAGGTCACTGACTCCACGTGGGTGCCTAATAGGAGAGAGGAGGAGGAGGAGGATGAGGAGGAGGCACATCTCCAACGAGGCAGGATGCCCTTTGGTGGCCAGCGTAAGGGCAGTACACCGACGGAATCACACCGCAGAGCTCCGCCTGTGCAGGGCGCAGCCTCTGCCCGTCATTCAAAAAGTTCCTTGGTGTGGGCCTTTTTTGAGGCTAGTGCATCAGATCGCACAGCTGCTGTTTGCAACATATGTCTCAAGCGTATATCGCGTGGCCAAAACATCAGCCGCTTGGGTACCACATGCCTGACCAGACATATGTTGACCTGCCATGCAGCTCGTTGGCAAGCCTACCTCAAAGACCCACACCAAAGAACAAAGCGGACCTCTCCTTGCACCGCATCAGCTGGGATCTCCAACCCCACTATAACTTCAGTCCTCTCTGAAACATGCACTGAGAGGAATGAAGGTGTAGAATTAGGTGTGTTACAGCCAAGTACTTGCGGCCACTCTGCTAGCAGTACACCGACGTCCGATTCTAGCAGGCAAATTTCCCTGCCCCAGCTGCTGGACCGTCGAAAGAAGTTCACTCCCAGCCATCCACATGCCCAGCGGTTGAATGCTAGCTTGGCTAAATTGCTAGCGCTTCAACTGCTGCCTTTTCAGTTGGTAGACTCGGCCCCTTCCGTGAGTTTGTGCAATGTGCGGTTCCTCAGTGGCAGGTTCCCAAACGCCACTTTTTCTCACGGAAGGCTATTCCGGCTCTCTACCGGCATGTGGAAGGCAATGTCTTGGCCTCGCTGGACAGGGCGGTCAGCGGTAAGGTGCATATTACCGCTGACTCATGGTCCAGCAGGCATGGACAGGGACGTTACCTTTCTTTCACGGCCCATTGGGTCACTCTTTTGGCAGCTGGGAAGGATGCAGGACAAGGTGCAGTAGTGTTGGAGGTTGTTCCACCGCCACGCCTCCAAAATGCTACTACTGGTTGTGACACACCTCTCTCCTCCACCCCCTCCTCTTCTTCTTCCTCCATGGCCTCTTCCTGTGGTTTGTCCTATGAACCAGCGGTGCTCCGTAGCCGTTCACGGGGCTACGCAAGTACGCAGGCAAAAAGATGCCATGCCGTGCTTGCGCTGGTGTGTTTGGGGGACAGAAGCCACACTGGGGCAGAGGTCCTGTCTGCTCTGCAGGGCCAGGCCGAGAGGTGGTTGACGCCACGCCAGCTTAAGCCAGGAATGGTGGTTTGCGACAATGGCACCAACCTCCTCTCCGCCCTCCGACAGGGACAACTGACCCATGTGCCCTGTGTGGCTCACGTCCTTAACCTGGTGGTGCAGCGGTTCTTGGGCAGGTACCCGGGCTTACAGGATGTCCTGAGGCAGGCCAGGAAAGTCTGTGTGCATTTCCGCAGATCTTATAATGCCAGTGCTCGCCTGGCTGAGCTTCAAAAGGAGTTGAACCTGCCCAAGAACCGCCTTATATGTGACATGCCCACCAGGTGGAACTCAACGTTGGCCATGCTGCAGCGGCTGCACACGCAGCAGAGGGCCATCAATGAGTACCTGTGCGACTACGGCACCAGGACAGGGTCAGGGGAGCTTGGTTTTTTTTCTCCACGCCAGTGGGGCATGATCAGGGATGCATGCACTGTCCTGGCACCATTTGAGGAGGCCACGAGGATGGTGAGCAGTGACAGTGCATGCATCAGTGACACTGTACCTCTTGTCCACCTGTTGGAGCACACGCTGCGTGGAATAATGGACAGGGCACTTGAGGCAGAACAGAGGCAGGAAGAGGAGGACTTCCTTGCCTCTCAAGGCCCCCTTTACCCAGACAGTGTTCCTTCTGTCCCACCCATCGCACAGGAAGAGGAGGAGGAGGATTGTGTCAGCATGGAGGTGGAGGCTGGCACTCAGCATCATCAGCAGCAGTCTTTTAGGGATGATTTACAGTCCCAAGAAACCAGTGGACTTGTACGTGGCTGGGAGGAGGTGGCTGCGGATCATGTCGTCCTTAGTGACCCAGAGGACTCCGGAGCGAATGCCTCAGCAAACCTACGCTGCATGGCCTCCCTGATCCTGCAAAGTCTGCGGAAGGATCCTCGTATTCTTCGGATCAAGGAGAGGGACCATTACTGGCTGGCCACTCTCCTTGATCCACGGTACAAGGGTAAGGTTGCGGACCTTATGTTACCTTCGCAGAGGGAGCAGAGGATGAGACAACTCCGGGAGGCCTTGCAGAAAGGTCTGTGCAACACGTTCCCAGAGACTGGGAGGTTACAAACTCCTGGTCCTGGACAACGAGTTGCTGAGGCTTCGGCCAGTCAAAGAAGGAGCGGTGGGGAAGGTGGCCGTCTGACCGATGCGTTCAGACAATTCTTTAGTCCGCAGCCCCAAAGTATGATCGGTTCCAGCAACCATCGCCAGCGTCTGATAAACATGGTGCAGGAATATCTAGGGGCAAGGTCAGACTTGGACACCTTCCCCACCGAAAATCCTCTGGCTTACTGGGTCTTGAGGATGGATCACTGGCCAGAGCTTGCACAGTATGCAATTGAGCTACTGGCCTGTCCTGCATCCAGCGTTCTTTCGGAACGCACATTCAGTGCTGCTGGAGGATTTGTCACGGATCACAGGGTGCGCCTGTCCACCGACTCGGTTGATCGACTGACTTTCATCAAGATGAACCAGTCTTGGATCACCACCAGCTACCACACACCTGATGCTGATATAACAGACTAATTGATTTTAACATGTCACATCCCTTCAAGACTGATGCTGATGCTGAGTGCCTGTGCTGTTATGTTGACTGGCTATCCTCCTCCTCCGAGTCCTCAATGATACGATTGATGATGATAGCTTGGAAGATCATTTTTGTTTATGGGTGCCGCCACCAGTGGCTAAGGCCCAATTTTTCAGCCCCTGTTTTACAGGGGCGTGTAATTACAATTTTTTTTAGCAATAATTTGCCATAGGGCTCATTGCTGTGCTCCAAGTACAGTATCTGTGAGGGGTTGGAGTGTTGTGGCACCAGTGCCTAAGGCCCAATTTTTCAGCCCCTGTTTAACAGGGGCGTGTCATTACAATTTTTGAAGCAATACTTTGCAACAGGGCTCATTGCTGTGCTCCAAGTACAGTATCTGTGAGGGGTTGTAGTGTTGTGCCACCAGTGCCTAAGGCCCAATTTTTCAGCCCCTGTTTAACAGGGGCGTGTCATTACAATTTTTGAAGCAATACTTTGCAACAGGGCTCATTGCTGTGCTCCAAGTACAGTATCTGTGAGGGGTTGTAGTGTTGTGCCACCAGTGCCTAAGGCCCAATTTTTCAGCCCCTGTTCAACAGGGGCATGCAATTACAATTCTTGATCTAATAATTCACAGCAGGGCCCATTGCTGCACCCACCAAGAGTAACTCTGAGGGCTTACAGTGTTGTGGCAACGCCACCACCACCACCACCACCACGAAAGGCCCAATTTTTCAGCCCCTGTTCAAAAGGGGCATGTAATTACAATTCTTGATCTAATAATTCACAGCAGGGCCCATTCCTGCACCCACCAAGAGTAACTCTGAGGGCTTACAGTGTTGTGGCAACACCACCACCACCACCACCACCACGAAAGGCCCAATTTTTCAGCCCCTGTTCAACAGGGGCATGCAATTACAATTCTTGATCTAATAATTCACAGCAGGGCCCATTGCTGCACCCACCAAGAGTAACTGTCAGGGCTTACAGTGTTGTGGCACCAGCACCACCATCAAAGGCCCAATTTTTACTACCACTGTTCAACAATTATATGTAATTAAAATTCCTGATATAATAGTTGACAGCAGGGCGTTCCAGCACCAACCAAGAGTAACTGTGAGTGCTTACAGTGTTGTGCCAACACCAACAACTAAGGGGCCTATTTCTGCAGAGTATATACGGCAGGTCCCTACTTTCAAACATCCAACTTACAAACGACTCCTACTTGCAAACGCAAGAAGACAACAGGAAGTGAGAGGAAATCTACCACTAGGAAGGAAAATTCTCTCCTGTAAGAATAAATATGGGAGAAAGGTGTCTCCTCTGTACTGATGCTTTATCAGCAATCCTTGTTTCAAGAAAAACACCACATTTCAAAAACAGTTGTCATTGGGACGGAAAGTGAGGTGAAATGTTCTGAACAGGGGCACAGACAGCAAAACAAATGTTACAGGGGTGATAACCCTTAGCTAGGTTTTCCAAAAAGTTTAAAAATAGATTTTTGGGCTGGAGCTACACTTCAACAATGTACCTGTTCAAAATTACAAACAGATTCTACATAAGAACAAACCTACAGTCCCTGTCTTGTATGCACCGCCTGTATACGGCTGTTCAGAGTATATAGGGCCTTTTTTATTTTATGTGCGGGGTTCCCCTTAATATCCATACAAGACCCAAAGGGGCTGGTAATGGGCTGGGGTAGGGGGGGGGGGGGGTCATGGGGTAGCTATGCCATTTTTCTTAAAGATTTTCATCCATATTACCGGGACCAGACATTACATTAAAGCCGCAAGCAGTTTTAAATGGCTTTTTTTTCCTTTAGAAGTGTCATTTTGTGCAGGGACAGTTCTAAACACGGGAAACACGTGGCACTTCACAGGCATACTTTAGACACCCCCCAGGTACGATATTTAAAGGAATATTTGCCTTTTTTTTTTCACTTTATGCATCATTAAAATGACTGCTCCCGAAAAACGACCGTTTTTAAAACTTCTTTTTGCATTGATACATGTCCCCTGGTGCAGAACCCGGGTTCCCAAACCCTTTTTAGGACAATAACATGCATAATAGTTGTTATAATTAGCACTTTAGAATTCGAACGTTCGCATCCATTGTATTTAATAGGGTTCTAATGTTCGTACGAACTTTCGGTCCGTTCGCGGGTTCTGGTGCGAACCGAACCCGGGGGTGTTCGGCTCATCACTAGTTGCAACTCAACTTACTGACAGAATATAACAAGAAGGCCTGTGTCCTTGCTCCCAAAACCAGGCTAGTCCTGGTCTGGTGGCTCATGAGACCAGCTCTGGAGTCAGCCTAGCATCCATCTTCAGAAACTTCTAGGTCTGTGGGAGGAAGGATTTCCTCAACAGGCTGAGGAGGAGTCCTGGAAACCCTCTCAGCACAAGAGACTTGGTCTCTGAAGGAAGTTCATCTCCCAAGCATCATTCTGGAGCTCAGAATAATTCAACTATTCCTCTTGGCTGCAACATCATCTGTCCAGGATTCAAACATCAGGGAGGAACCAGAAGTCTTGCAGCTTAGAGACAAACCAACCAGATTCTGACTTGAGTGGATCTGCACATCACAGCCCTGTACCTTGTAAGCTTGTTTCAAGTTTCAGCTCTAGCTGTGCTCTTTCAAAGACCCCTTGCATCTCACACTTTTATATAAGTATTTGTATAGGGTGTCGCTCAGACCCCTTTCACACTGGAGCGGTTTGCAGGCGCTATTGCGCTAAAAATAGTGCCTGCAAACTGACCCGAAACAGCCGCTGCTGTGTCTCCAGTGTGAAAGCCTCTGGGCTTTCACACTGGAGCGGTGCACTAGCAGGACGGGAAAAAAAGTCCTGCTAGCCGCATCTTTGGAGCGGTGAAGGAGCTGTGTGTATACCGCTCCTCCACCGCACCTGCCCATTGAAATCAATGGGGCACCGCGGCTATACCGCCGTCAATGCGCCTCTGCAGAGGCGCTTTGCAGCATTTTTTAACCCTTTCTCGGCCACTAGCGGGGGTAAAACCGCCCCGCTAGTGGCCGAATAGCGCAGCGAAATTGGCGGTAAAGAGCCGCTCCCGCCCCAGTGTGAAAGGGGCCTTACATTGTTCTCTCTGTACCACCCCCTGTGACACTGTGGGATCCCAACCTTGTTCTGTTGATTTCTTCAGAAACTGACCTTTGAACTTATTAGGGATATTCCCTTGTCGCTAACAAGGTTGCCTTCCCCATTGCCATCACAAAGTGAGTTTTTGAGTTAGTGACCTTAAGCTTTAAAGAACCCTGCCTTGTGTTACACAGAAACAAATTTGTCTGGAGGCATAAGGTCTCTTTTTTCTTCCCTGGGTGGCTTCTTCATTTCACATTTCTCCAGCATATTGTTGTTCTTTCTCTCTGCCCTGCTCCAAAACATCTTAAGGAAATATTCCTCCACGGTCGTATGTGCTGTTTGAGTTTATCTCTCAGTTTTAGCTTCCTTTAGACTAGGGGTCTTCAAACTCTTGATACAAAGGGCCAGTTTATTGCC
Source organism: Rana muscosa (assembly GCA_029206835.1). Lineage (NCBI taxonomy): Eukaryota > Metazoa > Chordata > Amphibia > Anura > Ranidae > Rana > Rana muscosa. The sequence continues at coordinate 901,909,978 of CM055116.1, read as the reverse complement.
CTTCAAACTTTAGAGGGGCTGGACTGTGGCCAGTGGGAGTAGAAAATGCTCAGACATTGTGGGAGTAAACAATGCCATAGGCTTGGTGGTCAGTAGGAGTAACATTTTACATCATATGTGTCAGTGGGAGAAATAGTGCTCCATCATTGGTGTCAGCAGGAGATATATTTACCCATCTCTGGTGTCAATAGGAGGAATAGTGCTCTATTGTTGGTGTCAGAGGAAGAAATAGTTCCCCCGAGGCAATATAGGCAAGCAAAGGGCCACATTTGGCCCGCGGGTCGCAGTTTAGAGACCCCCTCTTTAGATATCCCAATCTTCTTTTTGTCATTCCTGAGGGCTCCCCAAAGAGTATAGCCTGCATCTTGTTCCACCATCTCTAGGTGGATTTGGCAGCTCCTAATGAGGGACAATGACCCTATTCTCAAAGTGTACTCCACTAGATGAATTGGTGCTTCGTGGGCTTTTCAGCAACAGGCATCAGTCTCAGATTTTCAAGGCTGCCAACTGGTCTCCTGTTACACTTTTGTTGGGTTTTACCAGGTGGATGTTCAAGCCCCATCTGATGCCATCTTTGGTCAAAAGGTTTTTCTGGTGACTCTGTAAGCTCAGTCGAGCCCATCTGTTAAACTATTGATACTTTTGGGCCTGGGTTTCATTTGCTGTGTTGCCCACCCCTCAGTTTACCTACATTTGGACACTGTGTCTCAAAATTACTTCATCTTGTGTCCCTTAATGAACAATTATGAGAGCTGTTTTTTTGGCTCACAGTAAAACCCTTTTCTTGGAGTTCATTAAAGTGGAGCTCCACCCTAAATAGCAACTTTTGCTATTTGGAACCCTCCCCCCCCTCCGGTGTCACAATTGACACCTTTCAGGGGGGAGGGGGTGAAGATACCTGTCTAAGACAGGTATTTTCACCCACATCCGGGAGTCCTGTCTCCGGGAATCTGCGGGAGTTACGTCACTTCCCGCAGACTTCCCTTGGTGTTCTGGGAGACACTCAGCTCCCAGAACACAGGAGCACCAATCAGAACGGCGCAGCGCGACTCGCGCATGCGCCGTAGGGAACCGGGCATGAAGCCGCAGGGCTTCACTTCCTGGTTCCCTCAGCGAGGATGGCGGAGGGAGCAGCAGAGCGACGAGCGGTCGCTCGTCCTCTGCTGCGGACGTCGCTGGACTCCAGGACAGGTAAGTGTCCAAATATTAAAAGCCAGCAGCTGCTGTAGCTGTAGCTGCTGGCTTTTAATTTTTTTTTTCCGGCGGAGCAACCCCTTTAAATGACACTGGTCCCACCCCTCGATACTTATGATTCACAAAACTGGAGCATGCTCAGAGTGAGAGGGGTTAAACAAGGTTTGTTTACCAATGCCACATCTTCTTAGCACAGCAGCATAACCCAGTGTCTCAGAACTACTTCACGGTGTCCCTTAATGAACTCCAAGAAAGGCATTTTACTAGGAAAAAATTATGATTTGCAATATCAATAGAACAGTATTATGTTTTATAGACACATTGTAACATCAAACACAGCGATTAGATGAGATTTATCATTTTTATTTAGAAGCATCCAAAAATCTGAATCAGTGGGGAAGTATCATTGGAAACCAAGTTGGTCATTGTATACTCTAGAGCTGGGATGTGAAATGGCTAATTTGGTAATAGTGTGTTACTGCCTCCCCAGAGAAGGCAAGCCATATAAAACATAATTCATATGAGCCACTGTCAGATTGTCAGCAATGCTTATTGAATGGCTGTGTTACTTTTTGTGATAAAAACTAGTTTTGTTGTGTTTCAATGCATCAGTTTGTTTTTGTTTTACTTTTGGAAAATTGTATTTTATAGTTGTAATAAAAGCAATACATTGTAAATTCTTTACACAGGTTTTATTGCAGATTGCCATTTCATGGAACTTCCAAATCACTATATCACCTTTGGGTGGGCTGACTCTTGAAAAGATGATTCCATTGTGTATACCTGAAAATTTTCTATGGTGCTCTTAAGCCTCGTACACACGGTCGGACTTCCATCGGACTTTTCCGTGGATTTTTGTCCCAACGGAGTTGGCCGGGCACACCCATAGCATACACACCACAGGACTTTTCTGCAAACTTTCCCAAAACTTTTTCCAACATCACGTGGTTTTTCTGATCTTTACCGCCACCCTTTGGTCAACTTCTGCTATTGTTGGTTGATTTTAACATTATTTGTTTTGTCCATCGGACAAAAGTCCAATGGTTTTCTGTACACACGGTCGGACTTTGCTCCATCGGACTTTTGTTGGCCAAAAGTTTGTCCGTTTGCAGACCGAACTTTTGTCCGATGAAAACCAAAAAAGTTTGTCCGATGGAGCGGACACACAATCAGATTTTTTGGCAAACTTGCTCAAAATGAAGTTTGTTGGCAAAAAGTCAGACTGTGTGTACGGGGCTTTACTGATAAATACTTGTTACTTAGGTGAGAATACTATAACGCAGAGAACTACCAAGCAGCAGAAGGAGCATAGATATTTATCTTCCATTGGACTCATCCAGTTTTTTACCACCCACAGCTACAGTGCCTTAAAAAAGTATTCAAACCCCGTGAAATTTTCCACATTTTGTCATGTTACAACCAAAAACGTAAATGTATTTTATTGGGGGGGGTTTTTTGTGCTAGACCAACACAAAGTGCCACATAATTGTGAAGTGGAAGGAAAATGATAAATGGTTTTCCACATTTTTTACAAATAAAAATGTGAAAAGTGTGGTGTGCATTTTGTATTCCCTGAGTCAATACTTTGTAGAACCAACTTTTGCTGCATTTACAGCTACAAGTTTTTTTGGGGGATGTCTCTTCTAGCTTTGCACATCTAGAGAGTGACATTTTTGCCTATTCTTTGCAAAACCGCTCAAGCTCTCTCAGATTGGATGGAGAGCGTCTGTGAATAGCAGTTTTCAAGTCTTGCCACAGATTCTCAATTGGATTTAGGTCTGGACTTTGACTGGGCCATTCCAACACATGAATATGCTTTGATTGGAACCATTCCATTGCAGCTCTGGCTGTATGTTTAGGGTTGTTGTCCTGCTGGAAGGTGAACCTCCACCTCAGTCTCAAGTCTTTTGCAGACTCTCACAGGTTTTCTTCTAAGATTGCCCTGGATTTGGCTCCATCCATCTTCCCATCAACTCTGATCAGCTTCCCTGTCCCTGCTGAAGAAAAGTATCCCCACAACATGATGCTGCCACCACTATGTTTCACAGTGGGGATGGTGTGTTTAGGGTGATGTGAAGTGTTAGTTTTCCACCACACACAGCATTCCTTCTGTCCCACCCATCGCACAGGAAGAGGAGGAGGAGGATTGTGTCAGCATGGAGGTGGAGGCTGGCACTCAGCATCATCAGCAGCAGTCTTTTAGGGATGATTTACAGTCCCAAGAAACCAGTGGACTTGTACGTGGCTGGGAGGAGGTGGCTGCGGATCATGTCGTCCTTAGTGACCCAGAGGACTCCGGAGCGAATGCCTCAGCAAACCTACGCTGCATGGCCTCCCTGATCCTGCAAAGTCTGCGGAAGGATCCTCGTATTCTTCGGATCAAGGAGAGGGACCATTACTGGCTGGCCACTCTCCTTGATCCACGGTACAAGGGTAAGGTTGCGGACCTTATGTTACCTTCGCAGAGGGAGCAGAGGATGAGACAACTCCGGGAGGCCTTGCAGAAAGGTCTGTGCAACACGTTCCCAGAGACTGGGAGGTTACAAACTCCTGGTCCTGGACAACGAGTTGCTGAGGCTTCGGCCAGTCAAAGAAGGAGCGGTGGGGAAGGTGGCCGTCTGACCGATGCGTTCAGACAATTCTTTAGTCCGCAGCCCCAAAGTATGATCGGTTCCAGCAACCATCGCCAGCGTCTGATAAACATGGTGCAGGAATATCTAGGGGCAAGGTCAGACTTGGACACCTTCCCCACCGAAAATCCTCTGGCTTACTGGGTCTTGAGGATGGATCACTGGCCAGAGCTTGCACAGTATGCAATTGAGCTACTGGCCTGTCCTGCATCCAGCGTTCTTTCGGAACGCACATTCAGTGCTGCTGGAGGATTTGTCACGGATCACAGGGTGCGCCTGTCCACCGACTCGGTTGATCGACTGACTTTCATCAAGATGAACCAGTCTTGGATCACCAACAGCTACCACACACCTGATGCTGATATAACAGACTAATTGATTTTAACATGTCACATCCCTTCAAGACTGATGCTGATGCTGAGTGCCTGTGCTGTTATGTTGACTGGCTATCCTCCTCCTCCGAGTCCTCAATGATACGATTGATGATGATAGCTTGGAAGATCATTTTTGTTTATGGGTGCCGCCACCAGTGGCTAAGGCCCAATTTTTCAGCCCCTGTTTTACAGGGGCGTGTAATTACAATTTTTTTTAGCAATAATTTGCCATAGGGCTCATTGCTGTGCTCCAAGTACAGTATCTGTGAGGGGTTGGAGTGTTGTGGCACCAGTGCCTAAGGCCCAATTTTTCAGCCCCTGTTTAACAGGGGCGTGTCATTACAATTTTTGAAGCAATACTTTGCAACAGGGCTCATTGCTGTGCTCCAAGTACAGTATCTGTGAGGGGTTGTAGTGTTGTGCCACCAGTGCCTAAGGCCCAATTTTTCAGCCCCTGTTTAACAGGGGCGTGTCATTACAATTTTTGAAGCAATACTTTGCAACAGGGCTCATTGCTGTGCTCCAAGTACAGTATCTGTGAGGGGTTGTAGTGTTGTGCCACCAGTGCCTAAGGCCCAATTTTTCAGCCCCTGTTCAACAGGGGCATGCAATTACAATTCTTGATCTAATAATTCACAGCAGGGCCCATTGCTGCACCCACCAAGAGTAACTCTGAGGGCTTACAGTGTTGTGGCAACGCCACCACCACCACCACCACCACGAAAGGCCCAATTTTTCAGCCCCTGTTCAAAAGGGGCATGTAATTACAATTCTTGATCTAATAATTCACAGCAGGGCCCATTCCTGCACCCACCAAGAGTAACTCTGAGGGCTTACAGTGTTGTGGCAACACCACCACCACCACCACCACCACGAAAGGCCCAATTTTTCAGCCCCTGTTCAACAGGGGCATGCAATTACAATTCTTGATCTAATAATTCACAGCAGGGCCCATTGCTGCACCCACCAAGAGTAACTGTCAGGGCTTACAGTGTTGTGGCACCAGCACCACCATCAAAGGCCCAATTTTTACTACCACTGTTCAACAATTATATGTAATTAAAATTCCTGATATAATAGTTGACAGCAGGGCGTTCCAGCACCAACCAAGAGTAACTGTGAGTGCTTACAGTGTTGTGCCAACACCAACAACTAAGGGGCCTATTTCTGCAGAGTATATACGGCAGGTCCCTACTTTCAAACATCCAACTTACAAACGACTCCTACTTGCAAACGCAAGAAGACAACAGGAAGTGAGAGGAAATCTACCACTAGGAAGGAAAATTCTCTCCTGTAAGAATAAATATGGGAGAAAGGTGTCTCCTCTGTACTGATGCTTTATCAGCAATCCTTGTTTCAAGAAAAACACCACATTTCAAAAACAGTTGTCATTGGGACGGAAAGTGAGGTGAAATGTTCTGAACAGGGGCACAGACAGCAAAACAAATGTTACAGGGGTGATAACCCTTAGCTAGGTTTTCCAAAAAGTTTAAAAATAGATTTTTGGGCTGGAGCTACACTTCAACAATGTACCTGTTCAAAATTACAAACAGATTCTACATAAGAACAAACCTACAGTCCCTGTCTTGTATGCACCGCCTGTATACGGCTGTTCAGAGTATATAGGGCCTTTTTTATTTTATGTGCGGGGTTCCCCTTAATATCCATACAAGACCCAAAGGGGCTGGTAATGGGCTGGGGTAGGGGGGGGGGGGGGTCATGGGGTAGCTATGCCATTTTTCTTAAAGATTTTCATCCATATTACCGGGACCAGACATTACATTAAAGCCGCAAGCAGTTTTAAATGGCTTTTTTTTCCTTTAGAAGTGTCATTTTGTGCAGGGACAGTTCTAAACACGGGAAACACGTGGCACTTCACAGGCATACTTTAGACACCCCCCAGGTACGATATTTAAAGGAATATTTGCCTTTTTTTTTTCACTTTATGCATCATTAAAATGACTGCTCCCGAAAAACGACCGTTTTTAAAACTTCTTTTTGCATTGATACATGTCCCCTGGTGCAGAACCCGGGTTCCCAAACCCTTTTTAGGACAATAACATGCATAATAGTTGTTATAATTAGCACTTTAGAATTCGAACGTTCGCATCCATTGTATTTAATAGGGTTCTAATGTTCGTACGAACTTTCGGTCCGTTCGCGGGTTCTGGTGCGAACCGAACCCGGGGGTGTTCGGCTCATCACTAGTTGCAACTCAACTTACTGACAGAATATAACAAGAAGGCCTGTGTCCTTGCTCCCAAAACCAGGCTAGTCCTGGTCTGGTGGCTCATGAGACCAGCTCTGGAGTCAGCCTAGCATCCATCTTCAGAAACTTCTAGGTCTGTGGGAGGAAGGATTTCCTCAACAGGCTGAGGAGGAGTCCTGGAAACCCTCTCAGCACAAGAGACTTGGTCTCTGAAGGAAGTTCATCTCCCAAGCATCATTCTGGAGCTCAGAATAATTCAACTATTCCTCTTGGCTGCAACATCATCTGTCCAGGATTCAAACATCAGGGAGGAACCAGAAGTCTTGCAGCTTAGAGACAAACCAACCAGATTCTGACTTGAGTGGATCTGCACATCACAGCCCTGTACCTTGTAAGCTTGTTTCAAGTTTCAGCTCTAGCTGTGCTCTTTCAAAGACCCCTTGCATCTCACACTTTTATATAAGTATTTGTATAGGGTGTCGCTCAGACCCCTTTCACACTGGAGCGGTTTGCAGGCGCTATTGCGCTAAAAATAGTGCCTGCAAACTGACCCGAAACAGCCGCTGCTGTGTCTCCAGTGTGAAAGCCTCTGGGCTTTCACACTGGAGCGGTGCACTAGCAGGACGGGAAAAAAAGTCCTGCTAGCCGCATCTTTGGAGCGGTGAAGGAGCTGTGTGTATACCGCTCCTCCACCGCACCTGCCCATTGAAATCAATGGGGCACCGCGGCTATACCGCCGTCAATGCGCCTCTGCAGAGGCGCTTTGCAGCATTTTTTAACCCTTTCTCGGCCACTAGCGGGGGTAAAACCGCCCCGCTAGTGGCCGAATAGCGCAGCGAAATTGGCGGTAAAGAGCCGCTCCCGCCCCAGTGTGAAAGGGGCCTTACATTGTTCTCTCTGTACCACCCCCTGTGACACTGTGGGATCCCAACCTTGTTCTGTTGATTTCTTCAGAAACTGACCTTTGAACTTATTAGGGATATTCCCTTGTCGCTAACAAGGTTGCCTTCCCCATTGCCATCACAAAGTGAGTTTTTGAGTTAGTGACCTTAAGCTTTAAAGAACCCTGCCTTGTGTTACACAGAAACAAATTTGTCTGGAGGCATAAGGTCTCTTTTTTCTTCCCTGGGTGGCTTCTTCATTTCACATTTCTCCAGCATATTGTTGTTCTTTCTCTCTGCCCTGCTCCAAAACATCTTAAGGAAATATTCCTCCACGGTCGTATGTGCTGTTTGAGTTTATCTCTCAGTTTTAGCTTCCTTTAGACTAGGGGTCTTCAAACTCTTGATACAAAGGGCCAGTTTATTGCCCTTCAAACTTTAGAGGGGCTGGACTGTGGCCAGTGGGAGTAGAAAATGCTCAGACATTGTGGGAGTAAACAATGCCATAGGCTTGGTGGTCAGTAGGAGTAACATTTTACATCATATGTGTCAGTGGGAGAAATAGTGCTCCATCATTGGTGTCAGCAGGAGATATATTTACCCATCTCTGGTGTCAATAGGAGGAATAGTGCTCTATTGTTGGTGTCAGAGGAAGAAATAGTTCCCCCGAGGCAATATAGGCAAGCAAAGGGCCACATTTGGCCCGCGGGTCGCAGTTTAGAGACCCCCTCTTTAGATATCCCAATCTTCTTTTTGTCATTCCTGAGGGCTCCCCAAAGAGTATAGCCTGCATCTTGTTCCACCATCTCTAGGTGGATTTGGCAGCTCCTAATGAGGGACAATGACCCTATTCTCAAAGTGTACTCCACTAGATGAATTGGTGCTTCGTGGGCTTTTCAGCAACAGGCATCAGTCTCAGATTTTCAAGGCTGCCAACTGGTCTCCTGTTACACTTTTGTTGGGTTTTACCAGGTGGATGTTCAAGCCCCATCTGATGCCATCTTTGGTCAAAAGGTTTTTCTGGTGACTCTGTAAGCTCAGTCGAGCCCATCTGTTAAACTATTGATACTTTTGGGCCTGGGTTTCATTTGCTGTGTTGCCCACCCCTCAGTTTACCTACATTTGGACACTGTGTCTCAAAATTACTTCATCTTGTGTCCCTTAATGAACAATTATGAGAGCTGTTTTTTTGGCTCACAGTAAAACCCTTTTCTTGGAGTTCATTAAAGTGGAGCTCCACCCTAAATAGCAACTTTTGCTATTTGGAACCCTCCCCCCCCTCCGGTGTCACAATTGACACCTTTCAGGGGGGAGGGGGTGAAGATACCTGTCTAAGACAGGTATTTTCACCCACATCCGGGAGTCCTGTCTCCGGGAATCTGCGGGAGTTACGTCACTTCCCGCAGACTTCCCTTGGTGTTCTGGGAGACACTCAGCTCCCAGAACACAGGAGCACCAATCAGAACGGCGCAGCGCGACTCGCGCATGCGCCGTAGGGAACCGGGCATGAAGCCGCAGGGCTTCACTTCCTGGTTCCCTCAGCGAGGATGGCGGAGGGAGCAGCAGAGCGACGAGCGGTCGCTCGTCCTCTGCTGCGGACGTCGCTGGACTCCAGGACAGGTAAGTGTCCAAATATTAAAAGCCAGCAGCTGCTGTAGCTGTAGCTGCTGGCTTTTAATTTTTTTTTTCCGGCGGAGCAACCCCTTTAAATGACACTGGTCCCACCCCTCGATACTTATGATTCACAAAACTGGAGCATGCTCAGAGTGAGAGGGGTTAAACAAGGTTTGTTTACCAATGCCACATCTTCTTAGCACAGCAGCATAACCCAGTGTCTCAGAACTACTTCACGGTGTCCCTTAATGAACTCCAAGAAAGGCATTTTACTAGGAAAAAATTATGATTTGCAATATCAATAGAACAGTATTATGTTTTATAGACACATTGTAACATCAAACACAGCGATTAGATGAGATTTATCATTTTTATTTAGAAGCATCCAAAAATCTGAATCAGTGGGGAAGTATCATTGGAAACCAAGTTGGTCATTGTATACTCTAGAGCTGGGATGTGAAATGGCTAATTTGGTAATAGTGTGTTACTGCCTCCCCAGAGAAGGCAAGCCATATAAAACATAATTCATATGAGCCACTGTCAGATTGTCAGCAATGCTTATTGAATGGCTGTGTTACTTTTTGTGATAAAAACTAGTTTTGTTGTGTTTCAATGCATCAGTTTGTTTTTGTTTTACTTTTGGAAAATTGTATTTTATAGTTGTAATAAAAGCAATACATTGTAAATTCTTTACACAGGTTTTATTGCAGATTGCCATTTCATGGAACTTCCAAATCACTATATCACCTTTGGGTGGGCTGACTCTTGAAAAGATGATTCCATTGTGTATACCTGAAAATTTTCTATGGTGCTCTTAAGCCTCGTACACACGGTCGGACTTCCATCGGACTTTTCCGTGGATTTTTGTCCCAACGGAGTTGGCCGGGCACACCCATAGCATACACACCACAGGACTTTTCTGCAAACTTTCCCAAAACTTTTTCCAACATCACGTGGTTTTTCTGATCTTTACCGCCACCCTTTGGTCAACTTCTGCTATTGTTGGTTGATTTTAACATTATTTGTTTTGTCCATCGGACAAAAGTCCAATGGTTTTCTGTACACACGGTCGGACTTTGCTCCATCGGACTTTTGTTGGCCAAAAGTTTGTCCGTTTGCAGACCGAACTTTTGTCCGATGAAAACCAAAAAAGTTTGTCCGATGGAGCGGACACACAATCAGATTTTTTGGCAAACTTGCTCAAAATGAAGTTTGTTGGCAAAAAGTCAGACTGTGTGTACGGGGCTTTACTGATAAATACTTGTTACTTAGGTGAGAATACTATAACGCAGAGAACTACCAAGCAGCAGAAGGAGCATAGATATTTATCTTCCATTGGACTCATCCAGTTTTTTACCACCCACAGCTACAGTGCCTTAAAAAAGTATTCAAACCCCGTGAAATTTTCCACATTTTGTCATGTTACAACCAAAAACGTAAATGTATTTTATTGGGGGGGGTTTTTTGTGCTAGACCAACACAAAGTGCCACATAATTGTGAAGTGGAAGGAAAATGATAAATGGTTTTCCACATTTTTTACAAATAAAAATGTGAAAAGTGTGGTGTGCATTTTGTATTCCCTGAGTCAATACTTTGTAGAACCAACTTTTGCTGCATTTACAGCTACAAGTTTTTTTGGGGGATGTCTCTTCTAGCTTTGCACATCTAGAGAGTGACATTTTTGCCTATTCTTTGCAAAACCGCTCAAGCTCTCTCAGATTGGATGGAGAGCGTCTGTGAATAGCAGTTTTCAAGTCTTGCCACAGATTCTCAATTGGATTTAGGTCTGGACTTTGACTGGGCCATTCCAACACATGAATATGCTTTGATTGGAACCATTCCATTGCAGCTCTGGCTGTATGTTTAGGGTTGTTGTCCTGCTGGAAGGTGAACCTCCACCTCAGTCTCAAGTCTTTTGCAGACTCTCACAGGTTTTCTTCTAAGATTGCCCTGGATTTGGCTCCATCCATCTTCCCATCAACTCTGATCAGCTTCCCTGTCCCTGCTGAAGAAAAGTATCCCCACAACATGATGCTGCCACCACTATGTTTCACAGTGGGGATGGTGTGTTTAGGGTGATGTGAAGTGTTAGTTTTCCACCACACACAGCATTTTGCTTTCAGGCCACAAAGTTAAATTTTGGTCTCATCTAACCAGAGCACCTTCTTCCATGTGTTTTCTGTGTCCCCCACATGGCTTTTCGCAAACTGCAAATGGTTCTTATGGCTTTCTTTCAACAATGGTTTTTTTCCTGCCATGCTTCCATACAGACAAGATTTGTAGAGTATAAAGGCCCATAAACACGATCGGACTTTTCGACAACAATGGTCCGACGGACGTGTTTTATTGGACAATCTGACCGTCTGTATGCTCCATCGAACAATTGTTTTTGGTTTTTCAACGGATAAATGTTCGCTGTGCATGCTCTCAAACTTTCCAACAACAAATGTCCAATGGAGCACCATCCGATCGTGTGTACACAAGTCCATCGGACTAAAGTCCAAAGTACAAACACGCTCTGAACCAATGCTAAAGATCAGACAACAATAGCAGATGTTGCCCAAAGGGTGGCGGTAAAGAGCTGAAAAACAATGTGATTTGGTGAATGTTGGCTGAAAAAGTTCTGCCGTGTGTATGCATACCAAGTTCACGGGCAACGCCCCTTCGGACCAAAATCCACAAAAAAGTCAGATGGAAGTCCAATCGTGTGTATGAGGCTTAAGACTAATAGTTGTCCTATGGACAGATTCTCCCACCTGAGCTGTGGATCTCTGCAGCTCCTCCAGAGTTACCATGGGCCTCTTGCCTGCGTATCTGATTTAATGCTCTCCTTGCCCAGCCTGTCAGTTTAGCTGGACAGCCATGTCTGGGTAGGTTTGCAGGTGTGCCATACTCTTTCCATTTTCGGATGATGGATTTTCAAAGCTTGGGATATTTTTTTAACCCTGCTTTAAACTTTTCCACAACTTTATCCCTGACCTGACAAATTTTGAGTATAGCCTCAATTAAAACGAATTAATAGTTAAATAAACAAGTACCATCATCCATGATAGAATGTAGAAGATTGGGCCAGGTGAACATATGGTGGCGGCTGCTAGTACCGCCTAAACCCATAAATGGTCACTTAGGAGGGAAATGTTGATTGGACTTTCTAGGTACTGATAACAAAATGAAGAAATTCATATAAAAAATATTTATTGGACATAAAACTATTTCTGCATTTTGTTATCAGTACCTAAAAAGTCCAATCAACATTTCCCTCCTAGGTGACCATTTATGGGTTTAGGCGGTACTAGCAGCCACCACCATATGTTCACCTGACCCAATCTTCTACACTCATTATCCCTGACCTGTCTGGTGTATTGAATTCCTTGGCCTTCATGATGGTGTTTGTTCACTGAGGTTCTCTAACAAACCTCTGAGGGCTTCACAGAACTGCTGTATTTATACTGAGATTAAATGTATTTACTAATTAGGTGACTTCTGATGGTAATTGGGCTGAATACAAATGCACGCCACCCTATATATATATATATATATATATATATATATATATATATATATAATTATTTGTAAAAAAAAAATGAAAACCATTTATCATTTTCCTTCCACTTTACAATTATGTGCCACTTTGTGTTGGTGTGTCACATAAAATCCCTAAAAAATACATTTACTTTTTGGTTGTAACCTAACAAAATGTGGAACATTTTAAGGGGTATGAATACTTTTTCAAGGCACTGTATGTGTACAACCAGCTGCTCATATTTCACACTTTGGGAAACACTTCTATGAATGTTTATTGTTCTCCTTGAGTGCTTTTATATTGAGATTACCACTAGACATAGGTTGGTGAACCTTAAAGAAAACAAAACACTGTAAAAGTATGGTGACTGTCATTGCTGATCTGTCCTGAAATTCTACTTCCTTCTGGCTTCACTTTCTGTACACTTGTTGCAGATCAGCATTCTATAAAGTTCTAAAGCCACACAGCCAGGTAGCCAGAAGTAGGTCAATGTTGGCAGCCACCATGACTCTCTCGTGACTGATCTCTTTAAAAAAAATGTGCAGTTCACAGTAGATCAATTATTCGATTTAATAAAAATGGAGAGAAATTTTGATAAAGATATCCTTGCAAATAATCAAAATCGGCAAACAAAATGCATCAGTGGAGATGGAATTTTATGTTGCTTGACTGTTTTGCCATAGTAATATAATTAAACAAATGCACACAATGTGCACACATGTAGTTGTGATACAAAATTTTCTGTCCCTGGAAGAATTGTTTTGGTATTCTCTGAAACGGTTGTATTTTCTGAATGTTTAGTATCTTCTTTAGGTGAAGTCGCTGGTCTTTAAAGACTTTTTTTTTTTTGTGTACAACTAAGAGACTGGCAACAATCTGGAATGCAGTGGCTTATACATACAGTATACAGTAATTAGGCAGGCATTTCATTTTCTTTGAAAAATAATGGCTTCCTTTTCACTGCATGGTTCTAAGCATTCAATTGTGCTGTAGCCTGCTAATCAGTAACCCTGCAGGGTAAGGAGCTGGACAAGCCATGACGCATACTGTGCTGGACCGGGCAAAACAGCATATATTGAAAACTGCTGCGCTGTCTTGTGTCATTTATCACTTGCTTTTAAGAATAGTTACCACCAGCAATTAACAAACCTGTTCTACTTTTTCACATGGTTTTCAGTTGCTAGAAGATTACTGTTTAATTATCTTCATTAAAAGTCTTTGCTATTTTACTGGTTGACATAGATGCACTGAGAAAGGCATAGTTAATTTGACTGGCGGATACATACCTAGAGAATACAATGCAAAGTTTGTGGTTCAGTCTGTCAGGAATGGTGTTAAATGTTGTGCTTAATAGTGTGTTTCCTATTCGTATATTGAGGGAGGCAGAAAGTCATAAATTGTCGGGTTAAACTGGCACTTACAGGAGGACTGGACACTGGCAAACAAAAAATCTGTAGGCCAATCCAGAGTAACTATTCCTCTGCCCAGAATGCCTTTTTCCTAGTGTCCTAGGAGGATGGATGTCTTTTCTTCAGCTGTGCTGGAAAAAGGCTAAACATTTTTTTTTTGTTGCTGTTGTTTATAGATATTTTCTTTGATTCTTTTGGCAATTTTTTTTTCAGTCTAGTCTCCTTGCTACATCACTGCTTGAACTGGTCTCTACTTGCCAGCTATTTTCATTTTCCCGCTACTGCTGGTTGTACTGCGAAAGGGGGTAAACGCTGAAGGATTGAGTGCGGATGCCTTCTGCTGGATGAGATGTTGCACATGCAATTGCCCTTTAAACTACCATTCAGTGCTTTTATTTATGAGTACCCGTTACCCTATGGTTATACTTTCAAGTGAGTTCAAGTCCTCTGTATTTAGGGGGTTCTACTGCATTCATACAAGATTTTGTGGCCGTATTTACCCAATTGCGAATACTGGTCACTGAGGTTCTAAGCAGGGGCGTCGGAACAGGACAGGCAAACCAAGCAGCCGCTTGGGGCCCCGAGCTGTCCTGGGGCCCCAGCAGAGGGCAGCAGAGGGCAGCACAGCAGAAAGAGGAGCCAGAGGACTCGAGGAGGCAGCACGGAAGGAGGAGGTAAGACATCCCCCCCCCGCATATCCACTGTAATATCGTGCGATCGGCGCGCCCCCTCCCGCGAACGGCGTCAACTTGGTGTCCTCCAAAAAATATGCCAATGTCCCGTGGTAGCACCCACCGCCCCCCCCTGCTTCTCAACTTTAAAATTTGTTGTCCATTGTGCTTGGGGCCCCCAAATTCCTTCAAACGGCCCTGGTTTTAAGCATGCTCCTGTTCCTTCCCCTCCAGAATCGACCCCTAGTAAAGGCTGAGCCACTGGTCACAGTGTCCCCATGGTCCTTCTGATGAGAATGAGGAGCCCACGCTCTCCTGTTATTTTCCCAAATGTTAAGAAGACAGTTTGGCCTCCTATTGACTACACTGGCTTTTCAGGCTTTTACTCTATGCGGACTAAAGCACTATAAAAGGGCTCTGGACCTCACCTAAGCATGTGTTAGAACTCTTCCCCTGTAAGAGGAAATTTGTTAAATGTTGGTTTTTACCCACTGTACAGTAGATTGACCAGTGAACCATCTTAACAGAAAAACCACCAAGCCACTAGACGACTTGCTTACTTTTAAGGATCCTACTGACCATCTGTTGGAAACTCTCCATATCACTCAGTTTTCCCTGGCAGATGCTAACCATCATCCTATCATGGCTGCAACATTTAATCTGTTAAACTGTGGCAGAATGGGTTAAATCCCCAAAGATCTCCCCACTGCTGTGGTAAACCCCTTCTCGATGAAGCATGTGATACAGATGTCTGGAGTGCACCTGCTTTTAGTGAACATAGGTGGCAAAAGGGGTAGGATGCGCTTCAAGTCAGTTTCTGAGTTTAGATGGCATTTCTAGTGCCATGTCACCCTCGTGATTCTGTAGCTGGCAATAGCTCATCAGTGACAAGACTGCCACACACAGCAAATTTTCTACAGAAATACTTACCTGTTTCCATGTGTTGTTCCTCACTGGTTGGATCAGGCAATGTTGCTTCCTAACTGGTGCTGGTGACAGAATCGCTAGTGTGACATGACCCTCAGTGTAAAGTATTTAATTGTTGATTTTCTTTCTAGTATTTTTGATTAGCTGACACTTCTGATAAGTGCTTTTTACAAACCACAGAAATGTGGAGGAGATGCAAGCTCGGCAGAAGCGGGGTCACAGCCAATATGTATGAGCAATTATTTTATAAGAGAAAGCAAGTGGTCAGTTGTATTGACAATAAATTGAGGTGGCTACTGCATTGTGACTGTTTTTTTTATCTTTATTTTTTATATACAAGTAATGAGCATGTGCCACTTGCCTTTACCTGTTGTCAGCAAACTGGCCTCTTATCCCATTGTGCATGATCCACCTCCATTTTTATTTATTTTTTACAGCTTGTACAAACCAGCTCTTAAAAATGGTGTATATAACCAGGCTATATGCAGCACAAAGTCCTGTAAGCACAAACCCCAAAATATGCAGAGGACACATGGTAAACCTTTAATAAAGTAAGGTGGGCAGTGCATACAGCCAGTGTTACCTAAACATGTCATACAAGTGAGAAAGGGGGGATTGCTAATTACTTGGGATTGGATTTTCAAAGTCTGCTTAGCTATTGTGGTGAAGTCAGAGAACTGTGTATAATATGCATGCCAAAGCGAAATATATCAGACAACTATTGAATTATTGAATGCACAAGTCATATTTACTATTGAATGTTTCAATACCCCCGAGTTATTAAAGCATCATATATTAAAAAAGTATACTTGCCTACTTTCCCAGCTATCTTCTGGCCAGTCACGGTAGTGGGGTATTTCCACAACAGTGAAGGTTGATTAATATTATAAACAAATTGGGGTTTGGGGATGGGGATTTGCGCAAGTTCCGTTTATGTGTGGGTAAAGAAAAAATGTCACCCACTGTGGATCATCTACCTGATGAGGTTGTTGCTGTAACCATGTAAGCATACATAATTAAATGATAGAAAGGGGAAGGGGGAGGGGAATTAGGGAAAGGGAAAGGAAAGGGAAGGGAATCAGTCTGTTTAGAGCAGACCGAAAAGCGGTTACTATAAGCAACAGATTATAGATCCAAAAACGGAAATGATTATAAAATTTAATCATTTATTCCTATTATCATTTTAAATATATGTAAAAGGGAACATATAAAGGTGCAGTGTTATTATCAAAAGTGAATGGTCATACAGTACATAAATTAATTGGAAGCACCTAATAGACAGACAGGACAAACAAATAACTAAACATGTAACAACACACTTGTCCGGACGTATGATTCAGTCTTATATTGATATGTAACCCAGTAAAGAATAGTATTTATTGTGTTAATTACCGTCCACCAGAGGATGTAAGGTAATCTAAACCACGTAAGTGGATTTATTATTAAAGTCAAATGGGTTTTACATTTGGTATAAGGCTGAGCCTGATGGGGTGGGGGAAGGGGGAAACCAGGGAAGGGGGGTGATAGCGCTGGGGGCAACCATTAGGACATGTATGGATTAGTACAAATGTCCTAGATGCAAGATTTGCATTAGGTACATAATGGGAGTCCACAAATAGAAAATTTCCTTGAGGGTTGGAGGGGTTAGTTGATGTTGGTAAGAAGGCTGTTGTATTGGTAAATGGATAAATGTCCTCCAAGAGTTGTTGGCAAAAGAAGTTCATCAATATAGTTATTGGTACAGAAATCTGTAATGCTTTTATAGCGTAGCTCTTACAACATAGCTCTGGTATGCACATTTAAACAGTGTGTAATTGGACCCATTATCATTGTCTGCAGCTCAACTTCAACCCATAAATCAAAGTACATTACCATTGGGCGTCTCCGTGTTGGAACTGGATTTAGCCAATTCTTGTATTTAAATGGGTCCCAAGTTACCTGACATCAACAGCTGATTTGAAGATGTTGTTTATGCCAAACCTGTATGGTGTGATGGCCGGTAACCGAAGCAGGTATTGGAGTGAAGTCCAGGTCTCCCGAGCGTTACCTTCACCGGTATCAGGAAGAAATCCAATGTGGCTACTTTTGAAGTGCCTGATGTCAGTAGCCGCGGTCGTTGCCGCTATCGTAGGTACTGACTGGGGCTTACGTTCCCCGAGCCATGTCGATCCACCCACTCCGTTCAGGACAACGTCACGTGACTGTGCGAGATGTGACGTCAACGCGTTTCGCCGTGCTCTGTGGCGTAGCTTCGTCTGGACTGATTCCCTTCCCTTTCCTTTCCCTTTCCCTAATTCCCCTCCCCCTTCCCCTTTCTATCATTTAATTATGTATGATTAATATTATAGAGAGCAATGTTCTGACTTTGGTACCATTATCTGCAGCCTTGTACTGTAAACCCAGGCTGACATTGTGCATCCCTGTAGTATTTTAATGACTGCTTGGGTTAAATGATGCTGGACATCATTCAACTTGACAAAGGAGAACACAGAGGGCAGCGCTGAAATGTAGATGGTGAGTAGTGCATTGCAACCTTTATTTTATTTATTTTTTCTTAATTTAACAGGAATCTGCTTTAAGTAAATTTGTATGTGTCATGTCTTTTCTAATAGATGACGCTCTGATGACGCTTTCTGGGCGGAGCGAAATGCATAAGGTAGGTGGATGTTTCCGGTGACGTCATATTCGCTGATTGGAACGCAAACCGCGGCTCTTTGAATTCCAGGATGGCGTTAGCATATGCTCAGATACAAGAGGAGAATCTTGTACATTTTTAATTGGCTGTGAAAGCAAGTTTTTATTTGAATAAACAGTATTACACTATGGATAACTTCTGGTTATATTCCCTATGATATATATAAGGATCCATCCCCACCTGCTGGAGAACTACAAGGACAAACAGAACTTCAATTGAAAATATTACCTGATGAGCAATTGCTCTTAATACAGGCGTAATATCCACCATTATCTGTTGAGTGTGGGCACATAAGGAGGGAAGCATGGCACAGCACAGCATAAGAATAAGCAGTGGCACAAGGACTGCACAATAATATATGAAAATAACACACTTTTTGACTTTGTGATTTTCTGGATTTTTTGTTTTTTCAGGCTTCATACAGTTTTTGTCATTTAAGATTTATTTGCATTTGCATATACAGTATCTCACAAAAGTGACTACACCCCTCACATTTTTGTAAATATTATATTACCGTATATATTTTCTTCATGTGACAACACTGAAGAAATGACACTTTGCCACAATGTAAAGTAGTGAGTGTACAGCTTGCATAACAGTGTAAATTTGCTGTTCCCTCAAAATAACTCAACACACAGCCATTAATGGCAACAAAAGTGAGTGAAAAAAAAACTAATTGGGCCCAAAGTGTCAATATTTTGTGTGGCCACCATTATTTTCCAGCACTGCCCTAACCCTCTTGGGTATGGAGTTCACCAGAGCTTCACAGGTTGCCACTGGAGTCCTCTTCCACTCCTCCATGACGACATCACAGAGCTGGTGGATGTTAGAGACCTTGCACTCCTCCACCTTCCATTTGAGGATGCCCCACAGATGCTCAATAGGGTTTAGGTCTAGAGACATGCTTGGTCAGTCCATCACCTTTACCCTCAGCTTCTTTAGCAAGGCAGTGGTCGCCTTGGAGGTGTGTTTGGGGTTGTTATGTTGGAATACTGCCCTGCGGGTCAGTCTCTGAAGGGAGGGGATCATGCTCTGCTTCTGTATGTCACAGTACATGTTGGCATTCATGGTTCCCCTCAATGAACTGTAGCTCCCCAGTGCCGGCAGCACTCATGCAGCCCCAGACCATGACACTCCCACCACCATGCTTCACTGTAGGCAAGACACACTTGTCTTTGTACTCCTCACATGGTTGCCGCCACACATGCTTTACACCATCTGAACTAAATAAGTTTATCTTGGTCTCATCCGACCACAGGACATGGTTCCAGTAATCCATGTCCTTAGTCTGCTTGTCTTCAGCAAACTGTTTGCAGGCTTTCTTGTGCATTATCTTTAGAAGAGGCTTCCTTCTGGGACAACAGCCATGCAGACCAATTTGATGCAGTGTATGGAGCACTGACAGGCTTACACCCCACCCCTTTAACCTCTGCAGCAATGCTGGCAGCACTCATATGTCTATTTCCAAAGACAACCTCTGGATATGACGCTGAGCATGTGCACTCAACTTCTTTGGTCTACCATGGTGAGGTCTGTTCTGAGTGGAACCTGTCCTGTTAAACCACTGTATGGTCTTGGCCACTGTGCTACAGCTCAGTTTCAGGGTCTTGGCAATCTTCTTATAGCCTAGGCCATCTTTATGTAAAGCAACAGTTATTTTTTTCAGATCCTCAGAGAGTTCTTTGCCATGAGGTGCCATGTTGAACTTCCAGTTACCAATAGAGAGTGAGAGTGATAACACCAAATTTAACACACCTGCTCCCCATTCACACCTGAGACCTTGTAACACTAACGAGTGACATGACACCATGAAGGGAAAATGGCTAATTGGGCCCAATTTGGACATTTTCACTTAGGTGTGTATTCACTTTTGTTGCCAGCGGTTTAGACATTAATGGCTGTGTGTTGAGTTATTTTGAGGGGACAGCAAATCTACAATGTTATACAAGCTGTACACTCACTACATTGTAGCAGTGTAATTTCTTCAGTGATGTCACATAAAAAGATATATTAAAATATTTCCAAAAATGTGAGGGGTGTACTCACTTTTGTGAGATACTGTATATGATTTTTGGAAATAGTGTTGATGGAAAGACAGCGCTGGGTACACATGTTATAAAGTGATTTAAAGGCACCTACACCTTATACCACAGCACCAGCCAATTAGACAATTTATCACAGAAAAGCACTATTAAGTCTCAGCACGAGGATCACAAACTTTTATACACGTAACTGGTGTGTGGCCTCGTACACACGACCGATTTTCTCGGCAAGAACCAGCAAGAAACTTGCTGGCAGAGATGTCTTGCCGAGTAAATCAGTCGTGTGTGCGCGGCTATCGGGTTTCTCGTCGAGAAAACCGACAAGTAACCTCGACGAGAAAATAGAGAACCTGCTCTCTATTTTCTCGTCGAGATTCTCGTCAGCCTGTTTCTCGACGAGAAAAGTGAGTGTGTGTACACTTACCTGTCCGCCGGGAAGCCCGCGCATGTTCGAAATGAATTTGACGCATGCGCGGTAGCTTCCTAGGCATACGTAGGGTATACCAAGATGGCGGCGACGGCATCGAATGTGACGAGCGCATGCTCGTCGTAGTCGATGACGTCACCGCGTACGCTCCATTCAAAGAACCGCGGGTTCTTTGAAACGAGCGTGTGTACACTCGGCCGGGACAATTTTCTTGTCCAGGAGTCTCGTCGAAAAAAACGACATGTTTTTTTCGACAAGAATCTCGGCCGTGTGTACGAGGCCTAAGTCATGGTAAATGACAACATAGTTCCTATATTGCTGTAGAATCAGTCTGCAGCCAGCAGGGTGTATTCTAAAACAATATTGTGCTGAGAGCTGAAGAAGCACAATGCCACACAGAGTCCCCTTACAAGCTAGGTTGCTGGTTGCCCTGTTTTGAACTGGACAGTCTTGTTTTAGAAACTGCAGTTTGAGTAAACATTGGGCTGTCCATTTTTCATAAGGTAAAGCAGTGCATGAAAATTTTGTACGCCTATGAGTGAGGAACTCTGTTGATTTGTGCCCATAGCCTACCCCTGCAGCTAGGGCTAGCCAATGGCTTCAACTGAGGGGATACAGGTCAGTCAGTAGAAGTCTGCCCCGCAAACCACCCCTTTTTGAGCCGATAGCTTCAAACACTAAATGATAGAGTGATTGAGGGAATCTTTGCAGTAACTCTTGTACTGCTTACTTTCTAAAATTGCCATTGCTGCACCTCCACATTATACACACAGATATACAGCCATGGCCAAAAGTTTTGAGAATGACACAAATATAAAATTTTCATAAAGTCTCTGCCTCAGTGTTTTTAGATCTTTTTGTCTGATGTTACTATGGTATACTAAAGTATAATTACAAGCATTTCATAAGTGTCAATGGTATTTATTGACAATTACATTAAAGAGGAACTGCAGTCTGCTCACAAAATTTGTAATAAAAACATCTTTGCCATTCTGAAGCTTCCCTCCAACCACTTTGCATATTATTTTATATATACTGTGATTAGTGGCGGCTCGTGCTCAAAATTTTTGGGGGGGCGCAAACAAACTGAAAAAAAACAAACCATCAAGCGCAGCCACTGTGCCCATCAAATGCAGCCACTGTGCCCATCAAGCACAGCCACTGTGCCCATCAAATGCAGCCACTGTGCCCATAAATTGCTTCCACTGTGCCATCAAATGCTACTGTACCCATCAATTGCTGCCAGTGTGCCCATCAATTGCCGCCACTGTGTCCACCAATTGCCACCACTGTGCCCAATCAATTGCCGTTATGTAATGCAATTATGCGTTATGTAATGCAAAATTATATTATTAAGGAGGCGATGATGGTCTCTGCCAGCTTGGGACTCATAGTAGATGCTGATGTCATCAGCAAGCCACCTGTCTGGTGCCCCCTGCCATAATGTGTTTTATGCAAGTAGGTCTAGGGCAGTGGTTCTCAACCTGGGGGTCGGGACCCCCTCAGGGGTCGAATGACAATTTTCCAGGGGTCACCGAATCCTGGGCTGTTCCTGAAGCCCACAACGATCTCCCAGCCTTTTCGCAGCCGTCCAGCTGGGCTGTTCCTGGAGCTTGCGGCAGCCCACTCAGCCTCTTCGCAGCCGCCCATTTAGTTCACGGCATGGCTGGGGGGCAGAGATTAGAGGTCAGCTGACTGGTGAGGAATGTGAAGTGGGAGGGGCTGGAGGAGACCCTATCTCCTGATTTCGTCATAGGTGTCACTGATGACACAGTGAGTAACACTATCTGTGATTATAGTTGCCATTAAAAGTCACCACTACAGTTTTCAGATCAGCAGATGACCTTGATCAAGAGCACCTAAGTTGGCTGATCAAACCCCCCCTCCAGAACTGCCACCCACCCCATTCCCCCACCAGCACTGCCACTTATCCCAACTCCTGCCAGCACCCCCACTCATCCCATTACACCCCCTCCCCCCACCAAAGAGTAAGCGAAGGAGTAAAAATAAAGAATACATGGAAGGGAGAGGAAAAGAGGGGGAGGAAGAAAAAGGGAGAGAAAGAATAAGAGAAAGAACAAGAAAGAGGGCTAGAGAGAGAAGGGGGAAAAGAACACGAAATTAGCATAAAGAGAGATAAAAGGGAAACAAAGGAGAACAAAGAGAAAGAGTGGTACATCCTAAAATGTACCATAAGGGTTTTTAATACTGTACGAGTGGAAGGGACTCAGGGAGCGCTAAATGTCCATGGAATAGGGGCGCAAATTACTTGTCTTGCCTTGGGTGCTGACAACCCAAGCTACGAAAATAATTTTACTGTGAGGGGTCCCCACAACTTGGGAAATTTTATCAAGGGGTCACGGCACTAGAAAGGTTGAGAACCACTGGTCTAGGGTCTTTCACCCATTGTTTTTTGCGCTAATTTATTCTGCTATTGTCTCAAGGTATTATGATAATGTATATTGTAGTTTGTGAGCTAGGAGACGGCAAGTCTGACCTAGAAGGTCAGACCTCTGAGTCATCCAGAATGTTAATTAACGTCATGTTTATAACAGATGTCTGTTGTTGTAATTATATTTCTGTGTGCAGTTTGTATTGTTAGGGTAATCTGATCAGAAGGGGGGAATGTCCTTCTCAAGTGTATAAAAGCCTGTATACCGTACTTGTTCAAATAAACAGTCTTATTCTGGTTTACTCCAAAACTGGTACTGCCTAGTTCTTGAGGTAACTTAGCCAGATCCACTGGTCTCGTGTTCCAGAGCTTATGAAGCCATATAATTACTGACGGAAGCACTCAAGCGGAGTTTGGAATTCCGTTACATTGATGGCATCGGTGGGATGCTTCCTGCAGTCAGGGACATCCAAACCTCCACCAGATCCAAGGTCCAGATAGCAGGAGAGGAGAGGTACAGATACCACCCACCATGAAAGAGGAATTCAGAAGGAGGTTGCGAGAAATTCGGATACAGCACAGGGGACCAATGTCAGAGCAGGTCCTGCTGGGATGGTATGATTCTATCTGCTGGGAACTTTGGAAGGAAGCGCTAGCCGTAAGCAGCGACACCAGGGAAGAATTCTCTCCTTCCATGAAAGGTACTGGTCGCAGTACGAAGTGTGAGCAGTACGAAATGCAAATGGTGTTTTTGGGGAAACAACCACACAAAAAATGGAAAGCTGAGTTAACCAGGCTGGTCCAGGCAGGGATGCGGTTGGACAAGAGCTAAAGAGCCCTCCGCTGGTATGTTGCCCAAGTGTGCCCGTGGACAGTGGACAACACCCCAACAGAAGGCTTTGGCTAAGGCGGCCTGGGGCTGTTATTAGAGAGGCTGTCCAAGACCCTGACTTTGGGAGCGATGTGGAGTGGCTTTTGGAAAAAATCTTGGAATACAGAGAACAGATGCTGAATGTCTCGGAAGTTCCCTGGGCACTGGAAAATTTGGAGTTTCTAGCCAATTAGGATTCGGAGTTGTCTGCAATGTGGCAGAGTACCAGTATGTTTTACCCATCTCCGTCTGCAGCTATGGATGCGGAGGTCTTATGGCGGATGCAGCAAGTGCTGACTGACCTTGACAAACCTGTTTCTGCACAGGACGAGCTTGAAAGGAGGAATGCGTCTGTCCAAGGGCCGGATTAGGGTATGGGAGATGGAGCAGTCGGCTCACTATCCCAGCCACAGATCACAGAGAGCATGGATTTAATTGACTTTTCATCAGAGGATGTTATGGTTATGGATGATGAGTCACCTACCAAAGTGTTGGTACTGGGCCCAAGGGCCACCAGCCCATGCTCTGGACTTGCAGCAATTCCTGAGACTGGGGATTTAATTGACTTTTCTGTAGAGGAGGAACCACCTAGCGAGCCCCCAGCAGAAGGAATGGCAGCAGGGCAGGGGACTGCAGACCCCTTCTCCACACCCATGGCAGTTTCGGAGGCCCGAGTTGAGAAGGTGGTGGTTCTTCTTCCCCAGTGGATTTCAGAGATGCATGGAGGGGAAGCAGCAATTCCCCCTCCCCAACAAGGATTTGTGCACCTGAGAGACAGTACCAGAGAAAGGGCATCCCAGCAGCAGACGGCACCCCAGAATGATGACACCAACCCAGCTGAAGCGCTGGCAACACGGACAGAGGGTCCAAGACCTCTGCCCAACACCTGTGGCAGTTCTGGAGGCCCCAGCAGATCAGGTGCCGGGGGAGAAGGGAGAGGAGGTTGTCATCTTCCCTCCCCAACAGTCAGCCAGCATGGAGGAAACTGGCTTTCCTCCCCAACAGTTAGCCGGAGCGGATGATGTGAACGCTGAAGCGCTTAAAGGGCAGAACACTACTGGCCTCTGCACACAACAATCCACTCCGCAGGAGCTCCAGGGAGAGAATGCAATCGGCATCTCACAACTGCAGCTTGAGCTGGTGTTGGTGGATGGGCCTGTGTTCCCCACTAACATAAACCCAGCAGAAGTGCTGGCAACAGGGCAGAGTGCTACTAACTTCTGCCCAGCACTGGCAACAACTGCAAAGTTCCAGGGAGCCGGGGCAGTCAGCCTCCCTCCCCAGCGACAAGCTGATGTAGTGAAGATTCTACTCCCAGCTGAACCGCTGACAACAGGGCAGTTAGCCAGAGCAGATGATGTGGAGACACCAGCAGAAGTGCTGGCAACAGGGCAGGGTGCTACCAACCTCTGCCCAGCATCGGCAACAACTGTGGAGTTCCAGGGAGCTGTGGCAGTCGGCTCCTCTCTCCAGCGATAAGCTGATGTAGTGAAGCTTCTACTCCCAGCTGAATTGCTGGCAACAGGGCATAGTGCCGCTGGCCTCTGCCCAGACTTCAGGGAGCTGGGACGATTGGCCCCTCTCCCCAGCAGATAGAGCCCCAGAATGGTACAAAACTTCCAGCTGAAGCGCTGGCAGCCGGACAGAGAGTCAATGACCTCTGCCCCATACTTACTGATGACAACTATTCCTTACACTATTCCTTGCAGCCAAGAATGGAGATCATGCAGACTGACTATATGAGTTCACTCTACCCGACTAACTCATGTCCAGACACGTTATGATAATATGTATTGTAGTTTGTGAGCTAGGAGACTGCAAGTCTGACCTGGAAGGTCAGACCTCTGAGTCATCCAGGGGGTTAATTAACACCATGTTTATAGTAGATGTCTGTTGTAATTATATTCCTGTGTGCAGTTTGTTTTGTTAGGGTAATCTGATTAGAAGGGGGGGAACGTCCTTCTCAAGTGTATAAAACCCTGTGTACTTGTTCAAATAAACAGTCATATTTTGGTTTACTTCAAAACTGGTACTGCCTAGTTCTTGCGGTAACTTAGCCAGATCAACTGGTCTCATGTTCCAGAGCCTAGGAAGCGATATACTGACAGAAGCACTCAAGCAGAGTGTGGGATTCTGTTACAGTAGCGCTCACCTTTTCTTCTCCGGACAAGGTTTTTTCCGGATGCCCCAAACAATCGGAAAGGAGAGTCATCAGAAAAAATTACTTTAACCCAGTCCTCAGCAGTCCAATCCCTGTACCTTTTGCAGAATATTAGTCTGTCCCTGATGTTTTTCCTGGAGAGAAGTGTCTTTTTTGCTGCCCTTCTTAACACCAGACCAGCTTCCAAAAGTCTTCGCTCACTGTGCAGGCAGATGCACTCACACTGCCTGCTGCCATTCCTGAGCAAGTTCTACACTGGCGGTGCCCTGGTCCCGCAGCTGAATCAACTGTAGGAGACGGTCCTGGTGCTTGCTGGACTTTCTTGGGCACCCTGAAGCCTTCTTCACAAATGCCGTGAAAATATTTTTAATGGGATTAAGTTAATTTTTATGGCAAAAAGGGACTTTGCAATTAATTGCAAATCATCTGATCATTCTTCATAACATTCTGGCGTATATGCAAATTGCCATAATAACAACTGAGGCAGCAGACTTGAAAATTACTTCTACCCAAACCATGGGTGTGAAGCATAGTAAGTAAAGTTACAAGCACAGTCAGACAACTGAAATGATAAGGAATAGTTGCCCAGTCACGGGCTGCCTGCCCAAAAAGCGCTCAGCATAGCAGAATGAGGAGTGGTGATATCACTTCCTCTCTAATGGTAGAAGAGCTTAATTTATGTAGGCCAAGGAGGGTAGAATTGGCTTGTGCGTGCCTCCATCTGACATACCTTACTAAGAAAGTTAATCACCTAAAGAAGGCAGGAAGTCAGTGAATATAGGGATATTGATAAACAGATCAGCAAATTCTAACCCCTTGTGAAATTGTAGAAGTTCAAAGAAAAGCTTCATACAGATCCTTAACTGTACCAGGTGCAGGCTTCTATGACAGCTTTTCCCACTCAGCATGAATAGCAAGGCAGAAAATGAAGCCAAAATCTGTAGGCATCACGCCTTAACGTTTATTCACTGTAACAAGCTTTTGACATAATCCTTGCCTTAAGGCAGTCCCCTCTGATGCATTTCACTCTGATCTTAGTCATAGAAATTGCGTAATTATTTGTTCTGTCTTTGGACTTCGTCTATATCCCCCCAACACATACACCTCTTTACCATTCCCTTTTTAAACCTTAGCAATATATGGCACAACCTATCCAGACAATGTCGTAGATGGTTTGATGCATATGAGTAAGGGCAGCTATGAAAAACCCAATAGTGCACTTTTAGGCCTCCCTAAGGTCTATAATAAAAGCCCCCGTTCATGTGAGGTATTCACTGTTCCACACAGAAGGTTGGAAGATGTTCCTGACCCTTCCTTTACAATAGTGGAGAGGAGGCTATTGCTAATTATGTGCCTCTGTGGCACTTCACAGAGGGACCTGGTGCTACAGTGATGCAATACAGGATAGGCAGATGTATTCATACATGTTGTTCATGGGAAAACGTCTAAATAGCTATGAAAACGTTATGCCAGAATTTCCTGTCTTAAGTGAAATATATGGTAAAGGCTGGTTAAGCGGACCAGTCTTGAAAATGCTAGTTACATAATTCAACTGGTTGAAAAAAGACACAAGTCCTTCCAGTTCAACCAACAGAGAAAAATAAATAAGAAAAAGATAACCAACACACTCAAATAGAAAACCTCCATATACACTATCCGATACCCACAGTTGATCCAGAAGAAGGCAAAAAAACAAAAAAAACAATAAAGTACGATCCAATTTACTCCAGAGGGGAAAATATTTCCTTCCTGATCCCCCAAGAGGCAATCGGATATTCCCTGGATCTACTTTAGCTATAAATGTTAGTATTCAGTTATATTATGTGCATTTAGGAAAGACTCCAGGCCTTTTTTAAAGCAATGTGGGAGTCCATTCCACATTTTCACAGCTTTTACTGTGAAGAAGCCCTTCTGTATATGGAGATTAAGGGGGTTATTTACAAAAGGCAAATCCACTTTGCACTACAAGTGCAAAGTGCACTTGAAATTGCACTGAAAGTGCACTTGGAAGTGCAGTCGCTGTAGATCCGAGGGGTAGATCTGAAATGAGGGGAAGCTCTGCTGATTTTCTCATCCAATCATGTACAAACTAAAATGCTGTTTTTTTATTTACCTTGCATGTCCCCCTCGGATCTACAGCGACTGCACTTACAAGTGCACTTTCAGTGCAATTTCAAGTGCACTTTACACTTGTAGTTTGCACTCGTAGTGCAAAGTGGATTTGCCTTTCTTGAATAACCCCCTAAATCTCTTTTCCTCCAGACGTAAAGAGTGTCCCCTTGTCCTCTGTAATGACCTTAAAGTAAATAACTCTACACCAAGTTCACTGTATGTACCACTTATTGTATTTATTTATACATGGTGATCATATCCCCCCCTTAACCACTTAAGGACCCCCTCCAGTAGATATACAGTGGGTACGGAAAGTATTCAGACCCCCTTAAATTTTTCACTCTTTGTTATATTGCAGCCATTTGCTAAAATCATTTAAGTTCATTTTTTTCCTCATTAATGTACACACAGCACCCCATATTGACAGAAAAACACAGAATTGTTGACATTTTTGTAGATTTATTAGAAAACAAAAACTGAAATATCACATGGTCCTAAGTATTCAGACCCTTTGCTCAGTAGTTAGTAGAAACACCCTTTTGACCTAATACAGCCATGAGTCTTTTTGGGAAAGATGCAACAATTCTTTTACACCTGGATTTGGGGATCCTCTGCCATTCCTCCTTGCAGATCCTCTCCAGTTCTGTCAGGTTGGATGGTAAACGTTGGTGGACAGCCATTTTTAGGTCTCTCCAGAGATGCTCAATTGGGTTTAAGTCAGGGCTCTGGCTGGGCCATTCAAGAACAGTCACAGAGTTATTGTGAAGCCACTCCTTCGTTATTTTAGCTGTGTGCTTAGGGTCATTGTCTTGTTGGAAGGTAAACCTTCGGCCCAGTCTGAGGTCCTGAGCACTCTGGAGAAGGTTTTCGTCCAGGATATCCTTGTACTTGGCCGCATTCATCTTTCCCTCGATTGCAACCAGTCGTCCTGTCCCTGCAGCTGAAAAACACCTTTGACCTCATGATTCTCATTTGCTTTGACATGCACTGTGAGCTGTAAGGTCTTATATAGACAGGTGTGTGGCTTTCCTAATCAAGTCCAATCAGTATAATCAAACACAGCTGGACTCAAATGAAGGCGTAGAACCATCTCAAGGATGATCAGAAGAAATGGACAGCACCTGAGTTAAATATATGAGTGTCACAGCAAAGGGTCTGAATACTTCGGACCATGTGATATTTCAGTTTTTCTTTTTTAATAAATCTGCAAAAATTTCAACAATTCTGTGTTTTTATGTCAATATGGGGTGCTGTGTGTACATTAATGAGGAAGAAAAATAAACTTTTTTTGCAAATGGCTGCAATATAACAAAGAGTGAAAAATTTAAGGGGGTCTGAATACTTTCCGTACCCACTGTACGTTGGCAGAATGGCACGTACAGGCACATCTATGTACCTGTACGTCCCCTTTAACTGCCCAACGTGGGGGTCACGCGCGCGCACCGCCGGCGGCGCACTGGCAACCCCGCTACCTTCCCCGTGAGTCGGACCGCGGGTCCCGTGGACTCGATCGCCGCGGGTATCCCCACGATCGTCTCATGGAGGGATGGAGCGGGGAGATGTTAGTGTAAACACAACATTTCCCCGCTCGCCTACTGACACTGTCACTGATTTCCGCTCTGTGTAATCAGAGCGGAGATCAGTGACGTGTCACTCGTGGCCACGCCCCCATGCCACGCCCCCCAACAGTAGTAATCACCCCCTTAGGCACACTTAACCCCAAAATTGTGTCAAAAGTGTCTGATGTGTCCGCCATAATGTCGCAGTCACAAAAAAAATCACTGATCGCCGCCATTACTAGTAAAAAAAATAAATAATAAAAATGGCATAAAACTATCCCCTATTTTGTAAACGCTATAACTTTTGCGCAAACCAATCAATAAACGCTGATTACGATTTTTTTTACCAAAAACATGTAGAAGAATATGTATCGGCCTAAACTGAGGAAAAAAAATGTTTTTTTATATATTTTTGGGGGATATTTATTATAGCAAAAAGTAAAAAATATTGCATTTATTTGAAAATTGTCGCTCTATTTTTGTTTATAGCGCAAAAAATAAAAATCGCAGAGGTGATCAAGTACCACCAAAATAAAGCTCTATTTTGTGGGGAAAAAGGGACGTCAATTTTGTTTGCGAGCCACGTCGCACGACCGCGCAATTGTCAGTTAAAGCGACGCAGTGCCAAATCGCAAAAAGGGGCCTGGTCATTAACTAGCCGAAATGGTCCGGGGCTTTAGTGGTTAATCTACTCTTCTCAAGAGAGAATAAATTCAGTTCCTCTAATCTTTCCTCATACCTGAGCTCCTCCATGTCTCAACAGTTTGGGTACCCTTCTCTGCACTTTCTCTAGTTCCCCGATATAATTTTTTGTGAACTGGTGCCCAAAACTGAACTGCATTTTCCAGATGAGGTCTTACTAATTATTTGTACAGGAACAAAATTATATCTCTCTCTCTGCAGTCCAGAGAATCTTTAATACATGAAAAAACTTTGCTCACTTTGGAAACCGCAGCTTGGCATTGCATGCTATTATTAAGCTTATGAACTACCAGAATACCCAGAAACTTCTCCACCATTGACTCCCCCAGTTGTACTCCCCTTGTCCCCAGTTGTCTGTGAGGTTGATGCTCTGGCATAATTACCTTCTGAGCCATTAACTGAAACTAGTGTATCAATTAGGAATTCTGCCTCCTCTGTGATTTTTATTTGTTGTATGCTAAGTAGGGCTGGGCGATTTCCCCCCCCCCCAAAAAATCTGCGATTTTTTTATAAAAAACTTGATTTACGATTCGATTTTTTTTTTAATTATATTAACCACTTCTCTACTGTGCACGAAAACCCCCTTCCTGCCCAAGCCATTTTTCAGCTTTCAGCGCTGTCACACTTTGAATGACAATTGCGCGGTCGTGCGACGTGGCTCCCAAACGAAATTTGCGTCCTTTTTTTCCCACAAATAGAGATTTCTTTTGGTGGTATTTGATCACCTCTGCGGTTTTTATTTTTTGCGCTATAAACAAAAGAAGAGCGTCCAGTTTGGAAAAAAAACACTATTTTTTACTTTTTGCTATAATAAATACCCATTTTTTTTTTTTAAATAAAATTTTCCTCAGTTTAGGCCGATACGTATTCTTCTACATATTTTTGGTAAAAAAAAAAAAAATCGCAATAAGCGCGTATTGATTGGTTTGCGCAAAAGTTATAGCGTCTACAAAATAGGGGATAGATTTATAGCATTTTTTTTTTTTTTATTAGTAATGGCGGCGATCTGCGATTTTTATTGTGACTGCGATATTGCGGCGGACACATCGGACACTTTTGACACATTTTTGGGACCATTCACATTTATACAGCGATCCCTGCTATAAAAATGCATTGATTACTGTATAAATGTGACTGGCATGGAAGGGGTTAACCACTAGGGGGCGGGAAGGGGTTAAATATGTTCCCTCAATGTGTTCTTACTGTGGGGGGAGGTGACTGACTGGGGGAGGTGACCGATGGTTGTCCCTATGTACAAGGGACACACCATCGGTCCCCTCTCCCTCACAGGATGTGGATCTCTGTGTTTACACACAGAGATCCACTTTCCTGCTCGTTTCCCGGGCAATCGCGGGTGCCCGGCGGCAATCGCGGCCGCCGGGCACGCGCATTGGGGCCTTGGGAACGCGGCGCGCGCGCCTCCTAGCTCATTTTAAAGGGAGGACATCATATGACGTCCTCCCAGAACGAGAGTGTCCTCCGCCCGCCGTCAATTGACAGTGGGCGGGGGACAAGTGGTTAAAGTGCATCAACAAACACCTTTCTCTAACTGCAAAGTCAGTGTGCAACAAAGATTGTTAAACATCCAAATTATTATTACTGTATTTGGATTTAGCTAATAAAACAACAAAAAATCTTGAGGTTACTCTTAGTTGAATTGCCTCACTGTACCCGTGTCTCACTGTGCCTGTGCTTCACTGTGCCCATGCTTCAATCACTGTGCCCGTACCTGATGCAGATTTTCACGGTATACGGATTTTACTGCTACACCGGTGGCCATTCCAGTATTCAAAAGCCACGCCTCCTCCTCGTCTGTGATAGGCGGAACACTCAATTTCCCAGCATTCAGTGTTCCGCCTATCATGGTCATCCTCATAACACAGATGAGGATGAGAGGATGTCCGTGATAGGCTGAATACTGCCTGCTGTGAAATTGAGTGTTCCGCCTATCACAGACGACGAGGACTCGGGAGGCGCGGCTTTTGAACACTGCAATGGCCGCCGTCTGTCTGCATGACACGCTGATCAGGTAGGCAGACGGCGGCTGTGGCGAGTAGATGTAATTGAGGTAACGCCGCCCAGTGCCATTCCAGATACGCCCCCTGCAGTCCTGCTACGGAAACTTTGAAGCAAAAAAAAAAAGTGGAAAAAAAATAAAATAAATAAAAATTTTTTTTTTTTTTTAAATCTAAAAAAGTCGATTTTCTTCAAATCTGAATCGATTTGAGCTCAAAACTCGATTCAAGATTAAAATCGATTTTTTTCCCAGCCCTAATTATGCTTGTTCCTAGTCGGTGACTTAAAATACGGAAGCAGCACAGCCATTAAACTAGCATTTTCATAAGGAGGCCAGAAATGGCAGAAGCAGATATTTCTCTCATGACGGCTGTAAATACCATACATCATGTAGTGAGTACTCCTAGTGTAATCTGTACGCACACTAACCTTAACTGCAGATATGTCGAGCCAGTTTACATATGCCATGGTTGGCAGTGTGAAGCATTTGTAATTCATTACATTACAGAATTCTAAAGTCTAACTCATGATAACTGAAGGATGAAAACAACTGAAAGTGTGTCACAAGATAAACCAGTGCCCTGATTAAATTACAAGTGTTTTGAAGCAGTGACTCATATTTTTTCCGTTCCAATATAATCCCTTATTACACATCTATCAGTAAACAAGCATTTGGCAAATGAAGAACAATGACTACTTTAAATGGTGATTTTTTTTTATGTGACATTTTAATGCTATGTGTATTGTCCTTTATTGGAATGAGCATAACCAAGAGCTGTGGTCATATGCACATCAATGTACAATTGTAACCAGCAACCCTGGCAGGCTGGAGATGATTAGATAATGTCAAAGTAAAGAGAATTATGAGTAACTCCAATGCATGTGTAGCACACAGATCCCCGGCCTTACCTCCCCAAGGCAGGACACACCGTACCACAATGCCCAGGTTCCTTCTTGAATAAGAGGGTGAGCGGTGTTCAGAAATTGTTGGGTCCCGCAGCGAGTTACCTTCCCTCGGTTGGATCTCACCCCTAGAGTGTAGTGAAGAGTCTGTTGTAGGTGCACCAATAAGGCCAATGTCCAGACACCTTAACCACTTGTCCCCCGCCCACTGTCAATTGACGGCGGGCGGAGGATACTCTCGTTCTGGGAGGACGTCATATGACGTCCTCCCTTTAAAACGAGCTAGGAGGCGCGCGCCCACCGCGTTCACAAGGCCCCGGTGCGCGTGCCCGGCGGCCGCGATTGCCGCCGGGCACCCGCGATTGCCCGGGAAACGAGCAGGAAAGTGGATCTCTGTGTGTAAACACAGAGATCCACGTCCTGTGAGGGAGAGGGGACCGATGGTGTGTCCCTTGTACATAGGGACAACCATCGGTCACCTCCCCCAGTCAGTCACCTCCCCCCACAGTAAGAACACATTGAGGGAACATATTTAACCCCTTCCCGCCCCCTAGTGGTTAACCCCTTCCCTGCCAATCACATTTATACAGTAATCAATGCATTTTCATAGCAGGGATCGCTGTATAAACGTGAATGGTCCCAAAAATGTGTCAAAAGTGTCCGATGTGTCCGCCGCAATATCGCAGTCACAATAAAAAATCGCAGATCGCCGCCATTACTAATAAAAAAATAAAAAAATAAAAATGCTATAAATCTATCCCCTATTTTGTACACGCTATAACTTTTGCGCAAACCAATCAATACGCGCTTATTGCGATTTTTTTTTTTACCAAAAATATGTAGAAGAATACGTATCGGCCTAAACTGAGGAAAATTTTATTTAAAAAAAAAAATGGGTATTTATTATAGCAAAAAGTAAAAAATTGTGTTTTTTTTCCAAACTGAACGCTCTTCTTTTGTTTATAGCGCAAAAAATAAAAACCGCAGAGGTGATCAAATACCACCAAAAGAAAGCTCTATTTGTGGGAAAAAAAGGACACAAATTTCGTTTGGGAGCCACGTCGCACGACCGCGCAATTGTCATTCAAAGTGTGACAGCGCTGAAAGCTGAAAAATGGCTTGGGCAGGAAGGGGGTTTTCGTGCACGGTAGAGAAGTGGTTAATGAAGGAAGGTTTATTTTCTTTATGCTGATAACTGGATAGGAAAGTTGGAGTTGAAGAATAAAAGAAACAGTGAGGCAGGTTCAGGCACTTGGTATCACCACTCAATCCTGAGTGGACTCTGCTCACCCTGATAGTCCCCTCTCACGGTACTAGCAGTCGGAGTGATGCACTAACTTTACTTCACTTAAGTCCCTCTTTTTAGAGATACGATCGGAAGATTCTCTGCCACAGAATCTCTGAGCCCCGAACCTCTCAGCGCTTGTAATTAAAGAACAGGTGCAAGTTGCTGCACATTACAAGACCTCAGATGATTTGTGGAATCCCTCCAGAAGTTTACCAGGCCTCTCTTTCACGTGAAACTCTCACCGGTCCCTCAGAAAAGGTCCTCCCCCGGTCTCTTCTTCTTAGAGCGGGTCCCCTCTCCCAGGGCACCCTGGGATTTCTCCTCCTAGAGCTGAGCCCCAGCTAAAGATGCTGGGCCCAATGGCGAAGTTGCAGCCCCAGGCTAAAGGTGCCTGGGACCGATGCATACGCGCACCCCTGGCCTGGAGGGCCAGGTCACGCAACCTGAACTCCGGAGCCCTGGTACTCTGAAACCACGAACCCCTCTTTCGGCGGCGTCTGCCCCTTATGCATCGTCTTCCGGTATGCACAGCAGGTTGACCACGCCCACTGTACTATTGCCGAGAGAGGACACCCTAAGGCACAGCACTGTTACCAGTGGTTCAACCCTGACCTGTCATGGCAGTGCCACCCACAGGCCACAGGGAACTGCACACCAGTACAACACCTGAAGAACAAATAACCAAACCTATCAATAAAAGCGGTCTGAGCCTGGCTACTAGCTCAGACCAACCCCTAAATTTAGGCACACAGCAACCCTCAAAGTAGAGGGGCGCCACACACACAAGGTCAATGCATTGATTGTAGAGATTTTTAGCATCTTGTAATACTAGTGCCCTTCCCAACTTCCAAGGGCCTGGTGGTGACCCCCAGAGGCCAGAAGGGCCCACATTCCTCCTTAGGGTGCAGGTTCTTAGGCAAGGTGGGTGCTGTGCAAGGTAGAAAGATGGGCGCCAGTCACTTTTAAAAATGAACAACGAGATTTTATTTCTCTTAACAGGAATGGTGGGAGAGAAGGGTAGGGCACAGGACACCTTTAAGCAAATGCAATAGCAAATTGGCAGACTCCTTCGAAGAAAATAGAACTAGGCAGACAGCAATACAGAAAAAGGGCCTTTAAGCTGAATCCAGCCATCTGTATTTCGTAGCAACTGCTTTCTCTTTTAGCAACAAGCTTAGCACACACACCCGCTGTACTTCTTCAAGCTTAGCTCACAGCTATCCGCTGGATTCCTCAAGCTTACTCACAGCTACCCGCTGTACTCTTTTAAGCTTTACTCACAGCTACCTGCTGTACTTCTTGGATTTGTTCTCTCCTGAAGCTTTTCCAGCCACTTCACAGTCCCCGGCTGATGAAGTGTCTCCTCTGGTACACCTTCAAAACTCCATCCCTTTACACCTGCCTGCGGCAACAAGAGTGGTTAACCCTCTATGGAAACTCCTTCTCCCATACCTTCCGGCAACAATCAGGCTCCCCTCGGACCGAGCCCATTTTGTACGTGGTTAGGCCTCAGGCTTCAGGCCCACATCTCTGCTTCTGCTCCACACACACCCACCCAGGCAGCAGCCCGGGTGGGAAGAATCCAGATCATCTGGCCACCTCCGAATAAATAGCCTCTCCCAGCAGCTTCAGCGGCCAAAGAAACTTCTGTTGATAGGCTGAGAGAGGTATACTCGCTCATAACCTGAATTCACTGTAATTCACCATACTAATGCCAAAGGTAACTGTGCTACCTATTGACAAAAGGGAGAAACCGCAGTTAAACCCAAGCTTAGGAGAAACCCATTTGATCAAAGACCACAAATTTACCAGGCTAGATACCACCTAGCACCACTAAATTTACTAGCAGCCCTGTTTATGACAAGGATGCTTCACTATATAGATCATTCTGTTTTCTCCATAGTAAAGGACACTATCTAGGAAAAAAGGCACAAACCACAACCCAATGTACAATCTTGTCACCATATAGGGACAGAAGCAATGACTGAGTTATATATGTGAGCTCCACCCACAATTTTTTTTTTTAAAGTCAGCAGCTACTAACACTGTAGCTGCTGACTTTTAATAAGGACACTTACCTGTCCTACTCTCCCGCGCTGATGGCCCCCCGACGCTGATCCCTCGATCGGTGCAGGTCCCTCGCCGCCATCCACACTAAGGGAAACAGGCAGTGAAGCCTTTACGGCTTCACTGCCCGTTTCCTACTGCGCATGCGCGAGTCTCGCGCCGATTTGTGAATGGGCGGCTGCTCTCTGGGATTACACACAGTTCCCAGAAAGCAGCGTGCCCCATTCACTAGAAGAGGAAGGCAGATTACGGACTTCCGCATAGCAACAGGTATTTCGGGTGAGTATAAAAAAATGTTTTTTCTATTTTTTTTTAGGATTTTTTGTGAAAAAAAAAACATTTCTGGGTGGAACTCCACTTTAATGACCCTGGGAGAGCCAGGACTGGCAGAGAAAGTGTCTGATAGCACAGGAAAGGTAGCCCAAAGGAGAAGTCTAATTTAGGACAAATAGGTTTTCTGCAAGCAGTCAGGACTCCTGTCCTGTGTAAAGCCTGGTACACACTAATGCCGCGTACACACGATCAGACATTCTGACAACAAAATCGTGGATTTTTTTCAGACGGACGGTCACTCAAACTTGTCTTGCATACACACGGTCACACAAATGTTGTCGGAAATTCCGAACGTCAAGAACGCGGTGACGTACATCACTACGACGAGCCAAGAAAAATTAAGTTCAATGATTCCAAGCATGCGTCGAATTGATTGCGAGCATGCGTAGAACTTTTGTGCGTTGAATTATGTATACACGGTTGGAATTTTCGACCACAACTTTTGTTGTCGGAAAAATTGAGAACCAGCTCTCAAATTTTTGTTGTCGAAAATTGCGACAGCAAATGTCCGATGGAGCATACACACGGTTGAATTTTCCGACAACAAGTCCGGTCGGAGCCACTGTACTAACAATCCAATGTTAATACAGTGATCTTCCCTGCTGAGCTGTTGTGTTCTGACAGGGGGACAGCCCCCCATCCAGAACACTCCATTCAGCGCTCTCTACCATTGGCTGAGAGCGCTGATCAGGAGCTGGTTCGGCTGCTGGTTTTCCAGCATGATCATCTGACAGAACCTGGCCAAACGGCAGGCTTCTGTTGGACCGGCTGACAGACACAGTGGCCGAATGTCAGCCGTTTTTTTTATTAAACCGACAGATGTCTCTCGACATTCGGCCCATGTGTACTAGGCATAAGGCTTTGCTGCTAAGGCAAGTGGTTGTAGAAAGACACGTGGCAAATCAAGGCCTATCAGATAAGAGGTTTTATTAGATCATCACCTGTGCAGTGTGTCGGTCACAAGACAAAAGTAGTCTTATGCCCCATACACACGATCATTTTTCATGCCATTAAAAATGCCATTAAAAAAAATGGGCATTAAAAATGATCGTGTGTAGGCTCCAGAGCATTTTTAACGACGTGAAAAACGGCCATTAAAAATTTCGAACATGCTCTCTTTTTTCACGTCGTTTTTCATGTCGTTTTTTTTAACGACGTGAAAAACGATAGTGTGTATGCTTTAACGACGTGAAAAAAACGCGCATGCTCAGAATCAAGTATGAGACGGGAGCGCTCGTTCTGGTAAAACTAGCGTTCGTAATGGAGATAGCACATTCGTCACGCTGTAACGGACTGAAAAGCACAAGACTGAAAAGAGCGAATCGTCTCTCAACAAACTTTACTAACATGAAGGGTGGCGCAATTCGAACGGAACTTCCCCTTTATAGTGCCGTCGTACGTGCTGTACGTCACTGCGCTTTGCTTGAACATTTTTTAAAATGATGGTGTGTACGCAAGACAGGCTTGAGAGGAAACAAGAAAAAAAATGACAAGAAAAACGTCAGTTTTAAAAATGACATTAAAAATGATCGTGTGTATGGGGCATTAGGGTCGGTTCACACCACAATTTCTGCGTTCCAGATGCATTTCTGCATGTGCATTTTTTATGCATTTTTGTTTTGTTCCAGTGTGTTTTTGATGTGTTCTGGTGCATTTCTGATGCATTTTACTATGTGCCATACAGAAAAATGCAGCATGTTCTTCTTTTGTTGACTGTACTAGAATGCACTGCAGTAGGGCCATTGGAATACATGAGAAAACACTATGCATGTGTTTTTGATGTAGATTAAAAATGCACTGGGCTGCATCTGGTGTGAACCAGTCCTAAAGTTGGCCATGGATCAGTGCTGGATTACCAGAAAGGCAGAGTAGGCATCAGCCTATGGGCCCATGCTGTTTAACCACTTGCTGACCGCCGCACGCCGATGTACGTCGGCAGAATGGCACGGGCAGGCACATTGGTGTACAGGTATGTCCTTTTAAATTTGCCGCCCAGCGGGCGTGCGCGCGTGCCTCGCGGGTGCGGCCGCGGGTCCCGGGAACTCGATGTTCCCGGGCGGCCTGCGATTGCGTTCGGCAAGGGCAGAACAGGGGAATGCCTTTGTAAACAAGGCATTTCCCTATTCTGCCTTGTGACACTGTCACTGATGACCGTTCCCCGTGATCGGAAACGGCCATCAGTGACGTGTCACGTGTAGCCACGCCCCCTAACAGTAAGAATCACTCCCTAGTACTGACTTAACCCCTGCAGCGCCACCTAGTGGTTAACCCCTTCACTGCCAATGTAATTTTTACAGTAATCAGTGCATTTTTATAGCACTAATCGCTGTAAAAATGACAATGGTCCCAAAAAGGTGTCAAAAGTGTCCGATGTGTCCGCCATAATATCGCAGTCACGATAAAAATCGCTGATCGCCGCCATAACTAGTAGAAAAAAAATATTAATAAAAACACCATAAAACAGTCCCCTATTTTGTAGAAGCTATAACTTTTGCGCAAACCAATCAATAAACGCTTATTGCAATTTTTTTTACCAAAAATATGTAGAAGAATACGTATCGGACTAAACTGTGGAAAAAATATTTTTTTTTATATATTTTTTGGGAATATTTATTATAGCAAAAAGTCAAAAATATTAAACATTTTAAAAAATTTACGCTCTTTTTTTGTTTATAGCGCAAAAAATAAAAACCGCAGAGGTGATCAAATACCACCAAAAGAAAGCTATATTTGTGGGGAAAAAAGGACGTCAATTTTGTTTGGGAGCCATGTCGCACGACCGTGCAGTTGTCAGTTAAAGCGACGCAGTGCCGAATCACAAAAAGTGGCCTGGTCTTTGACCACCAAAATGGTGCAGGGCTGAAGTGGTTAAGGGCCCTGCGACAATGGATCAAAATTATATTCTTATATCTTAAAAGAAAATGACAATGAAGCTTTCTTAAATTTTTCAAACACTGTGGTGCAACCTATATACGTGTAATGTACAGCACTGATGGTTATCTCCATCTAGCAGCTGATGTGCACACTACTTAGCTCAATGTTATCCCACAATAAGTCTCCAGAAACCTGCGAGGGTGGCCCCAAGGTTTTGACTGCCTAGGGCAGGCATGTCCAAAGTCCGGCCCGCGGGCCAATTGTGGCCCGTGTTTCGGTTTCATACGGCTTCACTGGTAATTTGGACATATATATCCTTTGTGGCCCCCAACGAATCACTGAGTTCCGGTGCCACAAAAGATATATATTCTGGCTGCTTCGAAGGGGACAGAGAGGGGGGCGGGACGAGTGCTGTCAGATTACATACAGGAGAATCTCCTGTTTACTCGACAGCCTCTGTAATAGGAAGTCCCATCTCCTGGGCTGCCATTGGATGACTGTTCTGTCTATCATAGGAGGCGGGACTTTGTAATAAAGAGGAAACGGGAGATTCTCCTGTATGTAACCTGTCAGCGCTTGTCCTGCCCCCTCCCTGTCCCCTCTGAGGCTGCAGATGGGCATCGATCAGGCTGCACTGATGGCAATGGTAAGGCTGCATTCATGGCAATGGCGAGGCTGCATTCATGGCACTTGTAAAACTGCATTCATGGCATTTGTGAGGCTG
This sequence comes from Rana muscosa, assembly GCA_029206835.1. Taxonomy (NCBI): domain Eukaryota; kingdom Metazoa; phylum Chordata; class Amphibia; order Anura; family Ranidae; genus Rana; species Rana muscosa. Next base: position 901,869,379 of record CM055116.1, on the reverse strand, counting down.
CATTCATGGCAATGGTGAGGCTGCATTCATGGCACTTGTGAGGCTGTAGATGGGCACTGATTAAGCTGCATTGATGGGCACTGACCCTTATTTTGCTTCACAGTTCTTTTTTTTTTATTTAATTTTTTTCCTGAAACTTCCCTCTTAAAGTGAAGGTGCGTGTTATACGCCGCTAAATATGGTATATGCAAATAACACGTCTCATACTAAGTCCTGAGCGGCGCTCTGGGATTCATTGGGGGCCACAAAAGATATATATATATATATATATATATATATATATATTGTGAGGGGGTTAACTCGGTAGCGGGTGTGTGTGACCCCCTGGTTGGGCTCCCCACACAAAAACAGGGCCAGCAGACGGAGGTTGTGGTTTTCAAAATCAAAAGGTGCGGTTTATTTCTCTATGTACAGTGACAAAAACACAGCAAAGCCAAAAAGAAACAAACAAAATAAATCCTGGTCAGTTTGACCTCTGACTAAACATGCAGGTTTCCTAAACTAACAACTGGGATCAGCCTGGTGCTGTCCTAGTCCCTAAGTCCCTGGTTTAGTAAAAGTCCAAACAAATAGCCACACAGGCTTTGCCTCACCGCACAGGGGTTCACTCTCCCTAGACAGTCCACACAGGTCTGGTTCCAGGCATGAGCTAACATCTAATGAATCTGGGAGTTTTTATAGAGGCCTTAAACGAACTGACAGGCTTCAGCTGGTCTCATCAACTCCCTGCCTCACGACGCCCAGCACTCTCCCTAGAGGTATGAGTCATTCATGAGCCCACTAGCCTCAGCTGGGCTTCATCAACTCCCTAGTTGTATAAGTCGGCATAAAGCCTGAATCTGGGAGAAATATATCTACCCCCCTGGATGCAACCAGGTGACTTTACCTTCCTGCTGTCACATACCCCCCCCTCTTGTTTTAACCTTGGGGTTGGAACACCAGCAATCAGGCATTCATGTACTCGAGACAAAGCATCCACATTCCCCATTTGAACGCCAGGGCGATGCTTTACTGTGAAGTTGAATTCCTGTAGGGCCAGGAACCACCTATTCACTCTTCTATTTGTCTCCTTGTTTTGAGCCATCCACTTTAACGGAGCGTGATCCGTAACCATGTCAAAGTGCCTACCTAGCAGATAGTACCGAAGGGAATCTAGAGCCCACTTCACCGCTAAACACTCCTTTTCAACCGTGGCGTAATTTACCTCATGGGACTTCAACTTCCTGCTGAGGTAAATGACTGGGTGCTCTTCCCCGTTCCAGACCTGGGACAATACTGCTCCTAACCCCACATCTGACGCATCACTTTGTACGACAAAGTCTTTAGAGAAGTCGGGTGAGTACAACACTGGCTGGCTACATAAGGCTTGTTTCAAGAATTGGAATGCTGCCTCAGCCTCGGGGGTCCATTTAATCATGACTGACCCTTTCCCTTTCGTCAGGTTGGTTAGGGGCACAGCCTTAGAAGCAAAGTGGGGAATGAAGCGCCGATAATAACCCGCGATTCCCAGAAAGGCTCGTACCTGCTTCTTGCTGTTGGGACGTGGCCAACTCTGGATGGCCTCGACTTTGTTGAGTTGGGGTTTTATTACTCCCCTGCCAATGGTGTACCCAAGATATTTGGCCTCCTCCTGCCCAATGGTACACTTCTTGGGGTTAGCCGTAAACCCCGCTTCCCGAACAGAGTCCAGGACTGCTTGCACTTTTGGCAGATGTGAGGCCCAATCTGTGCTATGGACAATTACGTCATCCAGGTAAGCCGCAGCATACTTCCGATGGGGCCTCAGCATCTGGTCCATTTTCCGCTGGAATGTGGCCGGCGCATTCTGTAACCCGAACGGCATTCTCTTATATTGGAACGCCCCGTCTGGGGTTACAAATGCGGTTTTCTCTTTGGCCGACTTGGCCAGGGGAATTTGCCAATACCCTTTTGTGAGGTCAAGAGTCGTCATGTATCGGGCTGTTCCCAGCCGGTCGATCAACTCATCTATACGTGGCATGGGGTAGGTGTCAAATTTTGTAACTTTGTTCAACTGACGAAAATCGTTACAAAATCGCCAGCTCCCATCCGGTTTAGGCACCAACACAATGGGACTAGACCAATCACTTTGGGACTCCTCTATCACCCCTAAGTTCAGCATTTTCTGTACTTCCTCCCGTATTGCCTCCCGTCGGGCCTCTGGGATCCGATAGGGTTTTAACTTCACCCTTTCACCGGGCGGGGTAATAATATCATGCTCTACCCCAGATGTTTGTCCCGGCAGCTCAGAGAACACCTCCTTGTTGCGAAGCACAAACTCCTTAACCTCCTGTTGTTGGGGTTGTGACAAGGTGGCTGCTATTCCAACCTCCGGAATCACGCAACCAGTTTGAGCTGGTGACCAAGTTTCTGCGACTAGGGACTCTCTATCCCTCCAGGCTTTCAACAGATTAACGTGATATATCTGTTCGGGCTTTCGCCTTCCTGGTTGTCTGACCTTGTAATTCACTTCGCTCACTTTTTCCATTATCTCGTAGGGGCCTTGCCATTTGGCAAGGAATTTACTTTCAACCGTAGGGACAAGTACCAATATCCTATCCCCCGGGGAAAAGGTACGGGTCTTTGCTCCACGGTTGTACACTCTCTGCTGTGCCAACTGCGCTTGGGCCAAATGTTCCTTCACGATGGGCATTACCTGTGCAATTCGATCTTGCATCAGGGCGACATGCTCAATCACACTCCTGTGGGGAGAACTCTTACTTTCCCAAGTTTCCTTGGCAATATCCAACAGCCCTCTTGGGTGTCTCCCATACAGTAACTCAAAGGGGGAGAATCCCGTAGAGGATTGGGGCACCTCCCTAATAGCAAACATCAAATAAGGAAGTAGACAGTCCCAATCCTTTCCATCTCTATCCACCACTTTCTTCAACATTTGTTTTAGGGTTTTGTTGAATCTTTCAACCAGCCCATCGGTTTGGGGGTGATACACAGATGTACGCAATTGCGTCACTTTGAACAATTTACACAGCTCTTTCATAACCCGGGACATAAAGGGTGTACCTTGGTCCGTAAGCAGTTCTTTACAAATACCCACCCGGCTAAAAACAAGAGATAGCTCTTTGGCTATGGTTTTGGCCGAGGTATTTCTGAGAGGGATCGCTTCTGGATAACGGGTGGCATAGTCCATTATAACCAATATGTACTGGTGCCCCCTAGCGGACTTGATTATAGGACCTACCAAATCCATTGCGATTCTCTCAAACGGGACCTCAATGATGGGTAGAGGGACCAGCGGGCTACGGAAATGTGGCATCGGGGCCGACCTCTGACACACAGGGCAGGAGGAACAATAATTTTCTACGTCCTTCATCACCCCCGGCCAATAGAATCTCTGTAACACCCTCTCTCGGGTTTTCTCTGTCCCCAGATGACCTCCAAGAATGTGCCCATGGGCCAACTCCAACACCAACTTCCTGTAAGGTTTGGGCACCACCAGCTGCTCAACGGTTTCTTCTGCCCTTTTTGCCACCCGATACAGTAGGTCCTTCTCTACGCTGAAGTATGGGTAAGTGCAGGTATTATCTGGGTTCACTAACTCGCCATCTATTTCCACTACGTTTTCCCGTGCCTTTATTAGGGCGGGGTCTTTTAACTGTTCTGTGGCAAAATTTTCCCTGTGAACCTCCAGATCAGAAAACTCCACAGACGGTAGGTTTTCGTCTGAGGAGGTGGGCTCCTCTCCAGTTTCTTGAGTCTCCCCTGCCAATACTGACAAGGGAAATTCTGGAGAGTCCTCACCACTCTCAGAGGAGTTCTGGCTATCACATTCCTGGTACATAGGGGCACCAGTGGGGGGCTCAGGATCATCCCACAGTTCCCAGAACTTCGGAAAATCCCTTCCCACAATGGCATCATGCGGTAATTGAGATACTAACCCCACTGGATGAGAGAGGGTACCTTTGGGGGTCTCGAAACACACTGTAGTCACTGGATACTCTCGGGTGTCCCCATGCACACAAATAACAGCTACCTTGCTATTCCCAGAGACCTCTGTTTTAACTAATTCAGCCTTTATCAGGGTCACAAGGCTACCTGAATCCAGTAATACCACAACATTTCTACCATTAATACACATTTTGCATAAATGTTTCTCAGTTCCCCGAATGGCAGTGCATGCGACTGTCGCACACAGCGACTGACGTCTGTCCATCAGAAAGTCACATTGCATGGGTTCCTCCACAACCGGGCAATTTGCTGCAATATGTCCCGCTTGCCGGCAGCGGTAGCAAACAATCCATCTTGCGGCCTCTTGAGCCGCTGATTTCCCAGGCTGTTCTCGCCAAACTTGGGGTAGAGCTCCCACCCTCTCACTCTCTCCACCCTCACCCCTTGGAATCCTCTTATCCGCCCCTGGGGATGGTCTGGTCTTAGGGTGGAAAGTCCGAGAGTCTCTGGAAGAGGCCGTCAGGTTCTCTGTAGCCAAGTATCTCTCTACACGATCCACAAGTTTACCGGCCGTTTCTGGGTCTCCATGGCTTACCCACTTTTGAATGGCGGTAGGAAGAGCTCTCAAGAAACGATCCATCACAACACGTTCCACAATCTCCGGTGCGGACAAAGTCTCTGGCTGTAGCCACTTCCTGCTCAGGTGAATGAGATCATACATTTGAGACCTGGGGGGTTTTCCAAGCTGGAAAGTCCAGTTATGCACACGCTGAGCCCGGACAGCCAGGGTGACACCCAGCCTTGCCAATATTTCAGCTTTTAGCATCACATAGTCTTTTGCTTGGTCAGGCTCTAGGTCATAGTAAGCCTTCTGCGATTCACCAGTTAACAGAGGAGCCACCAGTCCAGCCCACTGCTCCTCAGGCCACTTTTCTCTTTCAGCAGTCCTTTCAAATGTGGTCAAAAATACCTCTGGATCATCCTCTCCAGTCATTTTTGTCAATAAACGACTCACCCCAAAGGACGCGGTATTAGTGGGACGGCTTTCCTCACTGGTCTGCGGACGTTGCTGCATTACTGCTTCCATTTGTTGTAGTCTCTGCTCTTGCTTCTGTAACAGGTCTATGAAGCGGGCCTCAGATTGCTGCTGGGCTTGTTGATGAGCTTGCTGCTGGGCTGCAAGGCTCCTTTGCAAACCTGCATTTGTCTGCTGTTGATTGGCATTTGCTAGAGCCAGCTGTTTCAGTATCTCCTCCATGCTGGCTTAAAAAAAACTGCCCGCATTCTCCACCAACTGTGAGGGGGTTAACTCGGTAGCGGGTGTGTGTGACCCCCTGGTTGGGCTCCCCACACAAAAACAGGGCCAGCAGACGGAGGTTGTGGTTTTCAAAATCAAAAGGTGCGGTTTATTTCTCTATGTACAGTGACAAAAACACAGCAAAGCCAAAAAGAAACAAACAAAATAAATCCTGGTCAGTTTGACCTCTGACTAAACATGCAGGTTTCCTAAACTAACAACTGGGATCAGCCTGGTGCTGTCCTAGTCCCTAAGTCCCTGGTTTAGTAAAAGTCCAAACAAATAGCCACACAGGCTTTGCCTCACCGCACAGGGGTTCACTCTCCCTAGACAGTCCACACAGGTCTGGTTCCAGGCATGAGCTAACATCTAATGAATCTGGGAGTTTTTATAGAGGCCTTAAACGAACTGACAGGCTTCAGCTGGTCTCATCAACTCCCTGCCTCACGACGCCCAGCACTCTCCCTAGAGGTATGAGTCATTCATGAGCCCACTAGCCTCAGCTGGGCTTCATCAACTCCCTAGTTGTATAAGTCGGCATAAAGCCTGAATCTGGGAGAAATATATCTACCCCCCTGGATGCAACCAGGTGACTTTACCTTCCTGCTGTCACAATATATATATATATATATATATAGATAGAGATATATATATATATATATATATGTAGCGGCCTCCTCACCCCCCCTCTTTGCATCAGCTCGTCTTTCTCTTGTCTAGGGGTACCTTAGAGGAGAGAGAGCGGGGTCACCACGCCAAGCCTTCACCACATGTGTCCGTGCGGTGTAAGCAAAGTTCTTTCTCTACCTTCGGGTCAGTGTTGTGCACCTGGAGTTACCTTGAACAATGTCCACCAGAAAAGAGCCCCACACCATTAAAGTCCAACACTCCTTTATTCTTCTCGAGTGAACAGCATAATCAGTTAGACTCCCTTAGAGAACAGAACAAACAAGGAGGTGTGGATGCGAGTAGGCCCAAACACAATGAACTCTCCACTTTCCTTCTTGAAAGTGGGCTGAGGTCTCCTAGCGAGGGGGGATTTTCCTTCCAGGCGGTCTCCGATGGGAGGCTCACCTGTCACTGGCAATCTGCTGCACCCGGTCTTCAAGTGAGGAGCTCCCCCCTGGTCCATTACGCCTTCGGGTACCCAATCCCTAGGTTCCGTAGGACCTCCTTCCCTCACGGAACTCAGTGTTGGGCACTGAGCTCCAGACCTCCATCCGAGTACCTCACCCCAGGCTAAAGGTGCCTGGGATGGAACACGATCTCCGGACGTCCTCTAGGCCTAGGGCGCCTAGAGGACGACACGAACCACACGCCCTCAGGCTGAAGGTGCCTGGGACTCGACCCCGTGGCAAAGATGGCCGGCCCCTTTAAACCCTCTCCCAGCAAGCACGGTGGTTCCCCGCCCCACCATACCGCTGCCGAGGGAGGACAAAAAGGAGGCACAGCACACAATGATGGTTCAACCCCAGCCCGAGGCGACAGCGCCACCCACTGGACCGCATGGAACTGCACATCACTGGTGTCTCTGCCAGTTTGAATTACACCCGGGAAAGTACATACCCGCTACACTCTCCCCCTGGTAATTTGACACTGATCCCCAGTGTCTGGAACAAATCATACCCTCAAGGGCTGGCATGATCCAATCCAGAGACCAACTAACAATTATACACAAATATAAAACTTTTGAAAAACTTGATCAACTAAAGCAATTGTGTCTGAGCCCTATATAAAAGAAGGGAAGGGAAACAACAACATTTAACCATAACTTTTTGAATCACATATTCACATTATACTTTTCCCACCCATCCTGACTAAGACCCACCCCATACTCAGTGGTCTTGATGGGATGCTCTCCTGCAGAGGGAAAAGAAAGAAAATTACCACACATAAACCCTGACACATATATTCGTGTGAGAGAAAAGAAACTTCTCCGGGAAGAAATTCCTTTTCTCCAAGGAGTGAGTGTGTGAAAAGTGTTTAACGTTACGCAACACTGCCACCTGGTGACAGCATTGCGGTAACTGCACTCGTGGAACTTCATTTCCTCTTCTCTTTGGCCCTATCTACCCCCGAGTCTGTGATCTCTTGCTAGAAAGTGAAGAACAAAACAGGAACAGTCCTTCTTCCTCTGGGTACAAGGACAACGGGCCCCAGAAAGTTCAGCAGCATATAACATAAACTGAGTCTTTTCCTCCTACAGGTAGAAGCGGGGATGCGGCAGAACAAGTGGCTTCAAATGCTGGTCCATGGTCTCCAGATGATATTCTACATCTTCTCCTTCCTTGCGCCGGATCAGCACTTTGTCTGCATGGATGTGCCATCCCAACATCCACTCTGCCTTGCAGTCCTTAAAACGTTAAGAGGCCTTGGGAGAGCATGCCAGGTACCTGCGAGCGTGTGGAATCTGAAGGGGAGTCCACACAAAGTCATTGTACCAGCGCTCCCGGCATACTTCCACCTCATAGAGCAGCTCCTTGGACAAGTATGGATACTCCCATCCGTACTCTGCAGCAACCTTCTGGCCAAATAGGCCTTGTAGTCTGGCCAGAGGAGGCATAGTGGCTCTGTCCCCTTCGCCAGGCAAAACTATTGAGTCCGGGTGGCGAGGGACCTTGATCACATCTGATCTGGGCATAGGTGCCTGCAACAGCAGTCTCTTTTCCCCGGTCTTCGGTACAGATGGTACCGGGGATGTAAAGGCAGGCCGGGGATGGGACCCCTCTTCAGGCGCTGGTGCCTCCACCCGGGGTGCACTTTCCCCTGTAGACATGGGTGGATCCCTGGTTCTGCGGGATGAAGTGAGAGGTACTTTGTCCCAGCCCTTTTCTGCAAACAGTACGTCTATAGCAACGTCGTCTCCCATGTCCAAGAGCGACTCCAGGTCAGAGGTGTCACACTCCTCCGCGGGCAGGTACCCTGTAGTGGAGACTGAGTTTTCACCTCTTTCCACACACCAAATCTCTCCGCCTGGCTTACCTCGGCCTTTACTTGAACCGGGACGTCCAGAATTCTTGCCGACGGATCCATCCCGGCCGGGTGTAAGCGGGCGAGACGGTCCACCACAACCGCTGGTCGGGGCTGCCATGCCGGTCTTTCTCTTCGGTGGTGGACGCTGCGAGATCGTGGTGACCGAGTCAGCATCCTCGGATTTCTCCCGTTGAGTTTTCACAACCTTCTCCAAGGTCGCTGCAGTGTGCGCAGGGATGGCTGTCAAAGCAGTGATTCCTCCTCCTTGAGTGGTGTTGCCTGCAGCACGGCCAGGGTAAATGGTTCTCGGCTTCTCAACCGCTGGATCCACTTCAAAAAGAAATTCCCCACAGGCCTCACATCGCCCGAATGGCTTCAGTTGGCACACCAGTCCCAAACAGCCGGGACAAATCACACCCAGGGCCTCAACGTCCATGCATAAGTACAGGGCGAATCGACCCCTTAGCTTTAGCCGGATCCCCGTATCTGTTACCGGAGCAGCAGCAGTCAGTGTCGTGGTAGAAGGGTGAACCGGAATCCACGATGTATGTCCGAACATGGTGACCTGTTGCTGATCCATCACACACTGCCAAGTTTTTGCGCCAACGTCCCACGTGTAGTCCTTCACATGTATTGGACTCCTCCCCTTTGCTCCAGTTCACTGGCTTTTCTTCTTTTCTGTTTCTGAGTCACGCCCACGAACTAAGCGGTGGGGGTGTGCCTGGTGGCGCAGTGCAAATAGAAGCCCCCACGTGTAGTCCTTCACACGGCTGAGCTTCCCCCTTTCCTCGCTCTCTTCTGTGCGGGCCTTTCCCTTCATTGGGTCATGTCCACGACTTCAAGCAGGGATGCACTTCGGCCAATGAAGGCCTGCCTACTCGTAACTCCTCCGGGCAGACACGTTCAATTCCGTAGTACACAAACACTATCCCGGACGAGCCCCCACGTGTAGCGGCCTCCTCACCCCCCTCTTTGCATCAGCTCATCTTTCTCTTGTCTAGGGGTACCTTAGAGGGGAGAGAGCGGGGTCACCACGCCAAGCCTTCACCACATGTGTCTGTGCGGTGTAAGCAAAGTTCTTTCTCTACCTTTGGGTCAGTGTTCTGCACCTGGAGTTACCTTGAACAATGTCCACCAGAAAAGAGCCCCACACCATTAAAGTCCAACACTCCTTTATTCTTCTCGAGTGAACAGCATAATCAGTTAGACTCCCTTAGAGAACAGAACAAACAAGGAGGTGTGGATGCGAGTAGGCCAAGACACAATGAACTCTCCACTTTCCTTCCTGAAAGTGGGCTGAGGTCTCCTAGCGAGGGGGGATTTTCCTTCCAGGCGGTCTCCGATGGGAGGCTCACCTGTCACTGGCAATCTGCTGCACCCGGTCTTCAAGTGAGGAGCTCCCCCCCGGTCCATTACGCCTTCTGGATTCGGGTACCCAATCCCTGGGTTCCCTAGGACCTCCTTCCCTCGCAGAACTCAGTGTTGGGCACTGAGCTCCAGACCTCCATCCGAGTACCTCACCCCAGGCTAAAGGTGCCTGGGATGGAACACGATCTCCGGACGTCCTCTAGGCCTAGGCCGCCTAGAGGACCGACACGAACCACACGCCCTCAGGCTGAAGGTGCCTGGGACTCGACCCCGTGACAAAGATGGCCGACCCCTTTATACCCTCTCCCAGCAAGCACGGCGGGTTCCCCGCCCCACCATACTGCTGCCGAGTGAGGACAAAAAGGAGGCACAGCACACAATGATGGTTCAACCGCAGCCCGAGGCGACAGCGCCACCCACTGGACCGCAAGGAACTGCACATCACTGGTGTCTCTGCCAGTTTGAATTACACCCGGGAAAGTACATACCCGCTACATATATATATATATAGATATATCCAAATAACACGCCCAAGCTCATCTCTTTACCACACATGGCCACAAAGGCAAGAGAATTCTTGTTGGGCAGTGTATTAGTGCTCGGACGAACACCCTTAGACCAAATTTTAATGGTTCAAAGAATGTCAGGCACAATGGTCGGCCCTCACGCATGTTCACTTCATCAAATTTGGCCCTCTTAGAAAAAAGTTTGGACACCTCTGGCCTAGGGCCTCCACAGAGTTTAATCTGGCACTGCCATAGATGGATATTATTTCAAATTAAAATTCTTAGGAGAAGTCTTAGGAAAGTTTTATGAAGGTCTTCAGAACATTCAAATGTCGTTCAAAAGACGTCTTTTGCTTTCACCATTTGATTTTGGAATGAATGGCCTTTACAAAACCTAAACCACATACACAGTAAGAAATTTGTTTGTTCGATAAAAAAATTCCAACCTGCTCCTTTGAATTTTCACATCACTGTTGAAAATGAACGTTGAATTGATCCTACTAATGATTAAAAAAACAACCTTTTTAGAACATTCTTTTCCTAAGAATTTTCTACCCATCAATGGCCATATTGCACTCACACTGACCATAGTTGATCAGAAATGTGCCTGAGTATGATTATTCCCCTCTCTCTACTCCCCCACTGGCCTCACACTATGCTTGAAAGGAAGTGTTCTTGGGCATGCATACTTCAACAGTTAGACCATAGTGATCCCTACTTCATGTTTTGTGATCTATGAATAGTTTTCTCTCACACTGGACCATGCCCCAGAGCACCTCTTCTCAGTGGTCCCAGGTAGGGTATAGATCCTGGTATGGTTCGGAGCGCTCACACTACACAGACAAATCGGACTAAGGAGGTGACTGAGGTGAACTGTGCCTGGACACCTAGTGTGAGTACCCCTGAGAGCCTAATCCAAAGGTTATAGCCAGCCATACTTGGATCGAAATTTGGCAATTTCAGAAGAGACTGGCTGAATTTCGATCCATGTATGGGCAGGCTGATTGTACCCAAGTTGATCCATCGATCGACTTGGGTACAACCGGCGTTTTCTGATTTTTGCAATGTAATTACTACCCCTGACAGAACACAATAGCGCTGCAGGAGGCATTCCCCCATTAACATTGAATGCGTTTATGGGGAATTGAGCAATTTTCTTTCCTTTCACTCGTGGAAGCCCATCTATGGGCTGCCTAAGACAACAAATCCAACAGGGAAGCTGAAATTAGAGCAAACCAAGCTGTGTAGTGAATAGCCAAGTGACTGTAAACAAAAAAAAGTAGCCATACACACACACCACATACACAGTGTTGTGTATGGATAATAATAATAATATGTGTGTAGCGGTCTCCCCGACCTCTAAGGGCCTGATGGTGACCCCCAGAGCCAGGGAGAACTGACATTCCTCCTCAGGGTGCAGGTTACTAGGCATAGTGGGTGTAGTGCAAGGTGAAAAGATTGAGCACCGGTCACTTTTTCTAAAAATGAACAAAGAGTTTTATTTCTCTTAACAGGAATGGTGGGAGAGAGGGTTTAGGGCTTATGCCGCGTACACACGATCATTTTTTGTTTTCAACAAGAAAAACGACCGTGTGTGGTTTTTTTATGTCATTTTTCACGACGTGAAAAACGGCATTAAAAACGACAAGAAAAATTAGAACATGTTCTAATTTTTCTCGTCGTTTTTCCTGACATTTCTTCCGCGGCAGTGTTTCCCATAGGGAAACACTGCCGCGGAGCCCATAGACGATCGTTTTTCTCGTCATTTTAAAAAATGACGAGAAAAATGACCGTGTGTGGGGAACAAGCTGTTCCCTTGTTTAAAATGTCATTATTCACGGCGTTTTTTTAACCGCCGTGAATAATGATCGTGTGTACGCGGCATCAGAGCATCCTTAGGCAAATGCAATAGCAATTAGGCAAGCTCCGTAGACAAAGATAGAACTAGGCAGACAGCAAGGGCCTTTAAACTGAATGCAGCAATCTGTATCTTGTAGCAACTGCTGTCTCCTATAGCAACACATTTTCTCACAGTATCCTACTGTAGATCTTCAAATTTAACTCACAGTATCCCACTGTAGATCTTTCACCTTAACTCACAGTATCCCACTGTAGATCCTTAAAGCGGAGTTCCAACTGTTTAAATTTTTTTTTTTTTTTTGATGAATAACGTTTGTTTAAAACTCTTATTTATAGCACTCACGTTTTAGGTATGTAACGCCACTCGATTGGCGATTTCATATCGTAAGATATCTTATATTGTTCTTTCCTGGGATTTTCCATATTGCTTGTGGGCATGTGAAACCCACAAGCACTATCTTCCGGTATACGGTGCAGCTGAGCGACCAGCATGCACCGCCCGTTCTTGCGCATGCGCAGTATGTACGGCTCGCAGCGCAGTACACTTCTGACGTTGCCATCACAACGGGCAGCGGAAGTTCCCGCCCCGTTGTGATGGTAACAAAGCCCTCGGCGCTGCCCACTGACTCCGGGGAAATTATGACACACATCTCCCAGGAGCACTAGCGAGCACGGGCGCTAAGGGAAATTACGTTAGGCGCCAGGGAGAGGAAGAGGCAGATTACAATACAATTGTATTACAATAAAGAGTAAGTAAAAAAAAAAAAAAAATCCAAATGTTGTTGCTTAGGTTTTATGCTGCTGAATACTGCAAAGTAAATTTTATGGGTGGAACTCCGCTTTAAGCTCAGCTCACCATCTCTCACTAGACTTCTTGGACTCTCAGCTAACTGCTGGATCCCTCAAGCTTCACCCACAGCTAACCGCTGTACTTATCTTCAAGCTTTACTAGCAGCTACACACTGTATTCCTGGATGAGTTTCCACTGAAGCTTTCCCACTTACTTCACCGTCTCCGGCTAGTGAAGCGTCTGCTCTGGTACTCCTTAAGAACTTCATCCCTGCCAAACTTTGCCTCTGGAAACAGGAGTGGTCATCCCTTTGTGGCAACTGCTTCTCCTTTACCTCCGGCAACGATCAGGCTCCCCTCGGGCTGAGCCTCTAACACACGCGATTCCGCCCCAGGCTTCGGGCTTAACCTTTGCTGCTTCTCCTTTGCGGAACCCTGAACTACTGGATAGACCTAGAACCCAGAATGACTCCTGGATAGGCCTCAGGCTTCAGGCTTCAGGCCTAGCAACCAGGAGTTACTTGACACACACACACACCCAGGCCGCAACCCGAGCGGGAAGAACCCCGATCACCTGACTCCTCCCAAATAAATAGCCTATCCCAGCATGCACAGTGGCCAAATAAACTCCTACTGATTGGCTGAGACAACATATTTACCTATCACCTGAATTCACTGTAATCCATCGTTCCAAAGGCAACAGGGCCACCTATTGACAGAAGAGAGAGACTACAAACCAAACTCAGACTTAGGACAGAAATCAGTGGATCAAAAACGACCAATTAGCCAGGCTAGTTACCACCTAGCACATCTAGATTTATTAGCAGCCCTGTTTAGAACCAGGGTGCTACATGTGGAAGAGCTATCAAGTAAAAATATGAAAGTCGTGTCAAAAATTACTTTCAAGCTGATGGTTCAGTAATAACCTAATTTTTGTTCCTACTAGATATAAACTGTACTTACCTTGTAAAGACTATTAGGAGCATATTTATAGGCAGAAAATGATGTAGTAAATATGATGGTACTTACAGGTAGGGCTTTGTTCCTCTGAGGTCTCATAATGGCAATTCCAGTTTCTTATGTTGCGGTAAAATATAAGATGCAAACATATTTAACATTCTTCTTGATAAAAACAAAACAAAAAAACATATTTAACATTTATTTAGCAGGCGGGCTGGTGCACATTTTAAATGCCGACCTACTTGGTTTGCCAGTATTCTGCATTTTCCAATCAATGAAGAAACTGCACGCACACGTACCCTGGCTACACTTATTCCAGCCAAACAAACCTGTAATGGTAGATGTATTATAGGGATATTTGTAAAAAAAAAACAAAAAAACTTAAAACAGCTGGAAATATAAGATTGGAGCACTAAATTATCTTAAAGGGCACTTCAGGGAATGGATTGAACTGTTTTACTGCCAAGAGATTTGAAAAAGAAACATGCATACAATTTTAATCCACCCACCCCAACTGTTCTATATGGCTACACAGAATAGACGTGTCAGCACTTTTGTAAAGCTGTAGGTGTGCTACTTTAGCCCTCCATACTCGTTCTTTTGAATTTGCATTATACTCATCAAGATGCCAGCAGGTAATGGCATACACAACATACATATAACTAAGGTGTATGGTATGTAAAATAATATATATATATATACACACACTATATTGTCAAAAGTATTGGGACACCTGCCTTTACACGCACATGGGTAGGGTTCAATATGGAGTTGGCCCACCCTTTGCAGCTATATCAGTTTCAACTCTTCTGGGAAGGCTGTCCACAAGGTTTAGGAGCGTGTCTATGAGAATGTTTTGCCATTCTTCCAGAAGCGAATTTGTGACGTCCAGCACTGATGTTGGATGTGAAGACCTGGCTTGCAGTTTCCGCTCTTATTCATGCCAAAGGTGGTCTATCAGGTTGAGGTCAGGACTCTGTGCAGGCCAGTCATGTTTATCCACCCCAAATTTGCTCGTTCATGTCTTTATGAACCTTGCTTTGTGCACTGGTCCAAATCATTTGGTGGAGAGGGGATTATGGTGTGGGGTTGTTTTTCAGGGGTTGGGCTTGGCCTCTTAGTTCCAGTGAAGGAAACTCCTAAGGCGTCAGCATACCAAGACATTTTGGATAATTTCATGCTCCCAACTTTGTGGGAACAGTTTGGGGATGGCCCCTTCCTGTTCCAACATGACTGCACACCAGTGCACAAAGCAAGGTCCATAAAGACATGGATGAGCGAGTTTGAGGTAGAGGAACTTGACTGACCTGCACGGAGTCCTGACCAAACTCGATAAATCACCTTTGGGAAGAATTTGAGCGGAGACTGCGAGCCAGGCTTTCTAATCCAACACCACTGCCTGATTTCACAAAGGCTCTTCTGGAAGAACGGTCAAACATTCCCATAGACACACTCCTAAACCTTGTAGACAGCCTTCCCAAAAGTGTTGAAGCTGTTATAGCTGCAAAAGGTGGGCCAACTCAATATTGAACCATACGGACTGAGATGCCACGAATGTTCATGTGCTTGTAAAGGCAGGCGTCCCAATACTCATGACAATATAGTGTGTGTATACATATATATATATATATGTAGCACACCCCTCAATCCCCCCCGCTTACCTTCTCCTGCGGGGAAGAAGAGACACCATGCCACAAGCCCGTATTGGAGGTCAGGCAGTGTTTATGTATTTGGATCCCGCAGCGAGTTACCTCCTTCCACTGGTTCCCATCTCCAGAATGTAAAGACGAGTCTGTACTTTTCCCTTTTAAGAAAGTCAATGTCCAAACCACTTAAACTCCAATGCTGAGTTTATTTTTATATCGTTGCTTGATAGGTAAGAGAGTTGAATAAAGAGAGGATAGTTGAACTAAGAGCAGATTCAGGCACAGAACTCCTAGATTTATCACCACTCGATCCCGAATGGGTACAGCTCACCCGGATAGTCCCCCAATGGTCCTAGCAGCCGATGTGGAGCTTGAACAGTCAATTTATCCCCTCCAAGGACAAGTTCAGTATGTCCTTAAAGAGCAGCAGCGCTCCGCAGGGTCAGTTCTGCGGAGCATAGGATCCTTCCCTCTGACAGGTCACCAGTCCTTTCCCGAGACAGCAATCTACTATCACTCATCTCCTGTTATGGGACCGATCCTCCCCTGGCTTCCTCTTGGTCAGAGTGGATACCCTCACCCGGGCATCCTAGGACTCCAAAGTTCTGCCTGTAGACCCAGTTGATGGTACCGGGCCTACCTAGAACATTGCAGCCTCGGGCTGAAGGTGCCCAAGACTCCTCAATCAGTGTACGCACCCCCCCTTCAGGGGGCACACTCCTCCGGGTACTTGTCCCCGGGTTCTCCTCGTGACTAATGGCGTCTGCCCCTTATATATCCTCTCCCGGCATGCACAGCAGGCAGAACCAGCCCAATGTAAGGTAGCCAAGAGAGAACATCCAATCGCCACCACGCCGTCTGCGGTTCAACCCCAGACCTGGGAGACAACACCACCCACAGGCCAAAGGGGAACTGCACACCACACAACACGCAGCAGAGCAGAGTCCAGCATAATTAGAAGGCCCGAGCCATACTAGTGCTCGGGTCATCCCCCTAAATTTGGGCATAGAGACCCCCTAAATTTGGGGTACCCGCTACATACACCCCCCCTTTAATAGACACTGTCCCCAGTGTCTGGAGAAGGTCAGAAGACCCCCCTCAATCCTGAGTGGGTTCTGGTCTTTTCCAACTATGTACAATAGAATTGATTTGGTGCCTGAATCAAAGGTTTTTTTTTTTTTTTTTTAAGGAATAAGAGAAAGAAAGAACCAGTAAGCAATATACATTACAATCATTTTACATAACAATCCCCCTTTTTTTTCTATCCTATCTTTCCACCCATTCTCCGATGTACTTGATAGACGATCACCTGCATAAGGAAAGAAAAAAACACAGCACACAATGACATCTAACTTTCTGGAAGTCAGAAACAAACCATTCCTCCTAGAAAGAATGACTTGCCTCCGCAACACAAATTTCTGCAGACCACCACCACCTAGTGGCAGCACACATCACTACATGGCCTAGGTGCGCATAGGCACAATTTTAACACAGGAACCCTCCTCCTTGTTCACGTCGGCTTCCTGCTTTGCCCTAACTAAATCTACCCAATGTTCAGTTCTTTTTGCGGAACAGTAGAGGGGGAAAAAAACAAACAGTTCCCCAAAGTCTCCAAAGAGTACATTTTCCCTTGGGCGGTAAGTCAAGGTAGTAGTTCAGGCAATGTCCCTGAAGTGGAATAATAATTTAAAAAAACAAGCTCCCACTTCAGAGGTAGTACTGGGGATCAGGGAGAACAAGAGTTTTCCAGTCTGATTGGTCTCTTCCCTTGGGACAGTGACTTCCACTCGGGTTGTAGTTTCCCCAGAGTCCATTGGCGAAACCCCCTTTAAACTATGGGATAAGGTTACCGGGATTTTGTCCCAACCCTTGTGGATGAAAATCTCATCAATCTTGTGGTCATCCCCCACATCAGACGATGAGTCAAAGTCAGAGGTGTCATATGCCTCTGCCGCCAAATAACTAGTAGTAGACACCGACACATTGTCCCGGAAAATGGAAGGTCTTTGCGGTCTAGCGGTCCGCACATCCCCTGTAGCGTGGGGTGTAGACTTTCTACCCTCTCCCGACAAAGTCAATGTCTCAGTTTTCCCAGCCTTCTTACCTTCCCCTGACTTGGATCGGCCGGAGATCCCTCTGGGTTGATGATCCGGTTCAGGCAGGTGCTGGGGTAGGCCTTGACCACGGCCACGGGAAGCCTTCACGTATCCCACCTTCCGCTTAGCAGGGGGAAGGGAGGACTCAGTTGCAACGGAGGCAGCATCCGCTGGGTTCTCCGTCTCAAGCTCCGTAGTAGCCGGAACTTTTTTTTTAACATCCACTGTTTCCACGGGGGGTACGCGTGGGCACGGCTGTGGGAGCACAAATTCCCTCCTCCGGAGTAACAGCGCCGGAGAGGCAGTTAAACCAATAGACCCTTGGCTTTTCCGTAGGCTGATCTACCTCAAAGAGGAACTCTCCACAAAGTGCACATCTTCCAAAAGGGCAAAGCTGTACCGCCAGTCCCTGGCACTGTGGACAGATCATGCCCAATGCCTCTGCGTCTCTGCATGTGTAGAGGGCAAAGCGGCCCCGGGGCTTCAGCCAGATTCCTGTATCCGTCAGGGGAGCAGAAAGCAGAGCAACGTCCATGGTTGAAGCAGTTGAGAACCCACGAGGTCCCGGTGAAACAGAGATCCATGGAGCGGCAGACATGTTGCTTCGTCACTGGTCCAGTCTGTACTGTCCTTTTGGCGCCAAACACACCACGTGGAGCACACACTTGGCGGGCTCCTCCCCTTTTTTTCTCTTCTGCTGCACGCAGCTCGCAGGCTTTTCCAGGCTCGACACGCCCACGAACTATGCAGTTAGAAATTAGCTAGGCCCGTACCTCTATTTCTCTTTCACAAATGGCGCAGTTCGAATTCTCTCAAAATGGCCGACTTACATAAAACCACACACAAGGGAGAAAGCAAAGTCCAGCTTCCAGGGGCAGTTGCAGAATCCCGGACTCGTGCCCCCACGTGTAGCACACCCCTCAATCCTCCCTGCTTACCTTCTCCTGCGGGGAAGAAGAGACACCATGTCACAAGCCTGTGTCCTCTGTATTGGAGGTCAGGCGGTGTTTATGCATTTGGGTCCCGCAGCGAGTTACCTCCTTCCACTGGTTCCCATCTCCAGAATGTAGAGACGAGTCTGTACTTTTCCCTTTTAAGAAAGTCAATGTCCAAACCACTTAAACTCCAACGCTGAGTTTATTTTTATATCGTTGCTTGATAGGTAAGAGAGAGTTGAATAAAGAGAGGATAGTTGAACTAAGAGCAGATTCAGGCACAGAACTCCTAGATTTATCACCACTCGATCCCGAATGGGTACAGCTCACCCGGATAGTCCCTCAATGGTCCTAGCAGCCGATGTGGAGCTCGAACAGTCAATTTATCCCCTTTATCCCCTCCAAGGACAAGTTCAGTATGTCCTTAAAGAGCAGCAGCGCTCCGCAGGGTCCTTCCCTCTGACAGGTCACCAGGCCTTTCCCGAGACAGCAATCTACTATCACTCATCTCCTGTTATGGGACCGATCCTCCCCTGGCTTCCTCTTGGTCAGAGCGGATACCCTCACCCGGGCATCCTAGGACTCCAAAGTTCTGCCTGTAGACCCAGTTGAAGGTACCGGGCCTACCTGGAACATTGCAGCCTCGGGCTGAAGGTGCCCAAGACTCCTTAATCAGTGTACGCACCCCCCCTTTCAGAGGGCACACTTCTCCAGGGTACTTGTCCCCGGGTTCTCCTCGTGACTAATGGCGTCTGCCCCTTATATATCCTCTCCCGGCATGCACAGCAGGCAGAACCAGCCCAATGTAAGGTAGCCGAGAGAGAACATCCAATCGCCACCACGCCGTCTGCGATTCAACCCCAGACCTGGGAGACAGCACCACCCACAGGCCAAAGGGGAACTGCACACCAGACAACACGCAGCAGAGCAGAGTCCAGCATAATTAGAAGGCCCGAGTAGGGATGAGCTCTGTGTTCGAGTCGAACATAGGTTCGACTCGAACATCGGCTGTTCGCGCGTTCGGCGAACAACGAACGATTTGGGCCGTTCGCGCCAAATTCGAGTGACGCGAACGGCCCACAATACACTGCGCCATCGCAGTGTAATCCCGGCGCTGTGATTGGCCAAGCATGCACTGTGACCCTGCATGCTTGGCCAATCACAGCGCCGGCAGCAAGGAGAGCAATGATTGGCCACAGGCAGGATGCCTGTGGCCAATTATAGCTGAGGGGGTTTAGTACACGCCCCACACTATAAAAGGCCGCCAGCGCGGCGGCCTCGTGTAGTGTGTTCCGGAGCAGGGAAAGTGAAGGATAGGCAGGGACAGTGTCAAATCTATTCTTTGCTAAACCTTGTGTGTAGGGACAGAGAAGGATAGGCAGGGAGAGTGTCAGGCCTCGTACACACGACCGAGTTTCTCGGCAAGAACCAGCAAGAAACTTGCTGGCAGAGATGTCTTGCAGAGAAATTCGTTCGTGTGTATGGTTTCTCGTCAAGAAAACCGACAAGTAATCTCGACGAGAAAATAGAGAATCTGCTCTCTATTTTCTCGTCGAGATTCTCGTCGGCATGTTTCTCGACGAGAAAAGTGAGTGTGTGTACACCTACCTGTGCTCCCGGAAGCCCGCGCATGTTCGAAATGAATTAGACGCATGCGCGGTAGCTTCCTAGGCATAGGTAGGGTATACCAAGATGGTGGCGACGGCATCGAATGTGACGAGCGCATGCTCGTCGTAGTCGATGACGTCACCACGTACGCTCCATTCAAAGAACCGCGGGTTCTTTAAATCGAGCGTGTGTACACTCGGCCGGGACAAGTTTCTTGTCCAAGAATCTCGTCGAAAAAAAACGACATGTTTTTTTTCGACGAGAATCTCGGCCGTGTGTACGAGGCTTTAGTGTCATATTCTTTGCTAAACCTTGTGTGTAGGGAGAGAGAAGGATAGGCAGGGAGAGTGTCAGTGTCATATACTTTGATAAACCTTGTGTGCAGGGAGAGAGAAGGATAGGCAGGGGACAGTGTCAGTGTCATATTCTTTGCTAAACCTTGTGTGCAGGGAGAGAGAAGGATAGGCAGGGAGAGTGTCAGTGTCATATACTTTGATAAACCTTGTGTGCAGGGAGAGAGAAGGATAGGCAGGGGACAGTGTCAGTGTCATTGTTGCTAAGCCCCCTGCACATTATACACCTGAAGTTAGCCCGTATTGCTGCTTTTTCCTGGTGTGTTACACCAACAGGCATTTGCGGCACTTACAGCGGGCGGAGTGTGCCTCCTGATCATATTACACCTGAAGTTAGCCTGTATTGCTGCTTTTTCCTGGTGTGTTACACCAACAGGATTTTGCGGCACTTACAGCGGGCGGAGTGTGCCTCCTGATCATATTACACCTGAACTTAGCCTGTATTGCTGCTTTTTCCTGGTGTGTTACACCAACAGGATTTTGCGGCACTTACAGCGGGCGGAGTGTGCCTCCTGATCATATTACACCTGAACTTAGCCTGTATTGCTGCTTTTTCCTGGTGTGTTACACCAACAGGATTGTGCGGCACTTACAGCGGGCGGAGTGTGCCTCCTGATCATATTACACCTGAACTTAGCCTGTATTGCTGCTTTTTCCTGGTGTGTTACACCAACAGGATTTTGCGGCACTTACAGCGGGCGGAGTGTGCCTCCTGACCATATTACACCTGAAGTTAGCCTGTATTGCTGCTTTTTCCTGGTGTGTTACACCAACAGACATTTGCGGCACTTACAGCGGGCGGAGTGTGCCTCCTGATCATATTACACCTGAACTTAGCCTGTATTGCTGCTTTTTCCTGGTGTGTTACACCAACAGGATTTTGCGGCACTTACAGCGGGCGGAGTGTGCCTCCTGATCATATTACACCTGAACTTAGCCTGTATTGCTGCTTTTTCCTGGTGTGTTACACCAACAGGATTTTGCGGCACTTACAGCGGGCGGAGTGTGCCTCCTGATCATATTACACCTGAACTTAGCCCGTATTGCTGCTTTTTCCTGGTGTGTTACACCAACAGGCATTTGCAGCACCTACAGCAGGCGTAGTGTGATTCCTGCAAAATATACTCCTGAAGCTAGGCCTTATTGCTGGTTTTCCCATTTCCCTGCAGGCCATTAGAATGTCTGGAAGGCAAACAAGGAGAGGCAGACAGTCAGGAGCCAATAAAAGAGGGCAAGCAGGCTCTGTGTCTAGAGACAACAGTGCTGGTTGTGGACGCGGTGCATCGCCATCAGCACGTGGCCATGGGACACGCTTGTCCTTCTTTTCGGCAGCTGGACGTGTTGAGCCGCATCATGCCGAAGACTTGGTAGAGTGGATGACCAAGCCCTCCTCATCCTCCTCATCCTCTCTCACCCAGGCTCAGGGTACTGGCAAAGCAGCTGCCAAAGCGTCCTCTTCCCTGGTATCAATGTCATCATCAGTCACTCCTTCCCTAGACCAACCATGTCCTCCTGAGGAGTCCCCCGAACTGTTTGAGCACAGTGTTGGGTACATGCTCCAGGAGGATGCCCAGCGTTTCGAAGGGTCTGATGATGATACCCAGCTAGAGGAAGGCAGTAGCGTGAGAGCAGAGAGAGGGGATGCTCAAGAAGGACACCAATCTGGCAGTCATGTTCCAGCAGCTGCAGCATACTGCCAGATTGGCTCCAGTGATGAGGAGGGAGGGGATGATGAGGTCACTGACTCCACGTGGGTGCCTAATAGGAGAGAGGAGGAGGAGGAGGATGAGGAGGAGGCACATCTCCAACGAGGCAGGATGCCCTCGGGGGGCCAGCGTAAGGGCAGCACACCGACAGAATCACACCGCAGAGCTCCGCCTGTGCAGGGCGCTGCCTCTGCCCGTTATTCAAAAAATTCTTTGGTGTGGGCCTTTTTTGAGTCGAGTGCATCAGATCGCACAGCTGCTGTTTGCAACATATGTCTCAAGCGTATATCGCGTGGCCAAAACATCACCCGCTTGGGCACCACATGCTTGACCAGACATATGTTGACCTGCCATGCAGCTCGTTGGCAAGCCTACCTTAAAGACCCACACCAAAGAACAAAGCGGACCTCTTCTTGCACCGCATCAGCTGGGATCTCCAACCCCACTATACCTTCAGTCCTCTCTGAAACCTGCTCTGAGAGGAATGAAGGTGTAGAATTAGGTGTGTCACAGCCAAGTACTTGCGGGCACTCTGCTAGCAGTACACCGGCGTCCGATTCTAGCAGGCAAATTTCCCTGCCCCAGCTGCTGGACCGTCGAAAGAAGTTCACTCCCAGCCATCCACATGCCCAGCGGTTGAATGCTAGCTTGGCTAAATTGCTAGCGCTTCAACTGCTGCCTTTTCAGTTGGTAGACTCGGCCCCCTTCCGTGAGTTTGTGCAATGTGCGGTTCCTCAGTGGCAGGTTCCCAAACGCCACTTTTTCTCACGGAAGGCGATTCCGGCTCTCTACCGGCATGTGGAAGACAATGCCTTGGCCTCGCTGGACAGGGCAGTCAGCGGTAAGGTGCATATTACCGCTGACTCATGGTCCAGCAGGCATGGACAGGGATGTTACCTTTCTTTCACGGCCCATTGGGTCACTCTTTTGGCAGCTGGGAAGGATGCAGGACAAGGTGCAGTAGTGTTGGAGGTTGTTCCACCGCCACGCCTCCAAAATGCTACTACTGGTTGTGACACACCTCTGTCCTCCACCCCCTCCTCTTCTTCTTCCTCCATGGCCTCTTCCTGTGCTTTGTCCTCGGAACCAGCGCTGCTCCGTAGGCGTTCAAGGGGCTACGCAAGTACGCAGGCAAAAAGATGCCATGCCGTGCTTGCGCTGGTGTGTTTGGGGGACAGGAGCCACACTGGGGCAGAGGTTCTGTCTGCTCTGCAGGGGCAGGCCGAGAGGTGGTTGACGCCACGCCAGCTTAAGCCAGGAATGGTAGTTTGCGACAATGGCACCAACCTCCTCTCCGCTCTCCGACAGGGACAACTGACCCATGTGCCCTGTGTGGCTCACGTCCTTAACCTGGTGGTGCAGCGGTTCTTGGGCAGGTACCCGGGCTTACAGGATGTCCTGAGGCAGGCCAGGAAAGTCTGTGTGAATTTCCGCAGATCTTATAATGCCAGTGCTCGCCTGGCTGAGCTGCAAAAGGAGTTGAACCTGCCCAAGAACCGCCTTATATGTGACATGCCCACCAGGTGGAACTCAACGTTGGCCATGCTGCAGCGGCTGCACACGCAGCAGAGGGCCATCAATGAGTACCTGTGCGACTACGGCACCAGGACAGGGTCAGGGGAGCTCGGGTTTTTTTCACCACGCCAGTGGGGCATGATCAGGGATGCATGCACTGTCCTGGCACCATTTGAGGAGGCCACGAGGATGGTGAGCAGTGACAGTGCATGCATCAGTGACACTGTACCTCTTGTCCACCTGTTGGAACATACGCTGCGTGGAATAATGGACAGGGCACTTGAGGCAGAACAGAGGCAGGAAGAGGAGGACTTCCTTGCCTCTCAAGGCCCCCTTTACCCAGACAGTGTTCCTTCTGTCCCACCCATCGCACAGGAATAAG
Organism: Rana muscosa; assembly: GCA_029206835.1. Lineage (NCBI taxonomy): Eukaryota > Metazoa > Chordata > Amphibia > Anura > Ranidae > Rana > Rana muscosa. Next base: position 901,845,461 of record CM055116.1, on the reverse strand, counting down.
AGGAGGAGGAGGAGGAGGATTGTGTCAGCATGGAGGTGGAGCCTGGCACTCAGCATCATCAGCAGCAGTCTTTTAGGGATGATTTACAGTCCCAAGAAACCAGTGGACTTGTACGTGGCTGGGAGGAGGTGGCTGCGGATCATGTCGTCCTTAGTGACCCAGAGGACTCCGGACCGAATGCCTCAGCTAACCTACACTGCATGGCCTCCCTGATCCTGCAAAGTCTGCGGAAGGATCCTCGTATTCTTCGGATCAAGGAGAGGGACCATTACTGGCTGGCCACTCTCCTTGATCCACGGTACAAGGGTAAGGTTGCGGACCTTATCTTACCGTCGCAGAGGGAGCAGAGGATGAGACAACTCCAGGAGGCCTTGCAGAAAGGTCTCTGCAACGCGTTCCCAGAGACTGGGAGGTTACAAACTCCTGGTCCTGGACAACGAGTTGCTGAGGCTTCGGTCAGTCAAAGAAGGAGCGGTGGGGAAGGTGGCCGTCTGACCGATGCGTTCAGACAATTCTTTAGTCCGCAGCCCCAAGGTATGATCGGTTCCAGCAACCATCGCCAGCGTCTGATATACACGGTGCAGGAATACCTAGGGGCAAGGTCAGACTTGGACACCTTCCCCACTGAAAATCCTCTGGCTTACTGGGTCTTGAGGATGGATCACTGGCCAGAGCTTGCACAGTATGCAATTGAGCTACTGGCCTGTCCTGCATCCAGCGTTCTTTCAGAACGCACATTCAGTGCTGCTGGAGGATTTGTCACGGATCACAGGGTGCGCCTGTCCACCGACTCTGTTGATCGACTGACCTTCATAAAGATGAACCAGTCTTGGATCACCACCAGCTACCAAACACCTGAAGCTGATATAACAGACTAATTTATTTTCAAATGTCACATCCCTTCAAGACTGATGCTGATGCTGAGAGACTGTCCTGTTATGTTGACTGACTATCCTCCTCCTCCTCAATGATCCGATTGATGATGATAGCTTGGAAGAACATTTTTGTTTCTGGGTGCCGCCACCAGTGGTTAAGGCCCAATTTTTCAGCCCCTGTTTAACAGGGGCATGTTATTACAATTTTTTATGCAATGCTTTGCAGCAGGGCTTATTCCTGCACTCCAACTAGAGTATCTGGGAGAGGTTGCAGTGTCGTGGCACCAGCACCAGTGGCTAAGGCCCAATTTTTCAGCCCCTGTTTAACAGGGGCGTGTAATTACAATTTGTGATGCAATACTTTGCAACAGGGCTCATTGCTGTGCTCCAAGTACAGTATCTGTGAGGGGTTGCAGTGTTGTGGCACCAGTGCCTAAGGCCCAATTTTTCTGCCCCTGTTTAACAGGGGCATGTAATTACAATTCTTGATCTAATAATTCACAGCAGGGCCCATTCCTGCGCCCACCAAGACTAACTGTGAGGCCTTACAGTGTTGTGTCAACACCACCACCACCACCACCACCAAAGGCCCAATTTTTCAGCCCCTGTTCAACAGGGGCATGCAATTACAATTCTTGATCTAATAATTCACAGCAGGGCCCATTCATGCGCCCACCAAGACTAACTGTGAGGGCTCACAGTGTTGTGGCAACACCAACAAGTAAGGGGCAAATTTCAGCTGAGTATATACGGCAGGCCCCTACTTTCAAACATCCAACTTACAAACGACTCCTCCTTGCAAACGGAAGGATACAACAGGAAGTGAGAGGAAATCTACCCCTAGGAAGGGAAATTCTCTCCTGTAAGAGTTAATATGGGAAAAAAAGTGTCTCCTCTCCACTGATGCTTTATCACCAATTCTTGTTTCAATAAAAACCCCAAATTTTCAAAACACATTTGTCATTAGGACGGAAAGTGAGGTGAACTGTTCTGAACAGGTGCACACTGCACACACAGCAAAACAAATGTTACAGGGGTGATAACCCTTCCCTATGTTTTCCAAAAAGCTTAAAAATTTATTTTTTGGCTGGAGCTACACTTAAACAATGTACCTGTTAAAAATTACAAACAGATTCTACATAAGAACAAACCTACAGTCCCTGTCTTGTATGCACCGCCTGTATACGGCTGTTCAGAGTATATAGGGCCTTTTTTATTTTGTGTGCGGGGTTCCCCTTAATATCCATACAAGACCCAAAGGGGCTGGTAATGGGCTGGGGTAGGGGGGGGGCTGTGATGGGGTAGCTATGCTATTTTTCTTAAAGATTTTCATCCATATTACCGGGACCAGACATTACATTAAAGCCGCAAGCAGTTTTAAATGGCTTTTTTTCCTTTAGAAATGTAATTTTGTGCAGGGACAGTTCTAAACACGGGAAACACGTGGCACTTCACAGGCATACTTTAGACACCCCCCAGGTACGATATTTAAAGGAATATTTGACCTTTTTTTTTTTCACTTTATGTATCATTAAAATGACTGCTCCCGAAAAACTGCCGTTTTTAAAACTTTTTTTTGGATTGATACATGTCCCCTGGTGCAGAACCTGGGTTCCCAAACCCTTTTTAGGACAATAACATGCATATTAGTCGTTATAAATAGCACTTTAGATTTCGAACGTTCGCATCCATTGCATTTAATAGGGTTCTAAAGTTCGTGCGAACTTTCGGTCCGTTCGCGGGTTCTGGTGCGAACCGAACCCGGGGGTGTTCGGCTCAACACTAGGCCCGAGCCATACTAGTGCTCGGGTCATCCCCCTAAATTTGGGCATAGAGACCCCCTAAATTTGGGGTACCCGCTACACATATATATATATATATATATATATATATATATATATATATATATATATATATACACACACACATATATATATATATATATATATACACACACATATACATATATACACACACACAGCAGAATGTAAACAAAGGAGCATGTCAGTGAAAACAGAAAAAAATGGCATTGGGATCCCTTCATAATCCATAGTAGGCCCTTTGGGTCTAGTATGGATTTTAAGGGGGACTCCATGCCAAAAAAAAGGCGTGGAGTCCCCCCAAACTCCATAGCAGATCCTTATTCAAGCATGCAGCCTGTCAGGAAAGGGGGTGGGGATGAGTGTGTACCTCCCCCTGAACCATACCAGGCCACATGCCCTCAACAGGGGGGGGGGTCTGGCTCCTTAACGACCAATGACTCATTCCTGCTGGCTGACAGCAGGGAGTAGTCACTGGTTGTTAGGAACCTACAAAAAAAACCCATGCACATGCTTTTTTGGTGCATTTTCATTGAGGTCTGTGGGACCAAAATTGGCCTAAAAAAATCCCACCACAGTGGTATAGAGACCCTTTTTCAAAACCGTGTTGTGCACCATTGATGTGAACGGGCACCATTGAAAACAATATGATTTCTAATTTCATGTGATTTTGTTGCGACTCAATTTGCATCTGATATCGCACTAGTGTGAACCAGGCCTTAAAGTCAAACTAAACTGTATCTGAGCAGCACAAACTGAAAATGCTATTTAATTCATTTTTAATATTCAAAGGAAACCCACACATCCATCCATGTCTCATTGATTTAATGTGTTGAGAAATCACTTTGAAAAACACCCCCTTACATAGTTACATAGTTACATAGTTAGTCAGGTTGAAAAAAGACAAAGTCCATCCAGTTCAACCATAAAAATAAATAAATAAATAAATAAAATAAAAAAAAAAATATCGTGCACTCCCATATACCCACTTCTATACCCACAGTTGATCCAGAGGAAGGCAAAAAACCCCAGCAGAGCATGATACAATTTGCTACAGCAGGGGAAAAAATTCCTTCCTGATCCCCCGAGAGGCAATCGGATTTACCCTGGATCAACTTTACCAAGAACTGTTAGTACTCAGTTATATTATGTACATTTAGGAAAGTATCCAGGCCTTTCTTAAAGCAATCTACTGAGCTGGCCAGAACCACCTCTGCAGGGAGTCTGTTCCACATTTTCACAGCTCTTACTGTGAAGAAACCTTTCCGCATTTGGAGATGAAATCTTTTTTCTTCTAGACGTAAAGAGTGCCCCCTTGTTCTCTGTGTTGACCGTAAAGTGAATAACTCATCACCAAGTTCACTATATGGACCCCTTATATATTTGTACATGTTAATCATATCCCCCCTTATTCTCCTCTTCTCAAGAGTGAATAAATTCAGTTCCTCTAATCTTTCTTCATAGCTGAGCTCCTCCATGCCTCTTATCAGTTTGGTTGCCCTTCTCTGCACTTTCTCCAGTTCCCCGATATGCTTTTTGAGAACTGGTGCCCAAAACTGAACTGCGTATTCCAGATGAGGCCTTACTAATGATTTGTACAGGGGCAAAATTATATCTCTCTCTCTGGAGTCCATACCTCTCTTAATACAAGAAAGGACTTTGCTCGCCTTGGAAACCACAGCTTGGCATTGCATGCCATTATTGAGCTTATGATCTACCAAAACCCTCAGATCCTTCTCCACTACGGATCCCCCCAGTTGTATTCCCCCTAGTATGTATGATGCATTCATATTCTTAGCCCCCAAGTGCATAACTTTACATTTATCAACATTAAACCTCATCTGCCACATAGTCGCCCAATTAGACAGGGCATCGAGGTCGGCTTGTAAATTGGAGACATCTTGTAAGGACGTTATTCCACTGCATAGCTTGGTGTCATCTGCAAAGACAGAAATGTTACTTTTGATCTCAGACCCAATATCATTTATAACCCCCTTGGCATTTTAAATAAGGGCATATGATTAATGTAGCATTTACTTCCTAGAATCTATCTGCCTTTAGCCCAGGCATAGGAGGGCGTGCTTTGTTTGGAAAAACCCTCCTCCCCTCCTGCAGATGAAATAAAGCAAAATGGCCATGAAAACTCTTGGGATGTATGATATAATTTTGGCCTAGGCCAGAAACCAGGAAGCAATAGAAGAAATGTCAAAAAAAGTTTAAAACAAGAAAATATAATATAGAGTGCCTTGAAATTTTTTTTGTCATGTTACAATCAAAAATGTAAGACCCCTTTCACACGGGGTGCTTTTCAGGCATTTTTGCACTAAAAATATCTCCTGTAAAGCGCCTTTCAATCCACCACAGTGTGAAGGCCTGAGTGCTTTCACACTGGGGCGGTGCACTTGCAGGACAGTAAAAAAATCCTGCAAGCAGCATCTTCGGGGCGGTGCGAGAGCGGTGTATACACCGCTCCTAAACCGCCCCTGCCATTGAAATGAATCCAGAAGCGGGCGCTTTTAACCCTTTATTTGGCCGCTAGCAGATATTAAAAGCGCCCCACTAGTGGCCAAAAAGCACTGCTATAACAGCGGTAAAGCGCCACTAAAACTAGCGGTACTTTACCGCTAACGCCCCCCGCCCCAGGGTGAAAGTAGCCTAAAATGGAAAAAAAATTATTACCAAATACTTACCATAATTTTCCTTTCCTGATACATTTCCTGACAGACTCCATGGCAGACTACATGTGGGTTAACCCCGCCTCCTCTCCACCGCTATAGGACCCCCTACCCATAAATTTGAGCTCACCTCTACAAACGGTGTTCCGTAACTAGCCGACTCAAATTCCAACTCTCATATTTTTTATCCATGGGTGGGAACTCCGTCTGCCATGGTGTCTATCAGGAAAGGAAAATTACGGTAAGTATTTGGTAATAAATTTTCAGTTTTCCTGACAGACTCCATGGCAGACTACGTGTGGGAAATAACTAGCCAATCCACACAGGGGGGTTTGCTGAACAAAAATATTTTAATCTTTCCCGTCAACTGACAGGATTCTCCGACCAAAATTAACAGAGGAAAGGGAAGCAGGCTCAATACAGTAATGAGACATAAAAGTGTTGATAGAAGACCACGAGGCTGCCTTGCATATCACGTCAGGAGCCACGTGTCGAGCCGCTGCCCATGAGGCTGCCATGCCTCTGGTGGAATGAGCCGTCACCGCCTCTGGAGGAGCCAAGCCCTTCGCCCTGTAGGCTTGTTGGATAGATTGCACAATCCAGGGCGCTATTGTTCTGGAGGAAGCCCTCTTTCCTCTGTTGCTGCCAGTGTGTAATAAGAACAGATGGTTCGAGCTTCTAAATGATGAAGTGACTCGCAAATATTCTTTCAGAGTCTCGCCCACATCCAAGGGATGAGCATCTGCTGATTCCGGTGAATTGAAAGTAGGAAGGACTATCTCCTGGTTCTCGTGGAAAACCGACGTGACTTTTGGCTTAGACCCAAGCATGGGAATAAGGACCACTCGGTCCGGGAAGAAAGTCAAAAAGGGTTCTTGACAACCCAGGAAGCCTATTTCTGAAACCCTTTTGGCTGAAGTAATAGCCACCAGAAAAGCCAGTTTAACTGATAAGTCCTTAATTGAAAGATCCTTGTTGTTGAGTGCTGAAAGAGCATCAAGGACGAGCGGAAGATCCCATTTGGGGAACCTGGCTTTCATCTGAGGCCTGATTCTCGATGCCCCCCGAAAGAACTGTTGAACCAGGGGATGAGTTGCCCATGACGTTCCCGAAAAAGCTGATAAGGCTGAAACTTGTACCCTGAGAGAACTGATCGACAAAGGAAGATCCAAGCCTGATTGGAGAAAACTCAAAATGTCTTGAACACTAGGATTTCTAGATGATTTTCCTGCAGAAGTCGTAAAGCTGACAAACCTGGCCCAGATTCTATTGTAAGTTCTGTTTGTGTTAGGCTTTCTGGAGCTCATAAGGGTAGAGATTACCCCTGAAGCACACCAAAGAGACTCTAGCCTCTCCCTCTCAAAAACCAGACCATCAGTCTCAGTAACGCTGGACAGGGGTGCAGGGTCGCCCCCTGAGAAAGAAGGTCCGGCCTGAGAGGAGGAGGCAACGGGTCCCGGAAGCTCATTAGATTCAGGAGAGGAAATCACGGCCTGCTCGGCCAGTATGGTGCTATTGTTACCACTTCGACTGTCTCCAACTGAAGCCGCTGTAGGAATTTTAGCATGATCGGAGGTAGAGGGAAGGCATATGCCCTGTTGAAATCCTATTGACTCGTTAATGCATCTACTCCGAAGGCTTGACTGCACCGACCTTGAATGTGTAGTATCTGTCGATCTTGTAATTGCAGGGGGATGCAAACAGATCCACCTCTGGATCGAATTCCAACGATAGGATCCAATTAAATGTTTGTGGATGCAGTGACCATCCATTGTTGTCTAGATTGCTGCGTGACAGGAAGTCCACTTGAATGTTCTGCTCCCCTGGAATGAAGACTGCTGTCAAGTTGAGCAGATTCCTCTGAGCCCAAGTCATGATGGGCTCGACCTCTTGGAGAAGGGCGGAGCTCCGAGTGCCCCCTTGCCTCTTCACGTATGCCACTGCAGTGGTATTGTCCATCTTGAGTAGGACCGACTTCCCTTTCAGGAGGTGGGAAAAGGCTTGAAGGGCACACCATGCCGCACGTAGTTCCAGAATGTTTGACCCTGGAATGTGGAGACGGGCATCCTATTTGCCTTGAGCCAGTTCTGCCCCACAATGGGCCCCCCAGCCCGCATTGCTGGCATCGGATGTAACAGTCACCCAATGGATGGGAGCAAGGGAGTGGCATGTTAACAAGTTCATGTGTTGAAGCCACCAGAGGAGACTGTTCCTCATTGACTGTGTTATCCGGATCAGCTGATTGAGATCGTCCGACCTCCACTGCTGGAGGAAACCTGACTGAAAAGGACGAAGTCTCCACATCGCCCATTTGACCATAGGGGATGTGGCCACCATCGTGCCGATTATCTTCAGACACTGTGACGCCCTTAGGTGTGAGGAGTCTAGGGCTAAGGAGATTCTTTCCCAAATGATCGGTATTTTTTCTTCCGGAAGTGAGATGGTATTCTCTATGGTGTCGAACTGAGCTCCTAGATAGATTAAGCACTGGGTCGGCTCTAGCTGACTTTTCTTCCGGTTTAGGAGCCATCCGAACTCTATTAGTGTAGAGATCACCTGTTCTTTGTGGATCAGAAGCTGCTGCTTGTCCTGAGACAGTACTAACAAATCGTCTAGGTAATGGTACAGACGCACACCCTGTACTCTGATAAGAGGCACTATTGCCAACAGTACCTTTGAGAAAACTCTTGGAGAAGTCGTTAATCCGAATGGAAGACATATAAACTGTAATGCTCTCGTTCGACCTGAAACCGAAGATATTTGTGGAATTCTTCTGCCACCGGAACATGAAAGTACGCGTCCTTTAGATTTATTGAGATCAACCAGTCGCCTGGTTGAACGACTTTTTGAATAGTTGAGAGTGACTCCATCTTTAACTTCTTGTGCTTTATATACCTGTTCAGAAAGGTGAGGTCTATAACTTGGCGCCAAGAGCCATTCTTCTTTTGTACTAGAAAGAGTGGGGAGTATACCCCCTGGAATTCCTCGCTCTTTGGCACGGGTACCACTGCTCCTTGTTGTTTCAGGGCATTCACATAAGATAGAAGAGCTTGTTGTTTTTCTTCTGACCGAGGTAGTGAGGTCTGCATTGGTCTGCAGGGAGGAATCTTGGTGAAGGACCACGTGTGGCCTGTTGAGACCATCTTGATGGTCCAATAATCTGAGATCGAGGCCACCCAGACATGCCGGAAGAGACGTAGGCGAGCCCCTACCCGAACCCGCCTGGGCTGGCCCAATCTCAAAAGGATTTAGTTGCCTCGTGCCCACCGTGTGTCTGTTTCTTGGCAGACTTTTGAAAGGAAGTTTGCCCTCTATTCCAGTTCCAGCTTCTCCTAAAATCCCGTCTGGGTCTATAGGAGCGTGCCTCCCTCGAACGCTCTGTACTGCGTCTCCGTTGAGGTCTTCTTTGGTTAAACGGGCGCCTGTCCTGGGGAAGGAACCCTGACTTCCCGTCTGTAGCTTTTGAAATGGCTTTATCAAGTTTGTTCCCAAACAAGGAAGTCCCTTCAAAGGGAATTTTGCACCATGCCTGCTTGGAGGCTGTATCAGCAAGCCAGGGGCGTAACCATAATGCTCGTTTGGCCGTGACCGAAGACAACATTGATCTAGCCAGTGAACGGATGAGGTCAATTGATGCTTCCCCCAAAAAGGTGACTGCCAGTTTAAGTTCTTGCACTGCTGAACTTTGAGCTAATTCCTCCGAGACACCTTTCAGAACGGAGTCTACATTTTCCACCCAGGCCTCCATTGCTTTGGAGGTAACCGCAAGGGCTAAGGCTGGTTTGCAGGCCGTTCCGGTCAAGCTATAAATTATTTTGAGGTCTTGGTCAATCTTTCGTTCCAGACCATCTTTAAAAGATACCGTATCCTCTAGCGGAAGGGTGACATGCTTCGCTAGGCACATTACTGCCGCATCTACGATGGGAGCATTTTCCAAATGCTTGACGTCCTCGGCTTTAAAGGGATACAGTCTAGAGGTTTTGCTTAGCATAGAAACCTTCTTATCTCCCTTGCTCCATTCTTCCTCAATCACGTCTTTTAACTTAGAGGGAAGTGGGAAATTGGAGCGTTCTTTCCCCAGTTGCTTAAAAAGTTTCCTTTGTTTTTCTGGGGGGGCAGTGGTATCCTCCAACTTTAAGGTCTTCTTAACTGCCTTGATCAGTGGCGAGACTAAGGCATAGTCGAATCCCACCGTAGACTCATCTCCCTCCATCTCGTCTTGCAAGGAATTATGGGAGACATCATGAGGCTGGAATTGGCTGGGATCCTCCTGGGCCTCGTCAGCCATGGAGCCAGACATGGTGGTGGACTGGCTCCTCGTGTGGGGGGCATCTATTTCCTTCAAAGATTGCTGTACCACACGTTTAACAAGAGACTCAAGATTTTGTTTTTCGGTCTCTTTCTCACCGACCGCTCAGGCATAACATTGGTCGCATAGCGATTTGCCCTCCGGGACTCTGGTCTTACATCCCCAGCAGGCTCTGTGGTCAGAGCGACTATCGCGGTGGTGGTGGCGGTGACTAGAGGAGGAATGGGAACGTCTCCTTTGCCTAGAGGGGGAATGTGAACGTCCTCTATGATGATGGGTCCTAGACGTAGTGCCGCGTCTGGACCTGGAGGATGAATGATGTTGATGATGCGGCCTGGCAAGGTCTCTGTCTTGTGACGGATGATCTGATCTAGCCGGACTGCAATGAAATAATACAGACAGAGGGAGGGGGAGGAGGGTGGTCAGGTTGTAACCGTTAGCGACCACCAGCAGTAAAAACACAAAAGACACCATCCCCCTACCCACTCCGCACATACCTTGTGCGGGAGGGCTGGCCACACGGCGGTGAAGATGAGTCCATGATGAGGCAAGACAACGCAAATTCTGAGACTACAGACTACCTAGGTCAAAAGTAAGCAACCCAAAAATATATATATTTTTTTAAAACTGTCCCTTTAAGAGACAATTGCACGACTACTGTAATAATGTTTCCTACCTTGTCCCAGCAGAACTGAGCTCCGGGATGCTGTTGCCAAATCCCACAGGTTATCCCACCTGTATAGTGCTCCTCAGCGGTTTAAATTCCCCGCTGTAGTGACGTCACGGCCGGTCCCGCTGCGTGCATGCGACGAGGGGACCAGACCTACTGCACCTGTGCGGCCCCTGGCCCCTCCGCTGTACCGCGCATGCGCGAAAACCAAGCCTCGGTTTCACCGCAGCTCTGCACATGCGCAGACGTACAGCGGACCGGGAACCAGGAAGTGAAGTGGCGTCCTGGGACGCAGAAGCGTTCCACACACAGCAGGACATAGGAAAAAACAACAATGCACAAGGCAAGAAAGAGGGGAATACAGACAAAATGACACACAAAAACGGTCTGCCATGGAAGTATATAATGAAGTCTTCAGACCTTGCCAGCCAGTCCTACATCCATCCTGGTACACTGGGCCACATCCCTTCCACCATAGGGGTATTACCTGCCCGAAAACCACTCGCCGCTCTTAGCTGGGCCCTGGGTGCACCGCACAACTGGTACCTGATCCGACGGACATCCTGGACTGCACAGAATCGCATGATGAAGGGTCTGTAGAGGTGAGCTCAAATGTATGGGTAGGGGGTCCTATAGCTGTGGAGAGGAGGCGGGGTTAACCCTCATGTAGTCTGCCATGGAGTCTGTCAGGAAATTTATTTTATTGGGACATAATTGTGAAGTGGAAGGAAAATGATAAATGGTTTTCAAATTTTTTTTACAAAAAAATATATGAAAAGTGTGGCATGCATTTGTATTCAGCCCCCCTGAGTTAATGCTTTGTAGAACCACCTTTCGCTCCATTTACAGCTGCAAGTCTTTTTGGATATGTCTCTACCAGCTTTGCACATCTAGACAGTGACATTTTTTCCCATTCTTCTTTGCAAAATCGCTCAAGCTCTGTCAGATTGGATGGAGAGCGTCTGTGATCAGCAATTTTCAGGTCTTGCCACAGATTCTCAATTGGATTTAGGTCTGGACTTTGACTGGGCCATTCTAACACATGAATATGCTTTGATCGAAACCATTCCATTGTAGCTCTGGCTGTATGTTTAGGGTTGTTGTCCTGCTGGAAGGTGAACCTCCATCCCAGTCTCAAGTCTTTTGCAGACTCTCACAGGTTTTCTTCTAAGACTGCCCTGTTTTTGGCTCCATCCATCTTCATATCAACTCTGACCAGCTTCCCTGTCCCTGCTGAAGAAAAGCTTCCCCACAGCATGATGCTGCCATCACTATGTTTCACGGTGGGGATGGTGTGTTCAGGGTGATGTGCAGTGTTAGTTTTCCACCACACAGCGTTTTGCTTTTAGGCCAAAAAGTTACATTTTGGTCTCATCGCCTTCTTCCTCTGCACCTTCTTCCACATGTTTGCTGTGTCCCCAACATGGCTTCTCTCAAACTGGACTTCTTATGGCTTTCTTTCAACAATAGCTTTCTTCTTGCCACTCTTCCATAAAGGTCAGATTTGTGGAGTGCATGACTTATGCCTCGTACACACGGTCTGACTTCTGACCGGCCAAAATCACATCGGAATTCCGACGGAATTCCATCGGAGTAAAAGAGAACATGTTCTCTATCTAAACTCCAATGGAATTCCTCGGAATTTCCAATGGGAAAAGTCAGATGGGGCATACACATGGTCGGAATATCCGACTTTTTCCATCGGAAATTCCGATCGTGTGTACAAGGCATAATAGTTGACCTGTGGACAGATTCTCCCACCTGAGCTGTGGATCTCTGCAGCTCCTCCAGAGTTACCATGGGCCTCTTGGCTGCTTCTCTGATTAATGCTCTCATTGCCTGGCCTGTCAGTTTAGGTGGACGCCCATGTCTTGGTAGGTTTGCAGTTGTGCCATACTCTTTCCATTTTCGGATGATGGATTGAACAGTGCTTTGTAAGATGTTCAAATTTTGGGATCTTTTTTTATAACCTAACCCTGCTTTAAACTTCTCCACAACTTTATCCCTGACCTGTCTGGTATGTTCCTTGGCCTTCATGATGCTGTTTGTTCACTAAGGTTGTCTAACAAACCTCTAAGGGGTTCACGGAACAGCTGTATTTTTTTACTGAGATTAAATTACACACAGGTGGACTATATTTACTACTAAGGTGACTTCTGAAGGCAATTGGTTCCACTAGATTTTACATAGGGGTATCAGAGTAAAAGGACCAAATACAAATGCACATCACACTTTTCAAATGTTTATTTGTAAAAAAAATTGAAAACCATTTATCATTTTCTTTTCACTTCACAATTCTGTGCCACTTTGTGTTGGTCTATCACATAAAATCACAATAAAATACATTTCCATTTTTGGTTGTAACATGACAAAATGTGGAAAATTTCAAGGGGTGTGAATACTTTTTCAAGGCAGTGTGCTTTCCTATCTATTTGCTAAGGCAAGCAGCAAAAGGATTAAAAATAGGTAATGATGATGAGAGAGTTTTTTTTCCACTTTAAGAATCAGGTAATCACTGTTATATGAAGCCATTGTGGTATGACTATCTCATGTATAATATGATTTTAAGAAAATTCAGAATTGAGAATACAATCCCTTTGTGAAAACTACACTCGACAGAAATAGCTGCCAACTTCGGCACACAAATCTTGACACTGTTCTAAAAAAAAAAAAATGGTTGGTAGAAGGCAGTGAGTTTTCCACTGTGTAATATCTGTTTTTTTATTTATTCATTTTTTTGATGGTAAAAGGTATTTGAAGATGTTATTCTAGTCTTTTGGTGACTGACTTAAGCCTCGTACACACGGTCGGACTTCCATCTGACTTTTCCGTGGTTTTTTGTCCGAACGGAGTTGGTCGGGAACACCCATAGCATACACACGCTCTGACTTTTCTGCAAACTTTCCCAAAACTTCTTCCAACATCGCGTGGTTTTTCTGCTCTTTTCTTCTCTTTACCGCCACCCTTTGGTCAACTTCTGCTATTGTTGGTTGATTTTACCATTATTTGTTTTGACCATCGGACAAAAGTCCGATGGTTTTCTGTACACACGGTCGGACTTTGCTCCATCGGACTTTTGTTGAGCAAAAGTTTGTCCGTTTGCAGACCCAACTTTTGTCCGATGAAAACAAGAAAAAAGCAAAAAAAGTTTGTCAGATGGAGCGTACACACGGTCGGATTGTTGGTCCAACTTGCTCAAAATGAAGTTTGTTGGCCAAAAGTCCGACCGTGTGTACGGGGCTTTACCCTGATTACTCCATGTGCTTGAATACCTACAACTTCTTTTGTACAATCTGGTATGTGACAATTATTGTATGTCTTTGTTTACCTGGATGCCTTAGGCTAGCTATAAAAAGAAAATGAAACAAATCCCCCAGCTACACATTCCATGTGGATGGAGGAAGCAATCCCGCTGTGCTATTGTATTCTGCCAGCGGGGAGCTTTCCCTGCCTGCAGAATACAATGATTCATGTTGCCAGCAGCACTGATCATTTAGGAAAAACCTGACAGGCTAGTTCTACACAAGTCGATCAATAAATCAGCTTGTGTACAACCAGCTAACCCATGAATGGATCGAAATTCATCCAGTCCTTGCTCAACCAGCTTAATTTTGGTCCATGTATGGTTGGCTTTACTCCTGTATTGATATTTAAAATAAAGCATTAAAATTAAAACTGGTTGGTAATTTAACTCACTAAAATCATAAGTTGCTCTATTAGTTTTAGTGCCACACACCCTTTAAAATAATTTAAAGGGGAACTGACACTTTAAGGGTTTTTTATGAGGACATTTTTAGAAAACAGAACCTTTTTAGGTCATTTTAGGGGAACAGAGCTTTTAAAGATTGGCCAATGCTCTGGTAAACCTGTACATCACATTCACTGTCTTTGATTTATATAGTATCAAGTTGGACGACTGGTTTGGGCTGAGCAAAAGTTTGGCCCAAACATCGCCTATTCGGCAAACAGCTGAATTTGCAGGGCGTTCCGCGCTGCACAATGCATTCTAAGACCTGATTGGGCAAAGCTTTGCCCAATCAGGGCACAGTGAATAGCTGGTTGTTAAGGAGCGGGCCAGGAAGCTGTCCGCGGCATCCTTAACAACCGATGAGTCATCAGCTGTCAATGGGCTTCTCCACCGGTAGCTAAATAAAAATAAGAAACATTGCCGCCTGGTTTTTGGGTCTGGTATATATCTTAAGGGAAACCCCACGACAAAATTTAGAAGAAACAAATGCATGGGTACCCCCCCCCCAAAATCCATACCAGACTCTTATACAAGCACAATATTTAAATGTAATTTCATTCATTTTTTGTTTTTCTTCAGAAATGTCCGTTTTGCTGCAGCATGTTCTATACATGCTACAGGTGCGCCACTTTACAGGCAGACTAAGGGGACCCCCCAGGTATTATATTTAAACGATTTTTTCCTTTTTATTGTTGCACTTTAAGCATCATTAAAATCATTGCTCCTGTAAAAAAATTGCTCCTTTTTAAAAAATGTCCCCCAGGGCAGTATCTGAACCCCATACCCTTTTTATGGCCAATTACTTGCATATAAGCCTTCAAAATGGGGATTTTTTTTTTCAAGTTTGGTTCCTATAGACTTTATTAGGGTTTGCCGTTCGGGCCAGAACTATTTCTCTATTCGGGAGTTCAGGTGCAAACCGAACAGGGGGGTGTTTGGCCCATCTCTAATATATTGCTATAGTATTTCAGGCTGCTTTTAAAAATAGTCATACATGTGTCATAAAACTTGATTATCATAAAGTTTTTAAATTTTACAAAAAAATGTATACATGTGATATTTTTCTTAGCTCTGATGTTCAATCCGAAAGCTTATAGGCATTAAGTTATGAGATAGACAAAAATTTAAAGAAATTTATGAAATGTCATTGTAGACATGCACCCATTGAGGTCTCTGTAAATGTTTGGTAACAGCATTCAGAGAACTGGTTTTGTAATCTACATATCTAACAGACTCAAGATACACTATTTAATCATTTACATTCCTTCATGCTGTCGGCTAGAGAGCAGGATACTTGTTATTGTGTTTCTTCAGACTTAAGTGATGTTTTATTTAGCCCATGTATTTTATTATTCAGAAGGCTCCTCCACCCAATAGATATGAGTATCAGGTACGAAAATAAGGTGCATAGTCAGTAGAAATGATAGTCTGTGATGTTCTCCAGATGTATCGTTCAACTGGATTGGAATCAAAAAATAATACCCCCAACTAGTGGCCTCAAGTCCAAGCCTCATTTTCAGGAGAAGCACTGGTCTGCTGTAATGGTTTTTTTTAACCGGTTACCATTGTAACTTCAAAAAGGAGACAGCATGCCTGTTTATTCCATTGTCATTGTTTAAAATAATCATATAGCAGCTGAACCTTCTAACATTTTTGGTATATGGTTATTCTAAAGAAAAAAAATTGTTAACTATGTATCCCTTAGGTTTAGACCAAGGGTCTCCAAACTTTTTTAACAAAGGGCCAGTTTACTATTCTTCAAACTTTAGGGGGGCTGAACTGTGGCTAGTGGGAGTAGAAAATGCCATGATATCAGCAAAAGTAAACAATGTGCCCTCTTTCCTATTAGGGGGAGGAATAGTGCTCCATCATCGGTATCAGTGGGAGGAATAGTGTCCCATCATTGGTGTCAGTGGGAGGAATAGTGCCCCATCATTGGTATCAGTGGGAGGAATAGTGCCCCATCATTGTATCGGTGGGAGAAATAGTGCCCCATCATTGATGTCAGTGGGAGGAATAGTGCCCCATCATTGGTGTCAGTGGGAGGAATAGTGTCCCGTCATTGGTGTCAGTGGGAGGAATAGTGTCCCATCATTGGTGTCAGTGGGAGGAATAGTGTCCCGTCATTGGTGTCAGTGGGAGGAATAGTGTCCCGTCATTGGTGTCAGTGGAATAGTGTCAGCGGCAGGAACTATGCCCCACTGTTGCTGACAGTGGGGGGAAATAATGCCCATAAGGGCCGGATAAAAGCAAGCAAAGGGTCGCATCCAGCCAGTGGGCCGCAGTTTGGAGACCACTGCCTTAGACGATTGTTTTCTTAATGTGACATAAACTCATAATGTGACTTTGTGTGTACTTAAAGGGGTTGTAAAGGTTCGTGTTTTTTCAGCTTAATGCATCCTATGCATTAACCACTTGACAACTGGGCACTTAAACCCCCTTAATAACCAGACCAATTTTCAGCTTTCGGTGCTCTCACATTTTGAATGACAATTACTCAGTCATACAACACTGTACCCATATGAATTTTTTGTCCTTTTTTTCACACAAATAGAGCTTTCTTTTGGTGGTATTTAATCACTGTTGGGTTTTTTATTTTTTGCGCTATAAGAGAAAAAAGACTGAAAATTTTGTAAAAAAATGATTTTTTTTTCGTTTCTGTTATAAAATTTTGCAAATTACTATTTTTTCTTCATAAATTTTGGCCAAAATTTATACTGCTACATATCTTTGGTAAAAATAAGTACAAATTGGTGCATATTATTTGGTCTTTGTGAAAGTTAGAGAGTCCACAAGCTATGGTGCCAATATCTGAAAATTGATCACACCTGAAGTACTGACAGCCTATCTCAATTCTTGAGACCCTAGCATGCCAGAAAAGTACAAATACCCCCCAAATGACCCCTTTTTGGAAAGAAGACATTCCAAGGTATTCAGAAAGAGGCATTGTGAGTTTTTTGAAGTTGTCATTTTTTCCCACAATTCTTTGCAAAATCAAGATTTTTTTTTTCTCTTTTTTTTTTCACAAAATTGTCATATTAGCAGGTTATTTCTCACACACAGCATATGCATACCACAAATTACACCCCAAAACACATTCTGCTATTCCTCCCGAGTATGGCGATACCACATGTGTGAGACTTTTACACAGCGTGGCCACATACAGAGGCCCAACATGCAGGGAGCACCTTCAGGCGTTCTGGAGCACCCAGGCCAATTCTGACATTTCTCTCCTACATGTAAAAATCATCATTTGTTTGCTAGAAAATTACATAGAACCCCAAAACATTATATATGTTTTTTTAGCAAAGACCTTAGAGAATATAATGGTGGTTGTTGCAACTTTTTATCTCGCACGATATTTGCGCAGCAATTTTTTTAACGCGTTTTTTACGGAAAAAAAATGTTTTGTGCTTAAAAAAAAAAAAAAAACAGTAAAGTTAGCCCAATGTTTTTGCATAATGTGAAAGATGAAGTTACGCCGAGTAAATAGATACCTAACATGTCGCCCTTAAAAATTGCACACACTCGTGGAATGGCGCCAAACTTCACTACTTAAAAAATCCCCATAGGCGACGCTTTAAATATTTTTACTGGTTACATGTTTTGAGTTACAGAGGAGGTCTAGGGCCAAAATGATTGCTCTCGCTCTAACGTTCGCAGAGATACCTCACATGTGTGGTTTGAAAACCGTTTTCATATGTGGGCGGGACTTACATAGGCGTTCGCTTCTGTATGCGAGCTCACGGGGACAGGGGCGCTTTAAAAAAAAAAAAAAAAATTTATTCTTCATTTTACTTTATTTATTTTAGTTTGACATGTTTTTCCGCCCCAAACATTTTTTTGATCACTTTTATACCTATTACAAGGAACATAAACATCCCTTGTAATAGGAATATGGCATGACAGGTCCTCTTTACAGTGAGATATGGGGGGGGGGGGTGTCAATAAGACCCCACATCTCACCTCTAGGCTGGGAAGCCTGAAAAAAATACAAAAAAAAAACAACAATCCTGGCTTTGATCGTAGCGGTGAGTCGGTAGAAGCACCGGAGGGCGGCGGGGGGGGGGACATCCCCTCTTGCCTCCCGTAAGAATGATCAAGCGGCGGAACAGCCACTATGATTGTTGTTATGGTGTAGGGAATCGCCGGCTGAAAAAGCTAATATCTGAATGATGCCTGTAGCTGCTCCCATCATTCAGATATCCCCGCACAAAGTCAAGGACGTCATATGACGGCCGGAGGGCGGGAAGTGGTTATTGCAGAGTATTGCCGGGCATTGCGGAGTATTGCCGTGCATTGCGGAGTATTGCCGGGCATTGCGGAGTATTGCCGGGCATTGCGGAGTATTGCCGGGCATTGCGGAGTATTGCAGGGCATTGCGGAGTATTGCGGACTATGGCAGGGTATTGCGGTGTATGGCAGGGTATTGCACGGGGTATTGCACAGGGTATTGTGGAGGGTATTGCAGAGTATTGTGGAGGGTATTGCAGAGTATTGTGGAGGGTATTGCAGAGTATTGTGCAGGGTATTGCAGAGTATTGTGCAGGGTATTGCAGAGTATTTTGCAGAGTATTGCGCAGGGTATTGCAGAGTATTGCGCAGGGTATTGCAGAGTATTGCGCAGGGTATTGCAGAGTATTGCACCAGAGTATTGCAGAGTATTGCACCAGAGTATTGCAGAGTATTGCACCAGGGTATTGCAGAGTATTTTGCAGGGTATTGCGCAGGGTATTGCAGAGTATTGCGCAGGGTATTGCGCAGGGTATTGCAGAGTATTGCGCAGGGTATTGCAGAGTATTGCGCAGGGTATTGCAGAGTATTGCGCAGGGTATTGCAGAGTATTGCGCAGAGTATTGCAGAGTATTTTGCAGGGTATTGCAGAGTATTTTGCAGGGTATTGCAGAGTATTTTGCAGGGTATTGCAGAGTATTGCGCAGGGTATTGCAGAGTATTGCACCAGGGTATTGCAGAGTATTGCACCAGGGTATTGCAGAGTATTGCACCAGGGTATTGGCAGGGTATTTTGCAGAGTATTGGCAGGGTATTTTGCAGAGTATTGGCAGGGTATTTTGCAGAGTATTGGCAGGGTATAGCACAGGGATGGCTGAGCAGGGATGGATGGATGGCTGGGTCTGTGACTGCAATTGTCACAGATCCAGCCCACAGCGCTGCTGCCTTGATCTGCTCCCTCCCCCTCTCCTCTCACACTGTACCGATCGGTACAGAGAGGGGAGGGAGGAACCGGCGTCATCAAATGACGCCGGTCTGTTTACAAGTGATTGCTCCGTCATTTGACGGAGCGATCACGTGGTAAACGGCCGCTATCAGCAGTGATTTACCGCGATTCGTGATCCGCCGGGTCCTCTGGACCCGGCGGTCACGGAGTTTCCCGTGTGCGCGCCCCAGGGGGCGCGCGGGAGCGCGATTCTGGGAGGACGTTATATAACGTCCTCCCAGAGTTAAGCAACCACCTTGTCGACGTTATTTGTCGGCAGGTGGTTGTTAAGTGGTTAAGGTGAAAAAACACCTCGCGGTCACGGGCCCCCCAGCCCCCCCGTTTTACTTTCCTGAGCCCGTTCACCTGCTGTGCGCGTCCCCCGGCATCCTCTTCTCCACGGAGTCTGGCCATTGATTGGATAGATTGATTGCAGCGCAGCCATTGGCTCCCGCTGCTGTCAATCACATCCAATGATGCGGCCGCCGGGGGTGGGACCGAGTCATACACTCGGCGTCTATGGACGCCAACTGTATGACACAGGAGCGCACCCGCATGCTAAGCCCCTCGGGAAAGAGCTTCCCAGAGGGGGTTAGTTATTGCGGGGAGGAGCCGAGACCCCAGAACAGCAGGATCAGGCCACTCTGTGCAAAACAAACTGCACAGTGGATGTAAGTATTACATGTTTGTTATTTAAAAAAAGAAATAAATCAAATCTATACAACCACTTTAACCACTTGCCGACCAGCTGCCACAGTTTTACTGCGGCAACATGGCTCGGCTGGGTGAAACAACGTTATGTTACGTCACTTTGCCCAGTGGCCACTAGGGGTGCGCACGCGCCGCCAGAACACACAGCTCCCGGTTCTTTCAGGGGAGAAATGACTGATGGTTGTTCATACAAAGTATGAACAGTGATCTGTCATTTCCCCTAGTAAGTCCCATTCCCCCTTCAGTTAGAACACTTATAGGGAACACAGTTAACCCCTCAATCGCCCCCTAGTGTTAACCCCTTCCCTGCCAGTGAAATTTTTACAGTAATCAGTGCATTTTTATAGCACTGATCCCTGTAAAATTGTCAATGGTACCAAAAATGTGTCAAAAGTGTCTGATCTGTCCGCCATAATGTCGCAGTCCCGATAAAAATCGCAGATCGCCGCCATTACTAGTAAAATAAAAAAATAAAAAAAGCCATAATTCTATCCCCTATTTTGTAGACGCTATAACTTTTGCGCAAACCAATCAATATATGCTTATTGCGATTTTTTTTTACCAAAAATATGTAGAAGAATATATATCGGCCTAAACTGAGGAAAAAATTTGTTTTTTGGAAAAAAAAAATTGGGATATTTATTATAGCAAAAAATAAAAGATATTGTGTTTTTTTCAAAATTGGCGCTGTTCTTTTGTTTAAAGCACAAAACATAAAAAACGCAGAGGTGATCAAATACCACCAAAAGAAAGCTTAATTTGTGGGAAAAAAAGGACGCAAATTTTGTTAGAGTACAACGTCGTAGGACCGCGCAATTGTCAGTTAAAACGACGCAGTGCCAAATTGTAAAAAGTGCTCTGGTCAGGAAGGGGGTAAAATCTTCCCGGGGCTGAAGCGGTAAAAGAGCACTAGTCATTTAAGAAAAATAATTAGATTTTAGGTATGTAATCATATTTTTTGCACTTGCAGAGGGAGTTTTTTTTTTACCAGACTGGAGATGGGCTTTTAAGGGAATTTATTGTAGTTTTGTATATATTTTCTGTTGTTATAGCAAAGAATGTATTTAAATAGTTTTTTTCGTTTAAGTCAGGTATACAGCATGTAAAATATTGCCTATTAATATTTTACATTCTTGTTTTTAGCTGGCAGGTGGAGTGTCATGCTCCTTTCTTTACACATTTTCCTCTTTCTCCTTACAACTTGTAAACCAGCCCATAGATGAGTAATTTTTAGTCATACAACCAGCTGGTTGAGCGTAAAAAATAAAAAAAAAGACTCCATTCCCCCATCCACACATACAAGGTGGATGGTGGAATCCTCCCCTCTGAGCTATTATATTCTGACAGCGGGGGGACTTCCCTGTTGTCAGAATACATTGATCAGCGCTTCTGGTTATAGCCGGCAGTGCTGATCGAGTGGGGAAAACCGGACAGGCTGTTTGTACAGAAGTCGATCAGTAGATCGACTTCTGTGCAACCAGCATGCTAATACGTGGATTGAAATTTGTCCATTCCCTGCTGAAACTGTCAAATTCCAATGCATGTATGACTGGCTTAAGTCTGTTGTTTACAGAGCTCAATTGTCCAAGATAAAATTTACATAAACAGGTGAATGCATCAAGAGAGTCCTTTCTGATTGGACAGCTTTGTCTAAAGCCTAGTTAACACATGGGCTGAATATCAGGAGGCATCGGCCTGTTCAATAGAAACCGATCGACATTTGGCCCGTGTGTACTGCAGCCGGCCCGACAGAAGCTAGCCATTCAGCCAGCATGGGGCATGACCGAAAAGGTCTGCAGATCGTTTTTCCGATCAGAGCTCTCAGCCACTTTCAGAACACAATAGAACAGCAGGGGAGATTGCTGTACTAATGTCGGATAGTTAAGCCTGGTACACACCACTAGTTTTGCTTTTGTTTTGTTCAACCCAGTAGGTTGAACGAAAAAAAAAATGATAGCTCCAGACAGTCAGAGTGCTGTACTAACAATCCGATGTTAATACATCGATCTTCCCTGCTGTTCTATTGTGTTCTGACAGGGGGACGGCCTCCCTGCCAGAACACTCTGGCCGTTGGCTGAAAGCGCTGATCGGGAGTCTGTCGGCTGCTTTTTTTCCAGCTGGCACGTCTGACAGAAGCCGCCCAAATGGCCTCCCTTTGGTTGGACCAGCTGCCATACACATGGGCCGAATGTCGACCATTTTTATTGAATTGGCCGATGTCGCCTGATATTTGGCCCGTGTGTGCAAGGCTTTAGTACAGCGGCTCCTCCTGAGCTGTCAGTTTTATTTTGGTTTATCCCTGCTGGGTTGAATGAAAAAAATAAACTACTAGTGGGTACCAGGCTTAAGGTTTCATTTAGATAAATGGAGCCCCAGGGCTAGCAGCTTCTGCTGTGCTGTCTCTTTAAATTACCAATAGTGTTCTTTTGTTGGGTATCAAATGTTTATTTGTGAAACAAAATTTACATACAGTGCCTTGAAAAAGTATTCATACCCCTTGAAATTTTCCACATTTTGTCATGTTACAACCAAAAATGGAAATGTATTTTATTGGTATTTTATGTGATAGACCAGGGATCTGCAATTAGCGGACCTCCAGCTGTTGTAAAACTACAAGTCCCATCATGCCTCTGCCTCTGGGTGTCATGCTTGTGGCTGTCAGAGTCTTGCTATGCCTCGTGGGACTTGTAGTTCTGCAACAGCTGGAGGTCCGCTAATTGCATATCCCTGTGATAGACCAACACAAAGTGGCACATAATTGTGAAGTGGAAGGAAAATTATAAATGGTTTTCAAAATGTATTACAAATAAATATCTGTGGCGTGCATTTGTATTCAGCCCCCCTCAGTCAATACTTTGTAGAACCTCCTTTTGCTGCAATTACAGCTGCAAGTCTTTTTGGGGATGTCTCTACCAGCTTTGCACATCTAGAGAGTGACATTTTTGCCCATTTGTCCTTGCAAAATAGCTCAAGCTCTGTCAGCTTGGATGGAGAGCGTCTGTGAACAGCAATTTTCAAGTCTTGCCACAGATTCTCAATTGGATTTAGGTCTGGACTTTGACTGGGCTAATCTAACACATGGATATGCTTTGATCGAAACCATTCCATTGTAGCTCTGGCTGTATGTTTAGGGTCGTTGTCCTGCTGAAAGGTGAACTTCCGCCCCAGTCTCAACTCTTTTGCAGACTCAAACAGGCCCACCTGTTTCAGCACCTCAAAAAGGAATTGCCAGTTAACTCTATCAAATGCTTTCTCAGCATCGGTATTCAGGAACACGCAAGGTGTATTTGTCTCATTAGCATGGTAGACCAAGTTAAGTACCTTTGTTGTATTGTCTCTCCCCTCCCTTGTAGGGATAAAGCCTACTTGATCTAGGTCTATTATATGTGAGAGCCACGGTTGAAGTCTGGCAGCCAATATTTTAGTAAAAAGTTTTAAGTCGACATTAGGTAATGAAATGAGTCTGTAGCTTCCGCACTCCGCCGGGTCTTTCCCCTCTTTTGGGACCACCGTAATATGAGCTCTAAGTGTATCCTGGGGGACTGCAGAAGTCAGGCCCACTGCAATAAAAACCTTTGTCATTTGCTTACTTAGTATCTCCGAGAATTCTTTATAGTATCTTATACTAAAGCCATCGGGGCCCGGTGACTTTCCATGTTTAATCGTTTTTAATGTCTCGTTCAGTTCTTCAACCGAAATAGGTTTTTCTAAATTACGGCGGGTTGGGGAGGGTAACCTAGTAAGGTCTGTTAATGAGAGATATTCTTCTATTAAGGGCATTGAAGTGGGTACTTGTGTCAAGTTAGAAAGGGTGGAATAATATTCTCCGAAAGTCTGGGCAATATCTTTTGGTGTTTGTATTAATTGTCCCTCTCTCCCTTTTATTTGTGATATATATGTTGATCTACTTTTTTCTTTGATTTTCTCTGCTAACAGTCTATTGCATTTATCTCCCAGTTCATAGTTTGCTTTCTTTCCTCGTTGCATTATGGCTTTAGCTTTAAAATGTAGGATGTCAGTTAACTGTCTTCTCAAGTATCCTAGTTCCCTTCCTACTGAGGGTAATTGCGTATTTTTGTGTTGCATTTCTAGTACTTGAATTTCCTCTAGTAAGGTCCTAGTCTGTTTCTCTTGTTTCTTCTTCAAGATTGATCCGTGTTTGATCAAGATCCCTCTAAAGGTCTGATCACTGTCTTGTGTGCCTCCCAAACCATACACGGATCACTCCCCGGGGAGTCATTTATTTGAAAGTATGCTATCATTTCTTTAGCTACGTCTTCTCTCACTTCAGGGTTCTGAAGTTGACTTTCATTTAGTCGCCAAATTCTCCCCTGGGGGAGAGCCGTGTTAGAGAGGGAGAGACACAAAGAGATCCGAGCATGGTCAGACCAAGTTATATTTCCGATACTAGTTTCTAAGATGGATGGTAACAAATAGTGTGGGGTCAAAAACATGTTTATTCGGTAATACACTTGGTGGGGGTTAGAGAAGAAGTTATAGTCTCTTTCTTCTGTGTGTAAAATCCTCCAGACATCCACTAATTGTAGATCATGCATCTTTCGCAGTATACCTCTTCTAATACCTCCTGGGGTTACATAGTTACATAGTTAGTCAGGTTGAAAAAAGACACAAGCCCATCCAGTTCAACCGTAAAAATAAATAAATAAATAAATAAATAAACATATATCGTACAATCCCATATACCCAATTCTATACCCACAGTTGATCCAGAGGAAGGCAAAAAAAAAACCAGAAGAGCATGATCCAATTTGCTACAGCAGGGGAAAAAATTCCTTCCTGATCCCCCGAGAGGCAATCGGATATTCCCTGGATCAACTTTACCTATAAATGTCAGTACCCAGTTATATTATGTACATTTAAGAAAGAATCCAGGCCCTTCTTAAAGCAATCTACTGAGCTGGCCAGAACCACCTCTGCAGGGAGTCTATTCCACATTTTCACAGCTCTTACTGTGAAAAAACCTTTCCGTATTTGGAGGTGAAATCTCTTTTCCTCTAGACGCAAAGAGTGCCCCCTTGTCCTTTGTGTTGACCGTAAAGTGAATAACTGAACACCAAGTTCACTATATGGACCCCTTATATATTTGTACATGTTGATCATATCCCCCCTTAATCTCCTCTTCTCAAGAGAGAATAAATTCCGTTCCTCTAATCTCTCCTCATAGCTGAGCTCCTCCATGCCTCTTATCAGTTTGGTTGCCCTTCTCTGCACTTTCTCCAGTTCCCCAATATCCTTTTTGAGAACTGGGGCCCAAAACTGAACTGCATATTCCAGATGAGGTCTTACTAATGATTTGAACAGGGGCAAAATGATATCTCTCTCTCTGGAGACCATACCTCTCTTAATACAAGAAAGGACTTTGCTCGCTTTGGAAACCGCAGCTTGGCATTGCATGCCATTATTGAGCTTATGATCTACCAAAACCCCCAGATCCTTCTCCACTACGGATCCCCCCAGTTGTACTCCCCCTAGTATGTATGATGCATTCATATTATTAGCCCCCAAGTGCATAACTTTACATTTATCAACATTAAACCTCATCTGCCACATAGTCGCCCAATTAGACAGAGCATTGAGGTCGGCTTGTAAATTGGCGACATCCTGTAAGGACGTTATTCCACTGCATAGCTTGGTGTCATCTGCAAAGACAGAAATGTTACTTTTGATCTCAGACCCAATATCATTTATAAACATATTAAAAAGTAAGGGTCCCAGCACTGAACCTTGGGGTACACCACTGATAACCTTGGACCATTCAGAGTAAGAATCATTAACCACTACTCTCTGAATTCTGTCTTTTAGCCAGTTTTCTATCCATTTACAAACTGATATTTCCAATCCTGTAGACTTTACCTTACACATGAGCCGTGTGTGGGGAACTGTATCGAATGCTTTTGCAAAATCCAAGTATACCACGTCCACTGCCACCCCTCTGTCCAAGGTCTTACTTACCTCTTCATAAAAAGAAATCAGGTTTGTTTGACAACTTCTGTCTTTCATGAATCCATGCTGTCTGTTGCTTAAATAGTTTTTTTCCAGCAAGAACTCATCTATGTGGTCTTTTATTAATCTCTCCAGTATTTTCCCAACTATAGAAGTTAAACTAACAGGTCTATAGTTACTTGGTAAACACTTAATTCCCTTTTTAAATATAGGCACCACATTGGCCCTGCACCAATCCAGTGGTACTATTCCTGTCATTAATGAGTCCCTAAAAATTAAATACAATGGCTTTGAAATTACAGAGCTCAATTCTTTTAGGATCCGTGGGTGTATACCATCTGGTCCAGGTGCTTTATCCACCTTTATTCCATCTAAATATTTCTGGACCATATCACTTTTGAGCCATTGTGGATTTGGGGCTGTGTCACTACCACCCCCATTTTGGACATGAGCTCCCCCATGCTCCTTTGTATACACAGAACTGAAGAAAGTATTTAATAAATTAGCCTTCTCTTTGTCCCCAGTCACCCACTCTAGATTATTTTGTAAAGGGCCTACATGCTCAGACTTGACCTTTTTACTATTAATATATTTGAAGAATTTTTTGGGGTTTGTCCTACTATCTTTTGCAATCTGTCGTTCATTTTGAATTTTTGCATCCTTGATTTCCTTTTTACATATCCTGTTATATTCTTTGTAACATTTAAATGACACTAGTGTTCCCTCATTTTTATATTTTTTAAAAGCTCTTTTCTTATAGTTTATAGCTTTTTTAACTTTGGCAGTGAGCCACATAGGTTTTATTTTTAGCCTTTTAAACTTATTGCCCATGGGAATATACTTTGCAGTGAGTTCACAAACAGTCTTTTTGAAGAATTCCCATTTCTGTTCTGTGCCCATTGATGCCAATATTCCTTCCCAGTCTAAGTCCTGGAGAGCAGCACTCATCCTTGGAAAATTTGCTCTCTTGAAATTAAGTGTTTTTATCTTTCCTGTATGTGATTTTTGCTTACAACTAACATCAAATGAAATCATGTTATGGTCACTGCTACCCAGGTGTTCCTTTATCTGAACATTAGTAATACGCTCTGCATGGTTTGAGATTACCAGGTCCAACAGAGCATCATTCCTAGTTGGGGCTTCAATAAACTAGACCATAAAATTGTCCTGCAATAGGTTTATAAATTTTTGCCCTTTAACTGTCCCAGCAGTTCCATTACTCCAGTCAATTTCTGGGTAGTTAAAATCCCCCATTATTATCACCGTCCCAGCCCTTGCAGCCCTTTCCATCTGTGCAAGGAGCTGAGTCTCTAACTCCTCATTAACATTGGGTGGTCTATAACAAACTCCAATGATTAGCTTTGAACTACGCACATCTGTATGCAGTTCCACCCATAATGCTTCAGACTCATCACACTCTCCATCCACCAGGTCCTCTTTCACACTCGCTTTGAGATCACTTCTCACATAGAGACAGACCCCTCCACCCTTCCTTTTTACCCTGTCTTTCCGAAAGAGTGCATAGCCAGGAATATTAATAGCCCAGTCATGTGAGGAATGAAGCCAAGTTTCAGCAATACCGATTACATCATAGCTCTCCTCATGCACCAGAGCTTCCAACTCACCTATTTTGCTTGGCAGACTTCTGGCGTTGGTGAACAGACACTTTAATGCATTAATATTATTTGACCGGTCACATACTATCCTCTTGGGTGTTCCCAGATTGCAACTAGGACTTGCTACTATACTTACCTTGGGTTTATGTTCTTTGGTTACCCTACCACTAATGCCCCTAATACTACCCTTTAGAATATGTTCCCCGCTGACTCTCACTATCTCTGGACCCTCCCCCCTGTCACCTAGTTTAAAAACCCCTCTAACTTTTTGGCCATCCTTATTCCCAGCTGATCTGCACCCTCCTCATTTAGGTGCAGTCCGTCCCTTCTATAGTACTGGTTATCGACTGAGAAGTCGGCCCAGTCCTCCAGGAACCCAAACCCCTCCTTACTACACCAGCTCTTCAGCCACTTGTTCACTTCCCTAATCTCCCTCTGCCTTTCTGGTGTGGCTCGATGTACCGGTAGTATTCCCGAGAATACTACCTTGGAGGTCCTTTTCCTCAATTTAGCTCCCAAGTCCCTAAAATCGTTCTTTAGGACACTCCATCTGCCTCTGACTTTGTCATTGGTGCCAACGTGCACCATGACAGCTGGGTCTTCCCCAGCCCCTCCCAGTAATCTGTCCACCAGATCCGTGATGTGCCGAACCCGAGCGCCCGGTAGACAACATACAGTTCGGCGCTTCAGGTCTTTGTTACAGATTGCCCTCTCTGGGTTGATGATGTCCCTGAGGAGGTATCAATTCTAGGGTCTAGGGAGATGTTAAAATCTCCTCCGAGGATCAGTTTGCCCCCTGCAAATTCCTCTAGATCTGAGTTTTCTTCACAAAAGTGTCTTGGTGTATATTTGGGGCATATAGTGTGGCCAACGTCACTTTAGCACTTATGGTTTTCTTTCAACAATGGCTTTCTTCTTGCCACTCTTCCATAAAGGCCAGATTTGTGGAGTGCACGACTAATAATTGTCCTGTGGACAGATTCTCCCACCTGAGCTGTGGATCAGTGCAGCTCCTCCAGAGTTACCATGGGCCTCTTGGCTGCTTCTCTGATTAATGCTCTCCTTGCCCGGCCTGTCAGTTTAGGTGGATGGCCATGTCTTGGTAGGTTTGTAGGTGTGCCATACGCTTTCCATTTTTGAATGATGGATTGAACAGTGCTCCGTGAGATGTTCAAAACTTGGGATATTTTTTTTTATAACCTAAACTTCTCCACAACTTTATCCCTGACCTGTCTGGTGTGTTCCTTGGCCTTCATATAAAGCTGCAGAAAGTTCCATAGAAGCACTTAGATCCAGGTAATACTATATTGGCTGTATAGATACTCTGCATGAGGGCATAAAACTGTCAGAATATCAGTTTTCATTAGAAAACATAATGTTTATTTTTCCAGATGCTGTTTGTTCACTGCGGTTCTCTAAAAAGGGCTTCACAGAACAGCTGAATATACTGAAAACATGTATGCTGAAATTAAATTACACACAGGTGGACTCTATTTACTAATTAGGTGATTTCTGAAGGCAAATGGTTCCACTAGATTTATTTAGGGGTATCAGAGTAAAGGGGGCTGAATACAAATTCATGCCACACTTTTGAGATATTTATTTGCAAAAAAATGTGAAAACCATTTATGATTTTCTTTCCACTTCACAATTATGTACCACTTTGTGTTGGTCTATCACATAAAATCCCAATAAAACACAATTACGGTTTTGGTTGTAACATGGCAAAATGTGGAAAATTTCAAGGGGTATGAATACTTTTTCAAGGCACAGTACATATAGTGAAAAAAACATATAAACTTACAAAAGATGTCAATAAAATTGACCCTAAGCCATTATAGATCCCCTAAATCATTAACCAACAGAACTGTGTGCATCTATTTATAGGAAAAAAAAAGCAAAATAAATACTTTAACTATGTATGGTTCACTGAAAAGTTACAACCGAAAAAGGACATATGCTGTTTCACAACAAGCAATATGTAATCACATTCACAGATAATGGGTTATAAGTCTAGGTTAATAATTACAGACTTATTGCAAGTATGAAAGCAAACCTCTACTTATTACAAATCATCAATCAAGTCTACGACTACAATCAACCGTTTTGCACCTCTTTTGTTTCAGTGGATAGTACGTCTGCTCTTCAGGGCTCATACTGTAGCCCATAAAACTACAGTGGATGCCATTAATTAGAGCACACAATAGACATGACCGTGTATTAAAATAGCATCCAGACTTCTAATGGCTCGTACACACTATCAGAAAATTGTACAAAAAAATACTGATTTTGAAGCGATCGTATGATAATCTAATCGTTAGTACACAGCTTTCGAGAGCCAATCACGACAGTTCATCCAATATTATCCGATTGGACAAGCGTGATTTTTTTTTATGTACGATACCAGATTGCACACTTTTTGTTTAATCAGTACAGTTGTCGTTCAAAACTACAATACAAACACACAACACATTACATCACTTTTTATTCTGTCATACCAGAAATTTTGTCACTTTAGTAAACTCTTCATTTTTGATATGAGACTAGCATGCAAAAAAAAAACAAAAAAACACACGATTATTCGTAAAAGTTCTCATCGTGTGTACCAGGCATTAGGCTGAGTTATAAATTTTACTGGGTACCACAATTTGAGTGTCTACACAGTGTACATTCACACTTGACCAATACAAGTATGCATTTGTATTCCAGTATAATTTCCCAAAGTAACAATATAGCAGTTAGATCTTTGGAATACTATTTCAAATGTATGCTAAGGTTGTCACTCATTAGCATTTCAAGAAATGTTTATATATCTGTCAATAAAAAGGTATACTCCTGACAATTGGTAGACAATCCAATGGCTATAATTTTGATCAGCTGACAAATCTCGGTGAAAAAAGACTGACTTCTAATGCCGCGTACACACAATCGGAATTTCCGACAACAAAACCGTGGGGTTTTTTTCCGACGGATGTTGGCTCAAACTTGTCTTGGATACACACAGTCACACAAATGTTGCTCGGAAATTCCGAAGGTCATGAACGCGGAGACGTGCAACACTATGACGAGCCGAGAAAAATTAAGTACAACGATTCCGAGCATGCGTCGAATTGCTTCCGAGCATGCACAGCACTTTTGTGCGTCGGAAATGGCTACACACGGCCGGAATTTCCGAAAATAACTTTTGTTGTCGGAAAAATTGAGAACCTGCTTTCAAACATTTGTTGTCAGAAATTCCGACAACAAATGTCAGATGGAGCCTACACACAGTCGGAATATCCGAGCAAAAGCTCACATCGAACATTTGTTGCCGGAAATTACGATCGTGTGTAGGCGGCATTAGAAAAATAATTATCCTGTAGCAATTTCCCTTGTGGCAAGTCTCTCCTAAATAGACATCATGCAATCTAAGCATTCCTGTTTATGCGTAAAGCTCTCAAAACAGCATTGTCGAATGGTTGGATTATGCTTGTACTTGCACTATTCTCTGATGATGAGCTTAAAACTGGCCTTGTGCATGTTTTGCTTCAGATTTAATCTGTGAAATCAAAAAGTGTTTCACAAACTATGCAATCTGAGGGTCTACTTAAAAGATCCAAAATATATCCAGTCAGGTAGACACTAAAAAGTTGATCTGACACATTTAATCTAAACTTAAATGAGAGTATTTGGCCAAAATGAACATCATTAGAAGTCTTCTTTTGGTGGAACTGTACCCAGTCCCTGGCATGTGTGCTTTAAGGGTGGACTTGTGATTTTATAATATGAAAACTTAGCCTTGGACACTTCTTTTTTAACTAGAAAGGTTTTTATTGAACACAGGTAGAAAAAATTACAACTTATAAGCATGTCATTACACAGTTCCACAGGTATATAGCAGACAGGAGGATGAAACGTACTCATCTAGGCATTCATACACCTATTCTCATAGAAGACACGACATATATGTTAACCCTTGACAGATTCCATTACATGGGGCTGAGCAGTTAATTACATGTTCCAGAGTCTTGGAGCCATCTATCCCATATCTTGTAATACTTCTCGGGGCAAGCCCTATTGACATAAAGAATTTTTTTAAATGGAAGAGAGGCATTAACGTCCGCCTTCCATTCTGAAAAAGCAGGGGGTTGGGTCCTCATCCACTTCCTTGCCAAAACCTTCCTGCCAGCGAACAGGGTCTCCTGAAGGAAAGTCTTGGTGGGTCTATCCATAGTAGTTGGGAATATCCCCAAGAGACATTGTTTAGGGTCCAGTGTCAATGGAGAACCCATGTTGTCATGAAGGAACGTTACCAACTGTTGCCAGAATCCCTGCGTCTTTGAGCAGGCCCAAATGAGATGAAAGAAGGTACCATTTTCCACGTTACACATGGGGCAGGTGATAGTCTTATCTTTCTTGTATTTAGCTACCCTAAGTGGGGTGAGATACGCCCTATGCAGTATGTACAATTGTGACAACCTATCTGAAAGCTTAGGGGACACCTGTTTGCAAGTCTCCAGGGCCTCCTCCCATTCCTCATCCTCAAGTGAGCCCAAATCTCTTTCCCATCGAGGTTTCAGACCATAAGCTATTTTAGCTGAGTTTACTGCGCCGAGCATACTATAAAAGCAAGAAATAAGCTTTTTAGGGTCCGTACCTTTAACAACGGCGATGATGGGATTGGGAGTAGGCGAC
The DNA here is from genome assembly GCA_029206835.1 of Rana muscosa. NCBI lineage: Eukaryota > Metazoa > Chordata > Amphibia > Anura > Ranidae > Rana > Rana muscosa. Next base: position 901,813,181 of record CM055116.1, on the reverse strand, counting down.
GGGAGAGGCTGTGGAAACTGTGCCTGGGCCAGATGTCTCAGTTGGGTATACCTAAAGAGCATACGGTCATGTAGTGCAAACTCCATTTTCAGTGCGTCAAATGTTTTAATTGAGCCATTACCTATAAGGTGGTGCATGTAAAAAATTCCCTGTTTGAGCCAGAGGTGTGCATCCTGAAACTTAAAGAAGTGTTGCAACGCCCTATTATACCATAATGGTGTGAAGTCATTGAGGGGTGGTACGTTCAGTTTGGAGGCTGCTAGGTTCCATATGCGTTTATATTGGCCTATCAGTGAGTACCTGTCTGCCCTCACCTCTCCCCCAGTAATGATCGAGTATATCGGGTCAGCTGTCGGTTGTGTCCGGTTGGGATTCAGCAGTTGAAGGAATCTCTCTTTGTCCACTTTGTCTATGTGATAGAACTGGGAAAGTTGTGATGCTATGTAGTAACTGTTGAAGTCTGGAAGTGCCGTGCCCCCCAATTCGGTGGGATTTTTGAGCGTTTGCCAATTGAGTTTATGTTTATTCTTTCCCCAAACAAAGGGCTTAAGAAGTGCATCAATTATCTTAAAGTACTTGAGGGGTATATAAATCGGGGTGTGCCACATAACATAAAGAATTTTGGGGAGCAAAATCATTTTCACCAGGTTGATACGACCCCAGACCCCAAGGGGGAGGCGAGACCACACCTGTATCTTACTTTTAATTAAGGGGAATAATGGTTCTACATTAAGCTTGATATAATCCTCCGTATCTTTGGAGGTGTGAACCCCAAGATATTTAATTGTCTCTACCCTTTGCAATTGTAAAGTAGCTTGGGATTCAGGGGGAGGGAAACTATCAAGTGAGAGAATTTGGGATTTGTCCCAGTTAATCTTGAGACCTGAGAATTGTCCAAATCTTTTGATCGTGGTGAGAGCATGGGATAATGAGGGGCCGGAATCTGCCAGATATAGAAGAGTGTCGTCCGCATACATACTAATCTTTTCAATAAGTGGGCCCATTTTAAGACCTACAATTTCTGTGTTTGTCCGGATTGACACGGCCAAGGGCTCTGCAGCCAAGGCATAGAGAAGGGGGGACAACGGACAGCCCTGCCTCGTGCCTCTACCGAGGTCAAACTGCGAGGAGGGCCACCCATTAGCCACCACCCTGGCCTTCGGGTTCTGATACAAAAGCTGTATCCACCTGACGAACCTTGGGCCAAAGCCATACCCCTCCAAGCATTTCCAGAGATAAGCCCATTCTATGGAGTCGAACGCCTTGGCCGTGTCCAGGGTGACAATTACCCTGGTTCCGGGGTTGGTTATCATGGGGCGCCTGGAGGTTGATAAATAGTTTTCGGAGATTAAAAGAAGTGTTGCGGCCGGTGCATGAAACCTGCCTGATCTGCATGTACTAGCGATAAGACCACTTGGTTGAGGCGGAGTGCCAGAGTTTTAGCTAAAGTTTTAGTGTCAACCTGGAGCAGAGAGATAGGACGGTACGATTCTGGTAGACCTGGGTCCTTGCCGGGTTTAGGAATAAGGACTATCGTGGCTTCTGTCATAGATGGGGAGAGGGTAAAGTTTTCAAACATAGCATTATATAAGGTCAGTAATTTGGGTAGGATCGTTTCAGAGAAATGTGAGTAAAACTCTATGGGGAGGCCATCTGAACCGGGGGCCTTAGAGTTGGCAAAGCTCGCTATTGCACCCGCTATTTCCTCCAAGGTGAGGGGGGCTTCAAAAATATCCACTTGTTCCTGGGATAATTGAGGGAACTGAACGGATTCTAAGAAAAGGGACATATGAGCCATGTCCATTTGGGTCGTGGATGTGTACAACTCCGTGTAGAACTCCCTAAATTTAGAGGAGACAATTTTGGGGTCTGAGACTAGTCTGCCCTGGGCGTCTTGTAACGTAATTACCACGGGTGGTCTATCCTCACCATGGGCAAGATAGGCCAAAAGTTTTCCAGCCTTTTCCCCATGCTCAAAATACTTCTGTTTGCTGAAGAATAACTTCTGCTTGGCTTTCCCGTATTGTAGCTGAGTCACTACTCTGCTTTGTAATTTAAGCCCATCAGCATGTTGGGCGGATGGGTCATCCCTGTATCTCTGCTCCGTCTGGGATAGTTCTGTCATTGCCTTGTCGTGGGCTGCTGAGGAGGTTGTTTTTATCTGATTAATGTGTGTTTGCACGGCTGTACGGGCAAATAGCTTAAAAGAATCCCAGACCACAGCAAAAGACGCTGAGGCATTATTTTCTATAAAAAATCTACTAAGTTCTGCGTCCAACGTGCTATCCTCAGGCAGTAGTGAGAGCCAAAAGGGATTCAAGTGCCATGTCCGGGGAGGTCTGTCTAAGGGCATGTTAATAGTAATAGTGTATAGATTATGGTCTGACAAAAGTCTAGGGCCAAAATATGCTTCCGATATACGCGGAGCCAGTCTTTGAGATATAAATATAAAGTCGATCCGTGACATAGAATTATGAGTGGAGGAGAAGCAGGAATAGTGGCGTGTCTGTGGGTATTTAAATCTCCATGAGTCTACCAGGCCAAACGAGGAGATGATTTTAGAGAGTCTGGATTCACCTCCTACTCGTGAGACAGTCGGGGTAGTCCTCAATCTATCAAGGTCTTCATTTAGCGTGGTGTTGAAATCCCCCATCCACACCACCTGGGCAGACGGGTATCGAGCTATAAATTTGAGGCCCTCCGTAATTGTAATGGTGGAAAATGGAGGGGGAACATATGAGGCTATAATAAGAAAGTGCTCCCCAGACATTTTAGCAGATATAAATACATAACGACCCAATGGGTCTGTACAGACCTCATCCAATTCAAAGTGGACCGACTTAGCAATCAGCACAGACACCCCTCTGGAGTGGGATGTATGAACCGAATGGTATGCCCAGCCCACCCATGGTCTCCGGAGTGTCCGCTGGAGCGACCCCTCAAAATGGGTCTCAACCAGAGTAATCACATCCGCCCTCTGTTTCTTCAAGAACGTGAGGGCCGCCGATCGCTTAATTTTGTCCCGGAGACCCCTCACGTTCCAAGTAAGAAATTTCAGAGACGCCATCTAGAGTGAGTTCTAAATAAAAACAGTAGCATGTAAACCAGAGAAGCAAAATGAGCATAACAGTTAGACAGTAAGTAACGTTGTAATACCTGTGAGTCCTTTGGTACCTGAGATAATGGAATAAAAACCTGTAACTTCCCCTCCCCCCTCCCTGCCCTGCACCCACCCCATTTTCCCGAACCAAAATTTGACGTGCAGTCCGATGAAAAACAAAACGGGAGATCATCATGTGTTCATGGTATGTTGACAGCTTGGGTAGTCCCACGTTGCACCCAAGATGTACTCCAGGCTGTGTAGGGGTCTTCACTCTGCAGGTGTAGCTACTCGGTCTCGGTGCAACATAGTTGAACTGTAAACCATGATGACCAAAAAACAATTGGCTGCAAGTCACAACTGTGCGCGGGGGCAACTTCCGCTGCACTTTACACGTGGGTGGTAGGACCCATAAAGCTTCTGAGCTCCAGCTACCTCAGTAGCTATACGATACATTAACCCCCTAGGGGGCAACAAAGTTAGGATAGACACATATATAAGGGTGCTGTCCCACAGTATGAAAGGGTGACTGATTTGTATGTTTTCTCCCCCCAGGGCAAGACCATGGAAGGTGTGAGCTAGGTACAATAAAGCGGCGTACTATGAGGACTGTTTGGGTGTAACTCCAAGTGACAGTCACTAGACCCTCAGGTCACTCTTAAAGGGCTCAAACCACCATGTGAACTGTGATAAGTAATGAAGGCAGAGTCGGTGACAACAGTAGTGTTATACTCACACCGAGATCAGTCCACCCTTTCTGGAGCTGTTCTGCGTTCAATCCAGGTTACCAATTCTTCCGGGTCTTCGAAGAAGGAGACTCTGCCATCATGTTCCACTCTGAGTTTCGCTGGAAATAACATAGCGTATTTCATGTGGAGCAGACGCAGCCGTCAATTGGCTTCCATGAAGGTCTGTCGGCGACGTTGCACTTTAGCTGAGAAATCTGGGAATACGGCAACCCTGACATTCCCCACCGGGATATTGCCTCTTTCTCTGGATAGTCTTAGTGCCGCATCCCGGTCCTTGTAGTTCAGTAGCTTGGCAATGAAGGTACGGGGGGTGCACCTTGCGGCGGTGGTCTGGCCGGCATGCGGTGTGCCCGTTCTACAGCCAGCATGGGGGAGAAGGCTTCCCTACCATAGGTGGTGATTAGCAGCTGTTCCAGGAACGTGGTGGGGTCCTTCCCCTCTGCCCCTTCTGGGAGACCGATCAGGCGGAGGTTACACCTTCTGATCCTGTTCTCTATATCGTCCTGCTTAATAAACAGCTGGTGTATCTGCCGCTGCATGCGGTCTGTGCACGCCTGTAGCGGCGGTATGGCGTCCTCCATGAGGGCTACCCGAGTCTCCGTCTCCTTGACCCTGTCCCGGAGTTTGTGTATATCTTGCCTTATAAGCGATATGTCTACCTTCACTTCTTCCATCTGGGCAGTAAGGGAGGTACGGCATAGCGTGATGGCTTCCAGGAGCCTGTCAGTATCTCCCGCCGCGCGCTCCTCACTGCCCTTGCCCTGGCCGCCATCTTCCTCCATCTCCCCCTTCTCCTGTCGGCGATATTGTTTCAGCTTGGCGGCTGCCGATTTCTGTGATTTTGACGGCGACATGGAGTGTCAGGTCTGGGCTGTCACCAATGATGGTTTTATAGGTAAAATACCGTTCGTGGGGTGAAGGATGCCGTGTGATGCAGGATTAATGAGCGGAGCTCTTCTGCCTGTGTCCTACTCCATGTAACGCCAGGCCACGCCCCCCAGCCTTGGACACTTCTATGGAGATCAAACAAATATTGATATCACTTCTTCCCAGTTAAATGCAGAACTGTGAAAATAAAATCAAACAAATGTTTCCATATCTCAGTGTTATAGCGTAGGGAATGGTTAAGACCCATGTCAGATATTTTTTTGTCTGCTTTTCTAGTGTAGCGGTTAGCCTCACTCTCCCTCTCGGTTATCTCGTTTGAGTGGCTTGTGTCTAGGGGTACCGGGGAGAGGAGAGTGCAGGAACACTACGCCAAGCTCTCCCCTCGTATGTGTATGAGGGTTGAGCACAGTCACTTGAATTACCTCCGGGTCTGTTCACTGCATACGAAGCCTCCAGTTGTTCCATGGAGATGTGTCTGCCAATAATAGAGCCCCACACCAATCAAAAGTCCAACACTCCTTTATTTCTGCTTTCAGGGTGAACACGATTAGTTGAACTTTTAGTGACAGACAAACAGGGTGTGGATACGAGTAGGCCCAGGCACAACTGAACTCTCCTATTCCTTTGCTAGCGAATAGGCCTGGCGCTGCCACCGACCGGATGAACCGTTGAGGCCCCTGCCACAGGCCTGATAGCAGGTCCCTGCCACTGACCTGAGTTGAATAGTTGGACCGCTGCCACCGGTCATAGAACATGAACCACCTTCCTCTATGAACTTGGCCCCTGTTCGGGAAAGATATCCCTCCGGGCGGTCTCCAGACGTTCATCCGGCACTAGCAATATGCTGCAACAGATCTTCGAATGAATCACTCCTCCGGTCCCTTACGCCTCTGGATTCGGGTGCCCAACTCCCGGGGCACCCTGGGACAATCCCTCCCTCGCAGGACCCAGCGGAAGGTACTGGGCCCCAGGCCTCCGGCTGAGTACCTCACCCCAGACTGAAGGTGTCTGGGATGGAACACGAACTCCAAGTGTCCAGGCCTAGGCCGCCTGGACACCGACCGTGGACAGCAGCCCTCAGGCTGAAGGTGCCTGGGACTCAAACCTCGTGGCGAAGATGTCCGCCCCCTTTATACCCTCTCCCAGCAAGCACAGCGGGTTCCCCACCCCGCCGTACAACCGCTGCGAGAGGTCACAAAGGGTACGGCACTGCAGTGATGGTTCAACCCCGGCCCAAAGTGACAGCGCCACCTGCTGGGCCGCAGGGAACTAGACATCACTGATGTCTTCACCAGATTTAAAAGTATATACCCGCTACACTTTCCCCCTGGTTATTGGACACTGGTCCCCAGTGTCTGGAGCAAACCATGCCCAAAAGGGGCCGACATAGCCTGATCCAGAAACCGACTAACAATTTCAAAAATACAAAAAGTTTTGAAAACTAACTAAACAGTTGTGCCTAAACCTGACATGAAAGGGGAGGGAAGGGAAACAAACAACACGTAACAACAACATTTTGCATCACATGTTCACATTAACATCTTCCCCCACCCATCCTGGCTAAGACCCACCCCATTCTCAGTGGTCTTGATGGGATGCTCTCCTGCAGAGGGGAAAGGAAATGTTAAACACACAAATCCCTGACACATATGTTTGTGTGAGAACGAAAAAACTTCTCCGCAGAGAAATCCTTTCCTTCTATAAGTGTGTGAGTGAACAGTGAATATCGGTGCGCAACACTGCCACCTGGTGACAGTGCCACGGTAACTGCACTTGTTGAAGATTTCTTTTTTTCCTATCTTCATCTGTAGGGCTAACTACCCCAAAGTCTATGATCACTTTGTGGGATGGAAGAATGAAGAACAAACAACGGCAACAGTCCTTCAATTCCTCCAGAGAGCACAAACACCCATTAACACGGGCACAGTCACTGGGTTTTTCCGGGAAACAACCCCGGAAAGTTCAGCAACAACAAGGTAAAGCAAGAACGGAGTCTTTTTTTTTCTCTCCTACAAATAGACCTTTGGGTGCGGCAAGACAAGGGGCTTTAAGTGCTGGTCCATTCTCTCTACATGGTATTCGACATCCTCCCCTTCTTTGCACCGAATTAACACTTTATCTGCGTGGATGTGCCGACCCAGCATCCATTCTGCCTTGCAGTCCTTGAACCGTTGAGAGGCTTTGGGGGAACACGCGAGGTACCTGCGGGCATGTGGGACCTGAATGTGCGTCCACATAAAATCGTTGTACCAGCGTTCCCGACTGACTTCCACTTCATACAAAAGTTCCTTAGGTAAGTACAGGTACTCCCACCCGTACTCATTGGCAACTTTTTGGCAAAAGAGGTGTTGTAGTCTCGCCAGCGGAGGCATAGTGGCCCGGTCTCCCTCACCCGGTAGGATGATGGCGTCCGGGTGACGAGGTGCCTTGATCACCTCCATTCTGGGCATAGGCGCCCGCAGCAACAGTCTCTTTTCCCCGGTGTAAGATGCAGGTGGCACCGGAGGTAGAAGGGCAGACTGGGGACGGGATCCCTCCTCAGGTGCTGGTGCCTCCACCCGGGGTGTACTATCCCCTGTAGACATGGGTGGATCCCTGACTCTGCGGGACGAGGAGAGAGGCATCTTGTCCCAGCCCTTCTTAGCGAAAAGTTCATCTATGATGACGTCGTCTCCCGGATCGGAGAGCGACTCTAGGTCGGAGGTGTCACACTCCTCCACGGGCTGGTAGCCTGTAGTAGAGGCTGAATTGCTACCCCCCACGGGCACACAGGGCCGTGAATCCCTGACACCTCCGCCCCAACACCAAGTCCCTCCGCCCGGCTTACCTCAGCCCAAAGTTACAAAGGGATGTCCGGGACTCTTCCGACCGGATTGTGACAGGAGGGTCACTTTGGACACAGGGTGAGCCAGGAAATAATGGACATTAAGAAATATATCTTGGGCTACCTAAAATGGGTCTGTAATATTTATCCACCATATCCCCAAGGATACCTGTAAAGGACTATTTACTGTTTCTGAACTCAACAGGTTAATTAATAGATACTGAGGTGTTCAGCCTCAATCACCTGTCTGCCTAGTGTAATGCTAATCCCAGCTTCTAAAAGACCTGTTCATTGTTTGTGGTGATTTACATTCTATTGTGGTCTGGGGGAATTAAGCCTATAATTATACAGTAGGTTGTGGAACTAGCAGCAGACGGGTTAATTGAAGAGATGTTGATGAATCACCTGCATACTTGTGTGTATTGTACTCAACAGACAGACCGGCTACAAAACCCTTTCATTGTAAATGTGTATTGGGTTTGTTATGTTGTGGGTGGAGCTGGACCATTGGTCATTTTAGGTTAATGCAGTATTGGATGGGTATAAAAGTTACAATGTTTTTTTCAATAAAGTCATTCGATCCTAGGAAGATACAGAGTGCATCTCGTTCTTCCAGAAGAAGGATTAATTCCTATGGGAAGGGGTCGTCTGGCTGTGGAGGATCGGCAGTGAATTTGTGTCCAGGAGAGAGAATATCTTTAAACGGCGTTACCCCCTTTCATATTTGGGGTGCCGTTACATTGGTTGGCAGCAGTGGGATTTTCCCTCCAGTTCCTGGGACACTTCAAGCCACCACAGTGAATGACCAAGCTATGCAGCCTGCAGGAAAGCCACGCTGAAAGACTTACTTGAGAGCCGAGATGGACCAGAGAGATGGTGATGCAGGACCCCGGTCAGTTGAAGATTTGTTTCAGCAACGAGTGCGACAGCGGTTGGCATTATATGGTGCTAACCCATCAGAGACCGCCATTCAGGAAGCCATTAGAGGCATCCAGCTGCAGGATGCGCGACAAAAGAGAGAACTAGAGCGGCAACATGAGTGGAGAATGGCGGAAATACGGCAATCGGAGACAACACCTAAAGAAGCAGCACCAACTGAAAGGAGAGGAGAGATACAGATACCAGCCGACATGGAAAAGGAATTCAGAAGGAGGTTGCGAGAGATGCAGATACAGCATAGAGGACCAGTATCAGAGGAGGTCCTGCTGGGATGGTCTGATTCAATCCGCTGCGAACTCTGGAAGAAAGCGCTAGCTCTCGAGCAGCAACACCAGGGAAAAGTTCTCCCCTCCATCCATGTAAGGTACTGGTCGCAGTATGAAGTACGAATGCTGTTATTGGGGGAACAACCGAAGCAGGAGTGGACAGCTGAGTTAAGCAGGCTGATCCGGGCAGAGATGCGGTTGGACGAGAGCTACAGAGCCCTCCGGTGGTATGTAGCCTAAGATTGCCAGTGGTCAGCGGATGACAGCCCCACGGAAGGCTTTGACTATAATGGCCTGGGATTGTTGTATTGGAGGCTGTCCAAGGACCCTGACTTTGGGAGTGATCGGGAGTGGCGTTTGGAGGAAATAATGGAGCACAGAGAGCAAAGACTGAATGTCTCGGAAGGGCACTGGGCACAGGAAGATTTGGAGTTTCTGGCCGTTCAGGAATGGGAGCTGGAGATTGCCTACAAACAGCTGCTAGACTCTGCTCAGCAGCAGGGTGGGGCTCCCTTTGCCTGGGACTATCAGGAAATACCAGTTGACAACTATGAAATCCTGGCTGAAGAATCGGCAGTGGAAAATCTGAAGATTGCCATCCCTAAAGCCGAAGTGGATGATATGGAGTTCCAGGGAGCTAGCCTGGCTGAAGAATCGGCAGTGGAAAATCTGAAGATTGCCATCCCTAAAGCCGAAGTGGATGATATGGAGTTCCAGGGAGCTAGCCTGGCAAAAGAATCGGCAGTGGAAAATCTGAAGATTGCCATCCCTAAAGCCGAAGTGGATGATATGGAGTTCCAGGGAGCTAGGGCAGTTTGCTCATCTCCCCAGCCACAGATTACTTAAGGTATGGACTTAAGGGACTGTTCAGAGGATGTTATGGATTATGCATCGCCTGCTCAAGTACTGGCAGCAGGACAAAGTACTACAGACCCCTGCTCTACACCCGTGGCAGTTTTGGAGGCCCGAGGTGAGAAGGTGATGGTTCCTCTTTCCCAGGGGATTTCAGAGATGCAGGGAGGAGAAGCAGCCCTTTTCCCTCCCCAACAGGTAGCCAGAGCAGATGATGTGGAGGCCCCAGCAGAAGTGCTGGCAACAGGGAAGAGTGCTAGCAACCTCTGCCCAGCACCGGAAACAACTGTGGAGTTTCAGGGAGCTGGGGCAGTTGGCCCATCTCTCCAGCAACAAGCTGAGGTGGTAAAGCTTTTACCCCCAGCTGAATCACTGGCAGCAGGGCAGAATGCTACTGGCTGCTGCACACAACTGCCACTTGAGCGGATATCGGTGGATGGGACTACGGTCTCCACTCACAGCAACCCAGCAGAAGAGCTGGCAACAGAGCAGAGTGCCGCGGGCCTCTGCTCTCAACTAACAGAAGAGGGAGTTCCTGTGGTACTGGATGGGACTTCTGTCCTCACTGACACAACCCCAGAAAATGGTGTGACACTGGGACAGGAGGATGTCAACCTTGCTTTGCAAGCACTGGGGGATTTTCACCTACCACAAGTGGATGGGACTTCGGTCTCCACTTGTGTACCTCAGGGATGCTGGGCAGTCGGCCCGGATCCCCAGCGGCATGAAAGACTGAGCCCAGTCACCCTGTCTTCTCCCCAGCGGAGGGTATGTTCTCTGAGAGAGGCAGAGGTTGGCTGGGTAAGTAATGCTCTGTTTGGAGCAATTTATTTGGGGTACGGTGTGGATACCGGCATTGGAGGAATGGACCTATGGACTAACTTCGGAGTCAACCCGTCTGGGGTCACCTCCTGTGTTAGTCTCCTGCCGAAAGGGGAGATGTGTGACAGGAGGGTTACTTTGGACACAGGGTGAGCCAGGAAATAATGGACATTAAGAAATATATCTTGGGCTACCTAAAATGGGTCTGTAATATTTATCCACCATATCCCCAAGGATATCTGTAAAGGACTATTTACTGTTTCTGAACTCAACAGGTTAATTGAGAGATACTGAGGAGTTCAGCCTCAATCACCTGTCTGCCTAGTGTAATGCTAATCCCAGCTTCTAAAAGACCTGTTCATTGTTTGTGGTGATTTACATTCTATTGTCCATTGTGGTCTGGGGGAATTAAGCCTATAATTATAGGTTGCGGAACTAGCAGCAGACGGGTTAATTGAAGAGATGTTGATGAATCACCTGCAAACTTGTGTGTATTGTACTCAACAGACAGACCGGATACAAAACCCTTTCATTGTAAATGTGTATTGGGTTTATGTTGTGGGTGGAGCTGGACCATTGTTCATTTTAGGTTAATGCAGTATTGGATGGGTATAAAAGTTACAATGTTTTTCTCAATAAAGTCATTCGATCCTAGGAAGATACAGAGTGCGTCTCGTTCTTCCAGAAGAAGGATTAACTCCTATGGGAAGGGGTCGTCTGGCTGTGGAGGATCGGCAGTGAATTTGTGTCCAGGAGAGGGAATAGCTTTAAACGGCGTTACCCCCTTTCGTATTTGGGGTGCCATTACACGGATCCATCCCGGGCGGGCGTAGGCGAGCAGGGTGATCCACAGCTACCGCTGGACGGGGCAACCAAGCCGGTCTTCCTCTTTGGTGGTGGACGCTGTGAAACAGTGGTGACCGAGTCAGCATCCTCGGATTTCTCCCGTATCTCTGTGATTGCGACCTCCCCTGCGGTCGCTGTAGTGCACACAGGGATGGCTGTCAAAGCAGCGATTCCTCCTTCTTGAGTGGTGTGGCCTGTTGCACAGTTGAGGTGGATGGTTCTGGGTTTATCAATAGGTGGTTCCACTTCAAATAGGAACTCTCCGGAGGCCTCGCAGCGCCCGAATGGCTTCAGCTGACACACCAGTCCCGAACAGCCGGGACAAATCAAACCCAGGGCCTCAACGTCCATGCATGAGTACAGGGCGAATCGTCCCCGGGGTTTTAGCCGAATCTCCGTATCCGTTATCGGAGCAGCAGTAGTAGTCAGACTCGTGGTAATAGGATGAATTGGAATCCACGATGCATTGCTGAACATGGCGACTCTCTGCTGATCCATTGCGCACTGCATTGTTGGCGCCAAAGTCCCCACGTGTAGTCCTTCACACAATTGGACTCCTCCCCTCTTGCACTCCAGTTCGCGGGCTTTCTTCTTCCCTGGGTCACGCCCACGAACTGAGCAGGGAGGGTGTGCCTTGTGGTGCAGTGGCCAATATGGTGGACCTACTCGGGCAGACACTTTCAAATTCCGACAACATCAGCTCCATTGTAGCACGAACACATCCCGGACCAGCCCCCACATGTAGCGGTTTGCCTCACTCTCCCTCTCGGTTTTCTCGTTTGAGTGGCTTGTGTCTAGGGGTACCTGGGAGACGAGAGTGCAGGAACAGTACGTCAAGCTCTCCCCTCGTATGTGTATGAGGGTTGAGCACAGTCACTTGAATTACCTCGGGTCTGTTCACTGCATACGAAGCCTCCAGTTGTTCCATGGAGATGTGTCTGCCAATAATAGAGCCCCACACCAATCAAAAGTCCAACACTCCTTTATTTCTGCTTTCAGGGTGAACACGATTAGTTGAACTTTCAGTAACAGACAGACAGGGGTGTGGATACGAGTAGGCCCAGGCACAACTGAACTCTCCTATTCCTTTGCTAGCGAATAGGCCTGGCGCATGGTCTCTGCCACGACCGTGAGTTTTGGTCGCTGCCACCGACCGGATGAACCGTTGAGGCCCCTGCCTAGGCCTGATAGCAGGTCCCTGCCACTGACCTGAGTTGAATAGTTGGACCGCTGCCACCGGTCATAGAACATGAACCACCTTCCTCTATGAACTTGGCCCCTGTTCAGGAAAGATATCCCTCCGGGCGGTCTCCAGAGGTTCACCTGGCAATGGTAATATGCTGCACCAGATCTTCGAATGAATCACTCCTCCGGTCCCTTACGCCTCTGGATTCGGGTGCCCAACTCCCGGGGCACCCTAGGACAATCCCTCCCTCGCGGGACCCAGCGGAAGGTACTGGGCCCCAGGCCTCCGGCTGAGTACCTCACCCCAGACTGAAGGTGTCTGGGATGGAACACGAACTCCAAGTGTCCAGGCCTAGGCCGCCTGGACACCGACCGTGGACAGCAGCCCTCAGGCTGAAGGTGCCTGGGACTTGAACCTCGTGGCGAAGATGTCTGCCCCCTTTATACCCTCTCCCAGCAAGCACAGCGGGTTCCCCGCCCCGCCGTACAACCGCTGCGAGAGGTCACAAAGAGTACGGCACTGCAGTGATGGTTCAACCCCGGCCCAAAGTGACAGCACCACCTGCTGGGCCGCAGGGAACTAGACATCACTGATGTCTTCACCAGATTTAAAAGTATATACCCGCTACACCAGCATGGAAATGTTCCTTCATTTCCTATCCTATGGACACAGTAGGAAGTAAGGGGGTACCTCTACAAAGCAAGGGTACAGCCCCACTTAGACAACTGTTATAACAAGTGTCCACACTGGAAAATCTCACCTCTTGTACCTGTGACAACCTGTGACATGACTTTGTGAACAGTAGACAATGGTCACCAGGACCAGTAGGAAAGCCAAAACAGGGGCATAGCAATAAAAACAAAAAAACAGTTGTATCGCTTCCAATTTCTATCCACAATTTTAAATACGTTTTGGCTTTAAGCCCTATTCCCGTGTACCTCTGTAGTCTGTAATTAAGCCATGTTTGTAAGTGTGCATGGAGCCTTATAGTTACCCTTAAGCACTTTGTTTTCATAAGACTTGGTATTTTTAGAGCAACAGCGCCACACCTACACCCTTCCCAATCCAAAAATGCACTGGGCCTACTTGTTGAAAAAAAAAATTCCCTGAGCATTGCTCCTCAATTTGTTATCAGTTTTACATCTTAATTTAATAACTGATTAAACCTTTAAAACAATTAGTATTAGTCTTTCTAGGTATCCATAGTTGCCAACAGTCACGGATTGGCCGGGACATTCCCGGGATTCAAACCCTTTTCCCGGATTTATTTTGTCCCGCCCAATGTCCCGGCCAATCCGATTTTTCCAGTTTTCCCCGAATTTGGACGCCGCAGGCCGCCGCCGCTAGAGGTCCACGGCTGGCGGAGACAATGTCTCGGCCGGCCGCCATGTTCAAGAAGACCAAAACACGGATGTAGTACAATAGAAAATAAAGCCGCTGCGGCGCCGCCCACACCCCGCACCTCCCCGGGGGTGGGCGGCGCCGCAGCAGCTTTATCTTCTATTGTACTACATCTGTGTTTTGGCTGGCCGGCAGGCCACCCCCCGCCCCGCCCCGCCCCGCTGCAGGTCTGTCTGTAATGGAAAGGGGCGGGGGTCGGCAGCGCCACAGCTTAAATTTTTTTTTTTTCAGCCACACTGTCGGCTCCGCCTCTATTTTGTTCCCCTTCGGGGAAGGGGAAACAATAATGGCGGCCGAGACAGGAGACGCCTGTGGTTAAGGGGGGACTCCGCTGGGGATGCCTGTGGTAAGGGGGGACTCCGCTGGGAACGCCTGTGGTAAGGGAGGACTCCGCTGGGGACGGCTGAGGTAAGGGGGGACTCCGCTGGGGACGCCTGATGTAAGGGGGGACTCCGCTGGGGACGGCTGAGGTAAGGGGGGACTCCGCTGGGGACGCCTGATGTAAGGGGGGACTCCGCTGGGGACGCCTGATGTAAGGGGGGACTCCGATGGGGACGCCTGATGTAAGGGGGGACTCCGCTGGGGACGCCTGAGGTAAGGGGGGACTCCGCTGGGGACGCCTGAGGTAAGGGGGGACTCCGCTGGGGACGCCTGAGGTAAGGGGGGACTCCGCTGGGGACGCCTGAGGTAAGGGGGGACTCCGCTGGGGACACTTGATGTAAGGGGGACTCCACTGGGGACGCCTGAGGTAAGGGGGGACTCCGCTGGGGACGCCTGAGGTAAGGGGGGACTCCGCTGGGGACGCCTGAGGTAAGGGGGGACTCCGCTGGGGACACTTGATGTAAGGGGGACTCCACTGGGGACGCCTGATGTAAGGGGGGACTCTGCTGGGGACGCCTGATGTAAGGGGGGACTCCGCTAGGGACGCCTGATGTAAGGGGGGACTCTGCTGGGGACGCCTGATGTATGGGGGACTCCTCTGGGTACACCTGATGTAAGGAAGGACTCCGCTGGGTACGCCTGAGGTAAGGAGGGACTCCTCTGGGGACGCCTGATGTAAGGAGGGACTCCGCTGGGGACGCCTGATGTAAGGAGGGACTCCTCTGGGGACACTTGATGTAAGGGGGGACTCCACTGGGGACGCCTGATGTAAGGGAGGACTCCACTGGGGACGCCTGCATAGTTACCAACAGTCCCGAATTTCCCAGGACAATCATGATTTTTGGACCCTTGTCCACAAGTGTGGAGGGGGCTCTGCTGGGGAGGCACCTGATGCAAGGACGGACTGCTGGGGAGGCACCTGATGCAAGGACGGACTGCTGGGGAGGCACCTGATGCAAGGACGGACTGCTGGGGAGGCCATCTGGTGGCAGGCGACGTGGCAGGTAACACGCTCAGGGCTTCCACTGATTCGGCATTATGGTGAGTTGAATGATTTCATTTTATATTACAATGTAAAAATAGAAATAATGCACTTCAATCATCCTGACACCGTAACAACCATGGTGCCGGGATGATTGAAGCGCCAACAGGTGTTTTGGAGTATCCTTATCTGCCAATTTTGTTACACATTACTATTGTGGTGTAGGATCTGGCTTCTTTCTTTCTATTTCTTTCTCTCTCTTTCTCTCACCTCGGACTCTAGCCACACCCCTTTGAACCACGCCCATTTAAACCACACCCACTATCGTGCGTAAACCACGCCCATTTTTCGCCGCGGCGCGCTTCGCGCGACGCATTTTTCACTCCAGCATGACACGCCTACAAACGAATGCCCCGCCCCCTGATTATAGCAAGGCTCCGCCTCAATACAAAAAAAGTGTCCCAGATGTTTTTTTTGCAATGTTGGCAACTATGGGTATCAAATATCCCATTTCTGCTAGTTCAATTTTCTTCATAAATACAATTATTGAAGGAGTGATCAGTATGTCTGGTTCATAGATTTCAGCTTTGTGTCCCCACTATGAGCCAAGGTTTTTAAACTTTTTGCCATCTGTGACCTGCCATCTGCCTTCTCCTGAAACTTCTAGTTGGTTGTCATGCCAGTCCTATGTATGGATGTGTGCGTTTATTCAAATTAGCTGATTATGTAACTATCTCCGTCTATATGGGGATATCATAACAAAGAAAAGAAATAATTAAAGGTTAGATGTTGGGAAGAGTCCCCCTTACTTCCTCACCAAGACAGGAAATAAGCAAAAATACCTATAAATTGTACAGAGGCTTTAGCTTTCCCCTCTCTGTCCAAAATGTAAAAAATGGCCCTTGTCCTACTTCAATCATTTTCTCTCTTATATTTGGGTATCTTTAAAGTGAACTCTGGGCAAAATAACAAAAGACATATGTAGCGGGGTCCTCAATTTAGTGGGATACACCTGGGGGTAGTGTGACCCAGGTGTGTAATTATGTTAGGGTTCAGACCCCTTTTTGTTATTCGTGGAGGATTGGGTGGTGCGATATTCTCCTTGACCAGTGGGTGTCAGTGTACCTACTGGCTCGAGGTAGAATCACTACCACAGTGCTACCCTTCTTTGTCCCTTCCTGGAGATGGTACGGCTGGGGCGGGGAACCCGCCGTGGTGTCGATGGGAGGAGATAAAAGGGGGAGACGCCCTCGCCACGAGGTCTGTCGTCTTCGGGGATCATCTCTTCACGCACCCAGGCACCCTAGGCCTGGGTGCGGGCGGTTCAAGGTTCCGGCCTAGGCGCCCAAGGCCTGGCTGGAATGAAGATGGAGTCCATCCCAGGCACCTTCAGCCTGGGGTGAGGTACTATTGAGGAGGCCTGGGACCCGGTGACTCCGACTGGGTCCCGCAAGGGTGAAGTTGCTCCAGGGCGGCCCTTGCGAGGGGACCCGCATCTGAGGTGAGGAGGCTGGGGAGGTCACCCATCCGAAGACCCGGTGCAGTGTCAACCCGGTGACGGATGGGCCTTCGGTAACTCCCTTGGAGGACATCTTCCCCTGATAGGGGCTACAGCGCAGCGGAGGAGCTTTCATCAAGACTCCTGCAACCCCTGGTCATAGCACAGGGAGTGTAGGGACTAGGAACCTGTACAGTGCCTCGACCTGCTTCCCCATCGTATCATGCCGTTGCATTTGACTGTATGTGGAGATACGCAATAAACCTGAGTTTGGACTTTGATGGGTGTATGGACTCTGTTGATGGGAACAAAGGGAGATTCCGGCACGGAAGGACTGACCCTCATAACCAGCACACATTTGGCCCGAGGAAAAGATTGATATTGGCCTTCACCTCACCCACATGCATGGGGAGGACATGGGCCGTAGCGCACCTCACTCTGTCGCTCGACATACCCCTAGCTAAAGAGGTCGGGGTGAGGGGGCCGCTACACGTGGGGGCTCGTGAGTCCGGGATGAAATGTGTGTTGACCATGAGGTTTGGAACGGCTGTGTTTGAACTTTGCTGCCCGGAGGAGGTCCGAGCAGGTCGGCCATGTGATTGGCCAAAGTGCATCCCTGTGCTCGAAGTCGTGGAAATTTCCCTGAAAAACCGGGAGAGGCCCATGCAGAAAGAGCGGGAAGAGGGAGGAGTCCAGCCGTGTGACGAACTACATGTGGGGACTTTTGCTGCACTGCGCCACGAGGCATCCCATGATTGCGCAATTCGTGGGAGGAGACTGAAGGAAGCCCGCGAAAACGTGCAAGTCGTGGGAGGAGTCTGGCCACGTGTGGAGATACACGTGGAGACTCCGGCGCGTGATGGAGCAGCAAGTGGTCGGAGCGAACTCAGGCTCCCCGTGGATGACGGTACCTTATCCTTTCAAGATGACTGCATTTGCTGCATCCATTACAGACACGGGGATAAGGCTCAGGCCCCGAGGACAGTTGGCTTTGTATTCATGCAGAGACACAGAGGCCCTCGGTGTGATCTGTCCCGGATGCTCGGGACTGGTGGTCCAACTAAAGCCATTCGGGCGATGCGAAGCATGCAAGGAGTTTCTTTTTGAGGTTGAACCACACACGGAAAGGCCCCGGGCCCTACGCCTCAACTGCATCACAGGAACCGCCACTCCGGAGGGAGAGATCAAAGCCTTTGCGGAGTTTCCCGTGCGCGCTGACCAGGGCGAAGTGACTGCCCAACCAGAGACTGAGAGAGAAAAATCCGAGGACACTGCTTCGGTCACTACAGACTCCCTGCTCCCACCTCCGAAGAGGAAAGTCGGTCTGGTACAGGCATCCTATGGCCGTGGTCGAGCTTCACCCCGCCGCTTGCCTGGCCTGGATGACGCCGGTAGAAAAGAGAGTCCCGGACATCCCAGTTCTTCAGAAGGTCCAGGTGAGCCAGGGGCTGGGACTGTGGTGTTGGTTGGAGGTGTCGGGGGTCCCCATTCGGTGGAGCCCGCAAGGGAGGGTAGCCTTCCGTCTACTAGAGACTACCTTCCCGCTGAGATGTATGACACCTCCGACTTAGAGTCATTGTCAGACTGTGGTGATGACGGAGAGATAGACGAACTGTTTCACCGGAAGGGCTGGGACAGACGCCCACTACCTGTGCTGAGTAAACCGCAGGATTCCCCCATGTCCATAGAAGACAGTACGCTCCGGGTGAAGGCCCCGGAGTTCCCGAGGAAATCTAGTCCTCCGACCAACTTTCCTCATTCAACTACATCACCCGCTCTGATGGTGGGGATGCAGCGTGCTTCGTTGCGGGCACCAAAGACAAAGAAACCCGAGATGGTAAAGGTACCTCGGCACCCGGAGGCCATCGTACAGCCAGGAGAAGGTGAGCGAGATGTGATGCCGCCTCTAGCCAGGTTGCAGAGACTTTTCTCCCAGAGAGTCGCCCGTGAATATGGGTGGGAGTACCCCTACTTGCCTCGGGACTTATTGTATGAAGTCGAGGTCTTGCGACCACGGTGGTATGACGAGTTTGTGTGGGAAAAACTCAAAGTGCCCCATGCCCGGCGATACCTGTCATGTTCGCCGCCGGTGTCTAAAAAGTTTAAAGACTGCAGAGCTGATTGGAGACTTGGACGCCATATCCATGCTGATAAGGTGCTCGTCTGCAGGAAAGACGGAGAGGATGTCGAATATTCGGTGGAAGTGTTTGACGGGCACCTGAAGCCCCTGTTTCTGCCGGATCCAAGGTTCTATTTATAGGATAAGTGAACTCCTATTTTGTTGCTGTTGAAACTTTCTGGAAGAGACATTCCCAGACGCCTAGAACTGTGCCCTACTTTTGTTTTGATTTGGGCTTTTCTTTCACTCACTGGAGATTTGGGAGCTGTTGTTTTTTTTTGTTCTCCCTTTTCTTCATGTGCCAAAAGGCAGAGACATTTGGGGATAGAGTTAGAGTAGGAAAGCAGGAAGAATGAAGATCTCACCAAGTGTCATTACCGCAGCGCTGTCACCAGGTGGCAGTGTTGTGCAACGGTTATTTGAAAATATTACACATGCATTACTTACTTATTGGAGTGAGTGGGTCTCTCGGCTGACGGACCCACTCATGCCAAGTTAACACAGAGTGTTAGGATGTTTTTTTTTTGTTTTTTTGTTTCCCTTCTGCAGGAGATTCGTCGGTCAAGGCTACTGAGTATGGGGTGGTTCTTAGACAGTGACGGGAGGGATTGTATATGTGTACATGACAGATGTTTTATACAAAAGTTTTAATGTTTTATAGTTCCCTTTTCTGTTGAACAGGTCTTGGCATGTACAGTATTCAAAGTTTGGGGACAGCCTCTGGGGTTCACTCCATGTCACCCCTCCTTGGGAGACATGGGTGTGTACCTGACGCTGGGGACCAGCGTCAAATCACCAGGGGGAGTGTGTAGCGGGGTCCTCAATTTAGTGGGATACACCTGGGGGTAGTGTGACACAGGTGTGTAATTATGTTAGGGTTCAGACCCCTTTTTGTTATTCGTGGAGGATTGGGTGGTGCGATATTCTCCTTGACCAGTGGGTGTCAGTGTACCTACTGGCTCGAGGTAGAATCACTACCACAGTGCTACCCTTCTTTGTCCCTTCCTGGAGATGGTACGGCTGGGGCGGGGAACCCGCCGTGGTGTCGATGGGAGGAGATAAAAGGGGGAGACGCCCTCGCCACGAGGTCTGTCGTCTTCGGGGATCATCTCTTCACGCACCCAGGCACCCTAGGCCTGGGTGCGGGCGGTTCAAGGTTCCGGCCTAGGCGCCCAAGGCCTGGCCGGAATGAAGATGGAGTCCATCCCAGGCACCTTCAGCCTGGGGTGAGGTACTATTGAGGAGGCCTGGGACCCGGTGACTCCGACTGGGTCCCGCAAGGGTGAAGTTGCTCCAGGGCGGCCCTTGCGAGGGGACCCGCATCTGAGGTGAGGAGGCTGGGGAGGTCACCCGTCCGAAGACCCGGTGCAGTGTCAACCCGGTGACGGATGGGCCTTCGGTAACTCCCTTGGAGGACATCTTCCCCTGATAGGGGCTACAGCGCAGCGGAGGAGCTTTCATCAAGACTCCTGCAACCCCTGGTCATAGCACAGGGAGTGTAGGGACTAGGAACCTGTACAGTGCCTCGACCTGCTTCCCCATCGTATCATGCCGTTGCATTTGACTGTATGTGGAGATACGCAATAAACCTGAGTTTGGACTTTGATGGGTGTATGGACTCTGTTGATGGGAACAAAGGGAGATTCCGGCACGGAAGGACTGACCCTCATAACCAGCACACATTTGGCCCGAGGAAAAGATTGATATTGGCCTTCACCTCACCCACATGCATGGGGAGGACATGGGCCGTAGCGCACCTCACTCTGTCGCTCGACATACCCCTAGCTAAAGAGGTCGGGGTGAGGGGGCCGCTACACATATATGATGCAGTCTGTCAATAGCATTTACATATTTTATTACCTAGTGATTTGGCTAGTGAGTCTGTTATTTTTTAATCTTCCTTTAACAGTCCAAGCTGTCAAACACAAGAGGAGGTTAGAGGGTTGAGGCAAACCATTTGCCACCAACTGAGGGGTGCTTTCAATGGTTAGCTTTTATTCATTCAGATAAAACTTTTATTCTGAAAGGGATTTTTTTTTTTATAACTGCTTAAAAAGTGTTAACTGGAGTTGTGCTTTCAAGTAACTTATGTAAAGTCCTCTAAAGCCGGGTACACACTACAGTTTGTTTTCTTGCAACTCCGAGGAAAAAAACTGTCAGCTCCGGTTGGGAGCCGCTTTACTAACCATGCAAGGTTAGTCCAGCGATCTCCCCCCGCTGAGCAGTTGTGTTCTGACAGGGGGGCGGCGCCCCCCCGCTGAAACACTCCGATCAGTGCTCTCTGCCATTGGCTGAGAGCGCTGATCAGGAGTCGGCCGGCTGCTGGTTTTCCAGCATGCACATCCGACAGAGGACGGCTTCTGTCGGATAGACTGACTTACACCCGGGCAGAATGTCGGTCGGTATTTTTTGTACCGGCAAATGTCTCCCGGCATTCTGCCTGTGTGTATGGGGCTTAACACTGCCCACCCTCTCTACAGGGTAACAATGCTGCTGTCCAGGGGTGGCCACACTGCTTCTTCATGAATACAATAGAGGTATAAGTGCAATGACGGCCCACCCATAGTGGGCGCAGGGGCGTCGCCCCCCCCCCAAAGGTACTCATCATAAAAATAAAAATAAATGGCCCTTTAAGTGTGTCCGGGATGCTGGACACTTAGGTGTATGGGAAGCATGACGTGCTGCAATCACTGAAAAACATAAATAAAATAAAGAAATAATGGCCCCCTTTAGGTGTGTGCAGGGCGCCGGACACACAGCTGCTATGGGAAGCATGACGTGTTTTAAATCATGTGATTGCAAACAAGAAGCTCTATTGGCTTCCTTTAGAAAGTCCTCGAGGGCGCAGAGCTCTTCACCCTGAACACTATAGCATTGTTTCCTGCTGTGGTGTGTGAGTTACAGATCCCGTGCTTTCACTTCCAGTTTCTCTGGCTCATCCCAGCTGGTCCGAAGGTGGATGACAGGCGACTTGCTGTGAGAGCTGTGAGTGCGAGGGGGGGGGGCATCTGATGTAAAGGAGGACTCTATAGGTGACATCTGATGTAAAGGAGGACTCTGATGGTGACATCTAATGTAAATGGGGACTCTGATGAGGACATCTAATGTAAAGGGGGACTTTGATGGGGACATCTGATGTAAAGGGGGACTCTGATGGGGACATCTGATGTAAAGGGGGACTCTGATGGGGACATCTAATGTAAAGGGGGACTCTGATGGGGACATCTAATGTAAATGGGGACTTTGATGGGGACATCTAATGTAAAGGGGGACTCTGATGGGGACATCTGATGTAAAGGGGACTCTGATGGGGACATCTGAGGTAAAGGAGGACTCTGATAGTGACATCTGATGTAAATGGGAACTCTGATGGGGAAATCTGAGGTAAAGGAGGACTCTGATAGTGACATCTGATGTAAAGGGGAACTCTGATGGGGACATCTGATGTAAAGGAGGACTCTGGTGGGTACATCTGATGTAAAGGGGGACTCTGATGGGGACTTCTGATGTAAAGGAGGACTCTGATGGGGACACCTGATATAAAGAGGGACTCTGATGTGGACACCTGATTTATAGGGGGATGCTGATGGGGACACCTGTTGTAAAGGGGGACTTTGATTGTGACACCTGATGTAAAGGGGGGCACCTGCTGTAAAGGGGGACTCTGATTGGGACACCTGATGTATAGGGAGACTCTGATGGGGACACCTGATGTATAGCGGGATGCTGATCGGGACACCTGTT
The DNA here is from genome assembly GCA_029206835.1 of Rana muscosa. Taxonomy (NCBI): domain Eukaryota; kingdom Metazoa; phylum Chordata; class Amphibia; order Anura; family Ranidae; genus Rana; species Rana muscosa. Next base: position 901,790,584 of record CM055116.1, on the reverse strand, counting down.
GTAAAGGGGACTCTGATTGGGACATCTGATGTAAAAGGGGGCCCTGATGAGGACACCTTATGTAAAGTGGTTTTATTTTGTTTTACTTGAATTGTGGATGTAATTGGCCCACTATGATGGGCAAAGTGAGGTTGAAATTGATGGGCACAGTGAGGGTGAAATCGATGGACACAGTTTTATCTAGCAGTAATGATACATAATCACCTGAATGGCTATTTACAGTCCTGCATTTCTAACAGTTTCGTTTTTCAGTTTGTTTGTGCCCCCCGAAAAAATTTGAGCACCAGCCACCAATGTATAAGTGTAACTACCCTAAGACAAGATGCAGGGACCAGCCAAATTTCAAGACATGTGTGGCCACTGCAGATCCACCAAATGACTTCTGTTCAGCTGCCCTGTTGGATAAAAGCTTGCTTATTGCCTGCAGCACTGATCTGTGTATTCTGACAGCAGGGGAGTCTCCCTGCTGTCAAAATACTTTTCTTGTTCATACATCACGGGACACAGAGCAGCATAGTCATTACTATGTGGGTTATATAGAATTACCTTCAGGTGCTGGCACTGGCAACTTCCAAAACAGGAAGTACCCTCCCCTATATAAGCCCCTCCCATCCGGGAGTACCTCAGTTTTTTGCCAGTGTCTAAGGTGTTGGCCAAGGTTAACATGTATTCATCTGGGCTTGTGTACAGGTTCTCTGGGCCTTAGCAAGCTATTCCGGATCCGACCAAAAAAGCTTCATAGCTAAACGGTCGGTACCCGGGCCTTGCAGAGAAGAGCAGGGTTTTGCCTGTAATGCCTCTCTTAGGAGGGCTGGACCCTGGGATCCAGAGCTCTGGTCATACCCAAAACCAAGAGGCTATCTGTGCAGGGTGCTATACAGGTCCAGGGGAGTGGAATCCTTGGGAACCCGGTCCCTGAAGGTCTAGTACAATGCCTGCCGTGAGAGGTGAAGTTTGGGCTTCTGTGGACCAAACAAAGTCCTGCGGCGGGGAAAAGGTAAGTGGGGCCCCTCAGGAACTTGGTTCTATTGAGGGGACCCCCAAGCCTAATATGTCTTTCTGCCTGTTACCTAAAGGGTATTCCCGCTAATAGCTGTATATGCCTAAGAAATCCTAGAAATGTTTTTTCATAAGGGAAGTTTTAAAAAAACTGTAAACCTGGAAATGTTTTTCATAAAGGAGGTTTTTAAAAAAAAAAAAAAGACAAAAGTGCGGTACCTGTGTTTGTCCACTAGAGGCCGCTGTGGAACGTCTTTTTCTTGGGACTATTCCTTCCATGGTGAAAGTCCAGGCAGATGAGTGAGCTCTCTATCAGGGAAGCTGCATTCCTCTGTCATGCTGCCAAGTAGTTTCCTTCCATCCCCGAGTCCTGGTGAAACAGGGACCCTGGCTCCTCTCCCTACATGGCGCCAAGAGCGCACACGTGCACGCGCGCGCGCACACATGCTTTCTTTTTATAAGGTTTAGCTTCAAAAAAGGGGGCGGAGCCTGGCGGATGACGCGCTCTGTGCGCCCAGCGCTTCTGCGCATGTGCGGGCGTCCCAGCAAGATAAAAGGACTCAGTCCACGCTGCTTGCTATGGACACAGAGCATGAAAAGGAGCTGGTAGCATGGTATAGGGGCTTACAGCGGGCGGTTGATACAGGCATCCCCAGAAAGACGCATTAGTAGACACCCACTGATGTACATAGCAGCAAATTGCATTAGACTATTTCAGTAAGGGGTGTATTGCGGCTGGAATACCTCAGCTTTGAACTAAGGAATATGCCGCCTAAAAAACTCCGAGATATACCTCTCAGGAAGTGTAGGGGGTCTCCATCGGGCTCTGAGGATCTGGAGCAGTCATCTGCACCCTCCTCCCCTGAGAAATCAGAGGTTAATACCCACAAGGAACCCTCGGGAGTGCCAGGTACTGCGGCTGTCCTCAGTCCACCTGCTCCTGCATATATAACAGAGGAGGTTTTTTCCTCAACTCTGGAGGGATTGGAGCAGAGATTGGCTGCATTGATCGCTTCTTCTCTACAGGAAAGAAAGCGCGCCAGATCTCCATCACCTCCATTAGAGTGCCTGTTGGCAGAGCAACAGTCCCAGGAAGGGACCGACCTACCTGAAGGGGATCAGGAGGAGGTTAGCTCTGTTTTTGAGGAATCGACAGACTGAAAGATTGTGGGTCCAGACCCTAACTGACATGGTTCGATCTGCATTTAAAATGCCTCTTGTTGAACCATCAACTACTGCTGTCTCCTCATTGGGGTCGCTAAAAGCTCCCCAGGTTAATTGCTCCTTTCCAATACATCCATTATTGGAAGGACTTATATACCAGGACTGGGAACATCCTGATAAACTATTTGTTCTGCCTAAAAGGTTTCCGGTGATCTATCCCATGGAGGAAAAGTTCACCCAGAGATGGAATGTTCCTACGGTGGACGCAGCCATTTCTTCTGTGAACAAATCACTGACATGTCCAGTAGATAATGTTCAAATGTTCAAAGATCCAGTGGATAAAAAATTGGAATCTTTATTAAAATCTGCTTTTTCCACAGCAGGGGCTGTTACACAGCCAGCAGTGGCAGCTATTGGAGTCTGCCAAGCTTTAAAGGATCAAATGAAAATGGTCCTGAGGGATTTGCCAGACCAACAGGCCCAGGCTCTGGCTGATCTGCCTAGAGCATTATGCTTTGCGGTTGACGCCATCAAGGATTCTATCCATCAGGCCTCCCGCCTCACGCTGTCTTTGGTACATATGCGTAGGCTTCTGTGGCTCAAAAACTGGTCTGCTGAAGCTCCCTGTAAGAAGCTCTTAGTTAACTTCCCATTTCATGGGGAACGCCTTTTTGGCGAAGACCTGGATAAGTATATCCAGAAGATTTCCAGTGGTAAAAGTACTCTCTTACCGAGTAAGAAGAGGTCTAGGGGTCCATCTTTTAAGAGGACTACCTCTCCTATCCCTGCGACGTCTGCTACTAAGCAGTTCCGACGGCCTCCTCGGTCAAACTCAGGAGGTAAAAATCAGGGACAGCCACAGGGTAATAAAAAGCCCTGGATCCGAAGAGGTACTAAACCAGCCTCCAAGTCAAGCCTATGAAGGGCTGCCTCCACTCAAACGGGTGGGGGGAAGACTTCAGTTGTTCGCAGAGACCTGGCGGGAGACGATCAAAGACAGATGGGTGCTCTCCGCAGTAACTCTGGGATACAAGTTGGAGTTAAAAGAGTCTCCTCCGTCCCATTTTATGTGGTCAGGCATGCCAAGAGACCCTCTGAAAAGACGGTCTCTCCTATTGGCGTTAGAACAACTATTGCTCCAAGGAGTAATTATGGAGGTTCCTATGGAAGAGTGGGGGTTGGGTTTCTACTCAAACCTTTTCACAGTCCCGAAGCCAAACGGGGACATAAGACCCATATTGGACCTAAAGAGTCTAAACAAATTTCTAAACGTCCGGTCTTTCCGGATGGAGTCGATCCGATCGGTCACCGCTGCCCTACAAGGGGAGGAATGGTTAGCCTCGATCGACATCAAAGATGCTTACTTGCATGTTCCCATCTTTCCAGGTCATCAAAAATTCCTACGCTTTGCAGTAGAAGGGCGCCATTTTCAGTTCAGAGCCTTACCATTCGGTCTGGCCACAGCACCACGAGTGTTCACAAAAATTCTGGCCCCACTGTTGGCCGATCTAAGAACACGGGGTGTAACGATAATGGCATACCTAGACGACCTGTTGTTGATGGACCACTCAGTTGCCAAGCTAGAAGTGGTAATTGTCGATACAATCAAGTATCTAGAATCTCACGGTTGGGTCATCAACCTGGACAAGTCAGCCCTACAGCCAGTGAAAAACCTGGTATATCTAGGGCTACGGCTGGATTCAGACCAGAGGAAGATTTTCTTACCTCTAGACAAGGTATCCTCTTTGAGGGGCTTGGTCCGTCTGCTTTGTGCAAAAAGACAGCCGTCCATACGCCTGTGCATGAGGCTGCTAGGAAAGATGGTAGCATCATTCGAAGCTGTGCCATACGCCCAATTCCACTCAAGGAATTTACAAAGGGCCATATTGTCAGCCTGGAACGGAAAAGTTCAGGCTCTAGACTTCCCGATGGCTTTGTCCCCTTCCGTTCGGAAGAGTCTCTGCTGGTGGTTGATCCCCCAGAATCTCCAGAAGGGAAAACCCTTCAGCCCGATGTCTTGGAAGGTGGTCACTACAGATGCCAGCCTTACAGGCTGGGGGGCAGTACTGGAGCAATGGTCTCTCCACGGCAGATGGTCAAATGTAGTAAAAACCCTGCCCATCAATCTCTTAGAGATATGAGCAGCCCGGTATGCCCTAGTAGCCTGGACATCCAGACTCCAAGGGTCCCCTGTCAGAATTCAATCAGACAATGCCACAGCAGTGGCATATATCAATCATCAGGGAGGCACCAGGAGTCGTGCAGCCCAGAGGGAAGTAAGTCACATCCTGGAATGGGCAGAAAAGCATGTCCCATGTATATCAGCTGTCTTCATTCCAGGGGTGGAGAATTGGAAGGCGGACTTTCTGAGTCGCCAACAGTTATGCCCAGGGGAATGGTCCCTTCATCCCAAGGTCTTCCGAGCAATATGTCAGCGGTGGGGAACACCGGATGTAGATCTGCTAGCATCCAGATTCAACGCAAAGGTGGACAGATTTGTCTCCCGGACAAGGGATCCCCTCGCTTGCGGCTCGGATGCTCTGGTGTTCCCTTGGGATCAGTTCAGACTGATATATGCATTCCCTCCGCTACAATTGTTGCCTCGACTCCTTCGCAGAGTCAGGTTGGAGAAGAAGCCGGTGATCCTGGTGGCTCCAGCGTGGCCCCGAAGGGCCTGGTACGCGGAGATCATCAAAATGTCTGTGGGGAGTCCTTGGACCCTTCCACGTCGTCCGGACCTGCTTTCGCAAGGACCGATATACCACCCTTCCTTACTAACTCTAAGTTTAACGGCCTGGCTATTGAGTCCCACATCCTAAAGAAGAGAGGTCTCTCTAACTCTGTGGTATCAACTATAATCAATGCCAGGAAGCCTGTATCCAGGCAGATCTACTATAGAGTTTGGAAGGCGTACATCACTTGGTGCGAGGCCAGAAAATGGCATCCACGTAAGTACGTTATAGGCAGAATTCTGGACTTCCTGCAGTGGGCTGTAGACAGGAAGTTTGCCTTAAGTACTATCAAGGGCCAGGTTTCGGCCTTGTCAATACTATTTCAAAGGCCCCTGGCTATGCATTCACTTGTCAAATCCTTTATGCAAGGTGTGACTCGTATTATTCCACCGATTAAGGCTCCCATATGCCCATGGGATCTAAATTTGGTTCTGTCGGTTCTGCAGAAGCAGCCATTTGAACCTTTGCGGCACATTTCCTTGGTTCTACTCACCAGGAAATTGATATTTTTAGTAGCCATATGCTCGGCTAGAAGAGTGTCGGAATTAGCCGCCATGTCCTGTAAAGAGCCATATCTGGTTATCCATAAGGACAGAGTAGTATTACGTCCTCACCCAGCCTTTCTTCCTAAGGTGGTATTGAGGTTTCACTTGAACCAGGATGTGGTTCTTCCTTCTTTTTTCCCCAAACCAAGCTCGGTAGAGGAAAAGTTATTGCATTCTTTGGATGTAGTAAGAGCAGTTAAAGCTTATCTAAAAGCCACTGCTCAGATTCATAGAACGGATTCTCTGTTTGTTCTGCCGGAAGGCCCCAGAAAGGGTCAGGCAGCATCAAAATCTACTTTAGCCAAGTGGATTCGACAGGTCATAATACAAGCCTATGGCTTGAAAAGTAGACCGCCTCCGTTCAAAGTTAGGGCGCACTCCACGAGAGCAGTTGGAACTTCATGGGCAGTGCATCACCAGGCCTCCCTGGCGCAAATTTGTAAGGCCGCAACATGGTCTTCAGTACACACGTTTACTAGGTTCTACCAGGTGGACGTGAGAAGTCAGGAGGATGTCGCCTTTGGGCGCAGTGTGTTGCAGCCCGCAAAAGATCCTCATGCCTGATGGCGCCCAGCTTATGTATGGTGTATCCCCCCCCTCATGTGGCATTGCTTTGGGACGTCCCACATAGTAATGACTATGCTGCTCTGTGTCCCGTGATGTATGAACAAGAAAGTAGGATTTTTAAAACAGCTTACCTGTAAAATCCTTTTCTTGGAGTACATCACGGGACACAGAGCTCCCACCCCTCTTTTGGGGACACGTATTGCTTTGCTACAAAACTGAGGTACTCCCGGATGGGAGGGGCTTATATAGGGGAGGGTACTTCCTGTTTTGGAAGTTGCCAGTGCCAGCACCTGAAGGTAATTCTATATAACCCACATAGTAATGACTATGCTGCTCTGTGTCCCGTGATGTACTCCAAGAAAAGGATTTTACAGGTAAGCTGTTTTAAAAATCCTACTTTTTTGGGAGTTTGTACCTTCAGAAATTTTCGTCTGGAAAGTCTGAGGCTGGGTACACACTGGTACAACACGTTGTGTGTTGTACGACTGTCATCCTACTTTGCCCTGCTACATCTGTCCTACATCGCTCCTACTTCAGTCCTATTTCCATCTGACTTGAGTGAACAAGATAAGATTTTGCTGTGACTTTGAGATAGTACGACTTGTCCTTTGACCAATCAAAACAATACCATAGTGACATAAATGTATTTTACTGCTGCTGTAATCACCATTGGATGTCACCAAATGGTTAGGACAAGGATCCTACTTTGGATCCTACTTTGGATCCTACTTTGATCCGACTTCAATGATATTCATAGGGCTGAAGTAGGACCAAAGTCGTGCAGGGAGCATTTTCAAAGTTGGACTGACTTGTGTCGAACCAGTTAAGACGGCTTCTATAGGGAAACATTGATTTGCACATGTCATGCGACATGAGCTCCCAATGTCAGGGCGTTTGTCGTACAAGTGTGAACCCAGCCTAAAACAGATGTCGAAAGCTGTGTACACACTATACGAAAATCAAATCATCATGCCTCGTACGTAATTTTGCTTCTGATTTTCTCATAGTGTGTATCCAGCTTTAGAGTACACAGGCAAATTCTGCAGACCTGTTATGTCTAAATGCACATTACAGTATGTCTACCATTCAAGTCAATTGTAGTTCTCCTTTCGAAAAAAAAATAAAAAAAGTTGGCCAAGAGTAACCACCCTTTAGGATGGGTTCACACTTATGCGAATTGGATACGAATTTCACTGCATCCAATCCAAATGACAGGAGATTGTGACCGGCTCTCAGAGGGGTCCTGTGCGTCTTTGGCTCCGTTTTAGGTCCGAATTCAGGCAAAAATTTTGGGCCTGATTCGTTGCTGAAACGGAGAACAAGGACGCACCGAACCCCTGCTGTGAGCTGCATCCGTGTATTAGGTGTGAACCTAACCTTAAGGCCACCTTTCCATTGGTGTTCATTTTTTTTCTTTTTTCATTAAAAAGTTGATAAATATTTTTTAGAACCTTTCTTTACCTGCATTTTTATAGTATATGTGAACACACAGATATCATTTTGAGATCCCAGTGTACATACTAATTAATGCTTTTATGTTAAATGAGTGCTGGGGACTTTGCTCTTACACTGGGAGCCTGTTCTACACAAAGGGCAGTGGGAAGGACATTTAGAAAGTAGTTCTGAGAACAGCTGCGGGTGATGGCTGACATAAGGACAGTGTGAAATATTTCTCCTCTGTGAATACATGCTAATGCCATCCAAATTCTCTGCCTGGTCTTGCCCTTTGTTCATCTGCTATGCACCCTGACTGACAGAATCAACACTACCACTGATGGATCTACGGCCTTTTTTTTTTGTCTAGAACAGGGGTCTCCAAACCCCGGCCCGCGGGCCACATCCGGCCCGCGGGTGTGATTTGTCCGGCCCGCAGCTTATCCAGGCTCTGCCACACGTCTTTGGCCCTGCGCTGCCCGCCCCATGCTGACCGCCGGAGTTCGGCCACCTCTGGTGCTGGTTGCATGCTGGCTGCGCGCTACTGTCACTTGGAAATACACAAGCTCTGCTTGTGCATTTCCAAGTGACAGCGCGCTCCTCTCCCCGCAGCCGCTCTGACCATCCTTGTGTACTGTACACACGCTCTATGAGAGCACTTGGAGTCAGAGTTAGAGCAGAGGAGGAAGGGGGCGGGGAATCTGCCAACAGGAAGATGCCTGTGGAACTGCTGCACGGAGATCGGAGGAGAAAATACTGTAAGTAAAATGAGGAAAACTTTGCACTGGAATGGGGGGGAAGCTTTGTGGGAGGAGAGTCTTGCCTTGGAGTGGAGTGTGGAGCTCTGACTGTACTGGAATCTGGGGGCTGGGGGGGGGGGGGAGAGCAGTGCACTCTGCATCAACCTCTCCCTCTGCACCCTGCGCCCACCTCACCCTCTGCACCCGGTACCCACCTCACCCTCTGCACCCTCCCTCTGCACCCTGCACCCAGCCTCTGCACCCTGCGCCCACCTCACCCTCTGCACCCTGCACCCACCTCACCCTCTGCACCCTGCACCCACCTCCCCCTTCTGCACCCTGCACCCTCCCTCTGCACTCTGCATCCACCTCACCCTCTGCACCTTGCACCCTCCCTCTGCACCCTGCGCCCACCCTCTGCTGCTAAACCCTCCCTCTGCACCCTGCGCCCACCTTACCCTCTGCACCCTGCACCCACCTCACCCTCTGCACCCACCTCACCCTCCACACCCTGCACCCACCTCACCCTCCGCACCCTGCACCCACCCTCTGCACCCTGTACCCACCTCGCACCCTGCACCCACCCTCTGCACCCTCCCTCTGCACCCTGCGCCCACCTCACCCTCCCTCTGCACCCTGCGCCCACCTCACCCTCTGCACCCTGCGCCCACCTCACCCTCTGCACCCTGCACCCACCTCACCCTCTGCACCCTGCACCCACCCTCTGCACCCTGCACCCAACTCACCTTCTGCATGTAGCGCACCCCTTAACCCTGAACTCTGTACATAGCTCACCCCTGAACCCTGGGGAATTTTCTGGGGACACAGATGGGGAAAAATTTGCTGGGGACACCGATGGGGAAAATTCTGCTGGGGACACCGATGGGGAAAATTCTGCTGGGGACACCGATGGGGGGGGGGGGGAATTCTCCCGGGGACACCGATGGGGAAAATTCTGCTGGGGACACCGATGGGAGGGGGAATTCTGCTGAGGACACCGATGGGGGGGAAAATTCTGCTGGGGACACCGATGGGGGGGAAACTCTGCTGGGGACACTGATGGGGAAAACTCTGCCAAGGAAACTGATAATGGGGAAAACTCTGCAGGGGACACTGATAATGGGGAAAACTCTGCTGGGGACACTGATGATGGGAATGACGATTCATTCATTTGTACATAACTGATTTTTTTTCGGCCCCCGAATACTTGTAAAATCTACAATGTGGCCCTCGTGTTGAAAAGTTTGGAGACCCCTGGTCTAGAAAATGCTTCATATATCCAATACCTCACTATATCTCTACTTCTCAATATCCCCAAAAAGGGGATTTCTATTTAATCTCTCCTGTTTTGTTTGTTCTGCCTTCCCTACTATCCTTTACTGTTGGTTTGGGGATACTCAGCATTTCCAGGCTCCAGTAGATTCTCCCATTTGCGGTGTCAGGTCACAGGATAGCAGTGGTTAGGGGTTTATGCTCGTGTTGCAGGAAGCTTTGTTTCTATGCACTGACCAGTCAGTCCAATCACTACTATAAGCTGCTACTATTCAGCTGGGAAATTTCTTTTTTCGATCAGAGGTGGATTAGCTGATGAACTAGTGAGGTTCTTGTCGTATATTCCAGCAGGTGCAGGTGCAGATGGACATGCTTGAATACCTTTCTTTCTGATCTATTAGCTTTCATGCTTTTTGAGCCAAAAAGGTATGCAGCTAAGGTGTTCTTATTTTACTCTGGTTTGATTGGGTGCATGCTTGATCCAAGTCAGGGACTCACAAAGCACATGTTTAGAAGGATGATCAGTACTGTACCAGCTTTCATTAAAGCAACCTGTTCCTTTGACCATGCAACACAGAGGAAAATGGTCAATTAACTCCTCCCACCCCAGCAGCACTTACTTACCTTTCCTCACTCATGCATCACTTCGTTCAGATTCCAAGAGCAAAGTGAAATACCAGGAACTTCCAGGTATGGATGAGCATGTGACTCCTCCTTCTGAGACAGTGCTAGGTAGCCCATAGCCCTGTGTATGCTCCGAGACGTCCCTTCTGGGATTACACAAGATTTTCTTTCCCTGGTTCAAACAGTTAAATGGAAAAGGAAAGGTCTTAGGGTGACCACGTGTCCCGAATAGCCCGGGACAGTCCCGCATTTTGCAGGTCTGTCCCGGGCACCTTCATTCCAGGACAATACAGTGTCCCGGAATGAAACTGACACAGCTACCCCCCGGGCCAATCTGATGCCCCCAAAATAGGCCACCACATCACTGCTTTACTCACTTACAGTACTTGCCCTGGCCGGGAATGCCTGGAGGAGCACAATCCCTGCCCTCTGCTTGTGATTGGAGAAATCATAAATCCTGTATCTTGTGTCCAATCACTGTGCTGTGATTCATTACAGCACAAGCTGATTTTTGGAAAGGGGGGGTGTCCCTGAATGGTAGTTTGGAAATGTGGTCACCCTAGAAAGGTGAGTACATGCTGCTGAGGAGATTGAGTTAAGCTGGCCATACACTAGTATGACCAGTTCATACAGGCTTTAATGAAAAAAAATTCACTACATTCAATGACTAAGCAAACATTGTTTGAAAGTCCTTCAAAGTTTCATTTGCTTTTAACATTTGATTTAGAAATAAATAGACTTTAAGAAATAAAAAACACATTTATTGTTAGAATTAGAAATTCATTTGTTTGAAGCAGCGATCTACTGGGTTCTGTGGTTTCCCCACTGCACTGGTACCATAGGGTTTCACTTGCTTGGCAATGCCGCCATCACTTGAATACCTTGTATTTTTTTCAATGAATGCAAGTCATACACTGATTGGACAAGTTGGAGATAAAAACATCACCACCCCTCCCTTCCACCTCATCGAATCATAAAATGCCTTATAATATTTAATATACCGTATATACTCGAGTATAAGCCGAGTTTTTAAGCCCTTTTTTAGGGCTGAAAATACACCCCTCGGCTTATACTCGAGTCAGTGTACCTGAAAATCTTCTTAGACTGTGAGCGGCGTCCATTGTTTAAATATCGCGGCTTCCTCCTGGTCTTTTTCCGTGATAGGTGTTTCCAGCAAACACTGTCTTTAGTGTTCTGCCTATCACGGACATCCTCTCCTTCTCGGACTCCATTTCCCAGCAGACACTGTGTTCAGTGTTCCGCCTATCATGGACGTTCTCTTGTCTGAGGATGAAAAGACGTCCATGATAGGCAGAACACTAAACACAGTGCCTGCTGGGAAACGGAGTCCGAGAATGAGAGGACCTCCGTGATAGGCGGAACACTCAACATAGTGTTTTCTGGAAACACCTATCACGGAACAAGACCAGGAGGAAGCCACAATATTTAAACAATGGACGCCGCTCGCAGTCTAAGAAGATTTTCAGGTACACTGACTCGGGCACAGGGAGGCTGCAATGGACACAATGAGGTTGGGCACAGTAAGCTGGCAATGGGCACAGTAAGGTTGGGCACAGTAAGCTGGCAATGGGCACAGTAAGGTTGGGCACAGTAAGCTGGCAATGGGCACAGTAAGGTTGGGCACAGTAAGGTGGCAATGGGAACAGTGAGGTGGCAATGGGCACAGTGAGGTGGCAATAGGCACAGTAATCTGGCAATGGGCACAGTAGGTTGGGCACAGTGAGGTGGCAATGGGCACAGTAAGCTGGCAATGGGCACAGTGAGGTGGCAATGGGTACCATAAGCTGGCAATGGGCACAGTGAGGTTGCAATGGGCACAGTGAGGTTGGGCACAGTGAGGCGTGCAAATGGGCATTGTTGACCCTCTTTTCCGCTTACAGTAGCTGCTGCATTTCCCCCCTAGGCTTATATTCGAGTCAATAAGTTTTCCCAGTTAATTGGGGTAATATTAGGTACCTCGGCTTATACTCGGGTCGGCTTATACTCAAGTATATACGGTAATACAAGCTACGCCTAGAGGAGTAATATCTTTAAAAAATTCTCCTCATACATGGCTACTTGGTGTATATGTATTTTTTTTTTTGGACTTCCCTCAGTTCCAAACCAACTTCTCCTAACTGTGGAATTCTCATATAAAAGGCTTGAGCTACACCTCCCTCATTATTGCACCCATCCTTCTCCTCTTTTCACTTCCCCCTTTTGTTTATCCATCCTCAACCCACCTTCCCCTTCTATTCTACTTCATCGATTGACCTACCCTCATACTCATTCAGCTCCTCATTCTGCCCTACCCATTGATTTGAGGGCATTCCTGTCAGGCTTTAGAACTATATGTTTAGGGACAGATCAACCATTGTCTGTAACCCATTGTCTGTAACCATGGGCTGTAACCCATGACCCGTGAAAGGACCACTGCGACACACCTAACTGAGACAACCTGGACCTCAACCCCTCTATATTCCTCACAGTGTGGGGTCTTGACCCAGTGTATGTGTTAACAGGATACTAGTTTGCTTACAAACTCACATTGTATTTAATAGTATGTTGTCGTACTCTCCCTCTACCACTATCTCATATTATTGTGGAGTGTCTCTGCACCCTGAATCTATGTATTGAGGATGATACTTGTGTAGCGCCCTGCTCCTGATGGGTAGGCGCTATATGTAAATTTAGGTTTGTCTGAGCTGTAGTTTAGCTCAGAGTAATTATGTTAAATTGCTGGTTTCTGTTCCAGTTCAGCTGGGTTGTGTATTTTCCACTTGGCCGTGGGTGTCACTGTCACCACCGGTCAGTGTTGGAAAGGCAACATTCTGGATGCATTGAGTACCTCTTTGCCCAGAAACAGCCCAGTGGGAGTGGTTCCCCCGCTGAGCATTCTGGTAGAAGGTACTTAAGGGGCAGACGCCATCTTTTCGGGGGCTCTCTGACCTGATGGCCCTCCTGGCCCAAGGTACGTCGTAGCAGTTCTTCTGCCTCGGGGCCTGCTGGCCCGAGGCCTCGTTACTGGAAGAAGGCCCAGAAGTTCCTGGGGTCTACTGGTCCAGGGGTTGTCCTGTGCTGTCTTGCCTGCGGGGAGAAGCCGAGCAGTTGGAGAAACCAGGGGAGGAATTTTCTCAGAGAGGACCGAGCAAAAAGGCTGGTATCTCAGGAAGAGCCTGGAGACTCAATTGGAGGACACATCCCGGCCAATCTACCACACAGTATTGCCGGCTGGCTGAAAGAAACTGGTACTGTGTAACTGTACTTAACTTTGCAAAAGTTTGTGGTTATACAATCCTGTGGCAGAGGATTGTACAACGAATCTAATTATTCAACAAATCTGTGGCAGAGACTATGACCGAGCATCGCACCGGCTGCTAGGGCAGTGAGAGAGGCCTATCCGGTGGTTGCTAGATCCAGTTGTGGGAGCTGTTTGTCCTCTGGATCAAAGAAGTACCCGTGATCCGCAATATAAGGTACCTGAATCTCCTCTAACCCTCCATCCCTCTATCCGACGTTGTTAATAAAAGCATTGGGAAAAAGAGACTGATGCCGCGTACACACGGACGTTTTTATTGTCATTGAAAAAAAACACGTTTTTCTCGACGTGATTCTTTTCAAGACTGCCTTGCATACACACTATCGTTAAAAAAAATGCTCAAGCAAAGCGCGGTGACGTACAACACGTACGACAACATGTACAACGGCACTATAAAGGGGAAGTTCCATTTGGATGGCGCCACCCTTTGGGCTGCTTTTGCTGATTTCGTTAGTAAAAGTTTGGTGATAGATGATTCGCGCTTTTCAGCCTCCGTGCTTTTCAGTCCGTTACAGTGTGACGAATGTGCTATCTCCATTACGAACGTTAGTTTTACCAGAACGAGCGCTCCCGTCTCATAACTTGCTTCTGAGCATGCGCGTTTTTTTCACGTCGTTAAAGCGTACACACGTCCGTTTTTCACGATGAGAAAAACAACGACGTGAAAAACAACGAGAAAAAATAGAGTAGGTTCTAAATTTTTAATGCATTTTTCTCATCGAGAAAAATGCTCTGGAGACTACACACGACCGTTTTTCACGACCAATTAATAAAATGGCATGTTTCTCGTCATGAAAAACGGTCATGTGTACGTGGCATAAGTGTACGGTGCGGTCATTTGTGAACAACTCTCCAATGGGACCCCTATGGCGGATACGGTGAACAGTCAGGTAACGGCAAGACCCAAAAATTAAACCAGCAGCTCCTACGGGGGTAGTGCTACACTTGGAATCGCCAAGATGAGGTGCCTTTTCTTTTCTGTGTCTATACTTTTATTTTTCAAATTGTATAAAACCTTATTCTTTAAACAAAATATAAATACAAGCTGTTCTATGAATGTCCGCAGTGCCAAGTGAGTGACCCCCCAAAGCCACTTGCCCTGAACCTGAGCAGGACCTGGAAGATTGTGGGTATCACTGCAGTGATTTACAGCTTCCCCACCATTTCATCAGGTATGAGCTATACAGTACATATTTACATTGTACCAAGCTGGACCAATGTAAGTATACAATACAGATCATTCCTAGACTTGAGATTTAGTGCTGCTTTGTGGGTAGGTACAGTGTGATGCAGTGGGCAGAAATCACACGGAGTCCAAGTGCAGTAACAAGAATATCCTGTAACAAAGTCCAGCAATACACAACAGCCCTGGCAGGATGGCAAACCGACTGGGAACACTTACAAGTTGCAACAGCTATGCGACAGCAGATTAGTGCCAACAGCATCTGTCTCGAGGAGTGGAATGCAGCCTGGCCAGTCTGTACCCAAATGGGGATAGCATTTCCCTGCACTTTCCCTACTCCTCCAGAACTGTTCCCTGATGCTAAGCATTGTCCCTGACAGATGGGTGACCTGTCCCTACTCTAGCCACTCGCAAAATGTGCGCTAAACCTGGGAGCCAGGGTCTTAAAGGGGTTGTAAACCCTATTTAAAAAAAAAAAAAACATTTCATACTTATCTACACTATGCAGTTCGTTGTGCACAGAGTGGCCCCAATCTACCTCTTCTGGGGTCCCACGACGGCGATGGTAGCTCCTCCCCGCATCGGGTGTCCACATTGGAGAAGCGCTCTCCTTGGTGGACACATGTGCAGGCGCGCTCCCGAGTCCTGCTTTACTGTGTATTCACACAGAAAGCAGGACTTGGCCCCGCCCTACGGCGTCCACGTCATTGGATCTGATTGACAGCCAATGGCTGCGCTGCTATCAATCTATCCAATCAGGACACGAGACACCAGCTAGATCTGGTGTGCTTGTTCTCGGCTGGAGAAAGACAGCGTTCAGGTAAGTAAAACGGGGGGGGGGGGGGCTGGGGGGCTACCGCACTACAGAAGGTTTTTCACCTTAATGCATAGAATGCATTAAGGTAAAAAAACATGAGGGTTTACAACCCCTTTAAACAGCCTCTGCCTGATACAAGATGGTTGCCAAAGTTACCTGAGATGCCAACATCCAATTGAATAGCTGCCTCTTTGTGACCGAGGGAACCATAGAGGAACCAAGTTCCTCTTAATTTCCTCCCCATCTGCGTTGCTGCTGCGGACAGCGCCACCCGCAGTGGAGAAAATAGACTGCGCCTGCCTACAGGTTCACACTGGAATTGCACAGGAACTTGCTTTGTGTTCCTGTGTAGATCCTGTGTGATTCCTGTGTGATGTGGTTTATCAACTCCTTAATTTGAATGGGCTGAAATTGCACTGGATTTCACCAAAAGTCGTGCATACACTACTTTTCAAAACGCATTGTACCCGGATTGCATAGTAATGCGGTACTATGCCATCCGGTGCAAGCAAGCGCATTGTGTTTGTGATCTGCGTTTGGGATGTCCTTAGGTTTACACTCGCAGCAGATCCCACTCTCATGCATTTTGAACGCGATGTGGGAAACGTGGATTTCCCACACCGCGTTCTAGTGTGAACAGGCCTTTCATAAGCCTCCGTGATAACTTCACACGGACTGGAAGTATTGCCAATATTCTAACACTAGCAGGAAGCTGTAGCTAATATACCGCTAAGGAAAACTTTCAGCATGTTTTTGTTAAAGCGGTAGTAAACCCTCCCACATAAAAACGATTTTCACGATATTAATAAATAAATAGTAATTACGATTCAAATGGTCACTTTGAATATATATAAAATTTTGTTCTTACTGCAAATATTCTTTATCTTGTAAAAGTTTCTCTGCATATTAGCTGGCGCCATCTCCACTGTGGTCTTCCGCGTCTGTAAAGATATGTGTAGCGCTACCCCCAGTTAAGAGAGCCGCTGGTTTGATTTCGGGCCCTGCATACAGCACCGCCAACCCCCGGCAATCTTACTCGACCCACTCTGGCACAGTTAGTCTAGGGTTAAACTTATATCACATTCAATAATATTGTAAGGGGCAATCTCTTTTTCAGTAAGACAACACACTGAGGCGAGAGATTAAATGCAAGGGCTTTACTTTTATATCAAAAGCATAGGTAGAACAGAACACATGCAACTTGCTTACAGAGCCCTGCAGCAATAGATATAGCACACAACAATGGCCCAGCGCGGTAACACACCGCACGCAGCTATTATGGTGTGCGCGCCCTGTGGCGCACTAAACAATATTCTATCTTCCCCCTAGTCAGGCCTGACATGGAATAAATCTCAGTCTTTTCACTCTATGCTTTCTTCGCATTCAAACTTTTGGTGGTGCACTTGATGAGATAATATTTGTAATCCACAAGTAGGCAGCCTCAAGGAACACTAAACTGGAGACCCTTCAACTCTGTCCTGCTACGGGTTTCCTAATGGAACAACAAATAACAACGATAGGTGGGCCAAGGCAGTCTATAGGCCTAAACACGGTACAGTCTATTGGTTTGAGCAAGTGCTCGCTCACCACTCCGGACGCGATCCCAGTCCGGGACTTCCACTTGCTGTGTCTCCGCACACAGCGTCTGCAACGATCGGGTCCCCGATCTAACTGATGTCCTCACTCGACAAGTCTGGTGCCACCCAGGCTCCGCTGTGGGGTGGAAGGCTCTTTGGAAGTTGCGCAAGGCCCAGGCTTCAGGCCTTGTACTGCAGCAGATCCGCACAGGAAGAAAGTCTTGCTTGCAGCGCTGTGTCCAAAGAGGCCGAGCTCTGCCTCGCCTCCTCCTTAAATAACCCCTCCCATGAGTCTCTGCGGTGGCTAACTGCACTCTGAGTGCCAAACGGGGTTCTGGGTAACGTAGTCCCGGGGCCTTAAAGGAGACCCCGCTACACACTCCCCCCACTTAAACTCTTTGGTCCCCAAAGATAACATAACACTAGATCACAGAACGTACAACATCAATCAAAGTTTCGTATGATGTTGGCAGAGGAAATTCCCACCAAAAACAAGGCAGTGAACTTCCCTGCCCACAGGTCACACTATCATCAGTGTCCTGCCTAACTGTGCCAGAGAGTGAGTTGGGGTTGCCCCCCACTAAATGAACAGTGGGAGGATCAGGGTCTTCCACACTCCTCCTAGCAGTAACCACAGTGTCCTCCGCACTCTGCCCCATCTGTGGGTAAGTTAATCTTCTGTGGGGTTTTATGGCTCTTCGCTTCCTCTGTCCCCTTGGGCTTTCTGTTAGAACGGGCTCTTCCTCTGGAACTGACCTAGGGATTTCCTCTGGTTCAGGAGCACTGGACTCTGGAGCAGGGAGGTACAGAGACTCCCTTGGATCTTCCTCAGGGAGTAAGTCACAGGCACTCTCCCAAGAATCTGACCAGGGACTGGACGGAATGAACTCAGTAGCTTCTGCATTCAGCATCTGATCTATGGTGTCTTCTTCAGGTGGAAGATCAATAGCAGAGGTTCCTGGGGCCTGTGAAGGCCAAAGCCAGTCGAGTTCTTCTCCCTTATCTTCACTTATCTCCGAGGTCTCTGTATCCCCAATCTGAGGGGTCTGGGAGTATCCAGGATGGAAGTTGGCTCAGGGGAACCCGTTACAGGGGATATCCGAACTGCCTCCGCTAGTGGGAGGAGGTGGTTCCGATGCCAGGTCTTCAATGGTCCCACCTTCCCTTCTGGTTTAAGTCTGTAAACGGGCAGGCCCGGTAGACTTTTGCAAACAACATAAGGTTCAGGTCTCCATCTGTCTGCAAGCTTGTGTTTTCCAGGGATCCCCAAGTTCCGTAGCAACACTCTGTCTCCTGGTTGCAAATCCTGAATCCTAACTTTCAGGTCAAAATTCTTATTGTTGCGGGCCCCCCTTTGCTCTGAGGCCACCTTGGCCTGTTCATAGGCCAATTTCAAATTGCGTCTGAGTCTATCGACATATCTGAAAGCAGCAGAACAATGGTCTATGGAAGTGCCAAAGGCCAGATCTACGGGTAGTCTTGCTTCTCTCCCGAACATAAGTCGATAGGGTGAGTACCCTGTAGCGTCACTGGTGGTGCTGTTGTATGCATGCACAACTGCCGCTATGTGGTTGCTCCAATGCTGCTTCTTTTCACTGCTTAGGGTCCCCAGCATGTTGAGCAGGGTTCGGTTGAACCTCTCCGGCTGAGCATCACCTTGTGGATGATAGGGGGTAGTTCTTGTCTTCTTGATCCCCAAAGAATCCAGGAGTTTCAATCGACTTTCAAAATCCCTTCCCTGATCTGAATGGAGCCGTTGTGGTAGCCCATAGTGTACGAAGTATTTCTCCATCAGCATTTTGGCCACGGTGGAAGCCTTCTGGTCCTTGGTTGGAAAGGCCTGGGCATACCGGGTGAAATGGTCGGTTACTACCAGAACATTTCCTAGTCCACCCGGGTCGGGTTCGAGGCAGAGAAAATCAATGTATACCAGATCAAGTGGGCTTTGACTTTGCAGATGGCCCATTGGGGCAGCTTGATGAGGTAAAGTCTTTCTCTGGATGCATCGTGCACATGAGTGGCAGTATTCTTCAACTTCAGCCCTCATGCAGGGCCAATAGAAACGGTCCCTAATGAGTTGAAAGGTCCTTTCCGCCCCTAGGTGGCCATGGTTGTCGTGCAGAGCAACCAGGACTGTCTCTCGGTGCTTCTCAGGCAAGAACAATTGCCATTTGTCTTCTAGGTCATCAGAGGGGCCCCTTCGGAAGACCACTCCCTGATGCACCTGCAACCTGTCCCACTCCTTCCTCAATAGGCCAGCCTCCTTTGAAGGGTGGCGTAAGAGTCTATTCGGATCCTGACTCTCTAGGGCCTCCAAGACCAATCTCCCCATGGGGTCTTCCAATTGGTCAGATCTCAACTCTTTTTTTTGACAATTTTGTCAAGTTATCTTCCCCCAGTTGGGTTTTTCCACAGTATTGCTTGGGAACTCCTACTATGGTAACCCCTATCTCTTCTGCTCTTGAGCCGCCACTGGCTTGGAGTTCAGCCCCTTGACAGAGGGCCTGCACCCCGTCGGGTGCCACTTGGGTCCAGTCTTTTGTACTGCAAGTGGGGACGTGAGATCTTCTAGACAAAGCGTCTGCATCTCGGTTTCCAGCCCCAGGTCTGTACTTCAGGCCGAAATTGAAGGCAGACAGCGCCGCCAGCCATCTATGTCCTGTGGCATCCAACTTTGCTGTGGTGAAAAGATAGGTGAGGGGGTTGTTGTCGGTTTTCACTGTGAAATCCGCCCCATACAAATAGTCTCTGAGTTTGTCAACTACCGCCCACTTAAGGGCCAGGAACTCCAACTTATGGGTCGGGTAGTTCTTCTCGGAGGGAGTCAGACTTCTGCTCACATACGCAACAGGCCTCAGTTGCTCTTCATGCTCCTGGTACAGCACTCCTCCCAAACCATCATGACTGGCATCTACATGAAGTTCATAAGGCTTCTTAGGGTCTGTGTAGGCCAGGACAGGGGCAGTGGTTAATGTCTTCTTCAACATCTGGAAGGCATTCTCACACTTCTCGTTCCACTGATCCTTGACTGACTCCCCTGGCTTTCTGGGGCCTGTGTCGTCCTCTTCCCCCTCCATCTTAAGCAGCTCATTCAGAGGCCTGGCTATCCGAGCAAACCCCTCCACAAACCTCCTGTAATAGGAACAGAACCCCAGAAAGGATCTGAGCTCTGTCACAGTGGTGGGCCTGGGCCAGGAGGTGACTGCCTCCAATTTTTCGGGGTCTGTGGCTACCCCATCTTCAGACACTATGTGCCCCAGATAGTTGACTGATGACTGATAGAATTGGCATTTTTCAGGTGAGAGCTTGAGTCCTTCCTCACTCAGTCTCTTCAAAACTTTCTCCAGCCTCTCTTCATGCTCTTCCAAGGTTCTTCCGAAGACAATGATGTCATCCAAGTATACGAGGACTTCGATGAGGTTCATATCTCTCACAGTCTTCTCCATGAGACGTTAGAAGGTGGCTGGAGCTCCAGACAGACCTTGAGGCATCCGGTCGAATGCAAAGAACTCTACCGGGGTTATAAAAGCCGTCTTCTCTTTGTCTTCTGGATGCATCGGGATCTGATAGTACCCGCTCTTGAGGTCCATAACACTGAACCACTTGGCTCCAGACAAGCTCTGTAGAGCATCCTCTATCCTCGGAGTGGTATACTGGTCCGGTATGGTTCTCCTATTGAGGGTCCTATAGTCTATACACAGCCTCAGTGACCCATTCTTCTTCCGGACCACCACTATAGGGGAGGCATAGGGACTTCTAGATTCTCAAATCACCCCTGTTCGCTTGAGCTCGGCGAGCTGCTCCCTCAAGTCTTCGAGGTCTGCTAACGGAACCCGCCTAACCCTCTCCCTGAAGGGCTTGTCTTCCTGGAGGCGGATTTGATGGGTGGCACTCCTAGCACACCCCACATCGAATTCATCTTGGGAAAAGATCCTTTCCCACCTGGTCAACTGGGCCTTGGCTCTCTCTTTCCAAGCCCTGGGCAGGTTTGGATTCTCCATGGAAAGTTTCTCCCACACAGTACTTTCTCCATCTGTCTTCTCCACATCTGAGGAAGCAACTGGGGTAGCTGGGCTCACCCGGCCCAGTAACAGCCTGGCTGGGATTTCCATGGGACCATCCGTGGTATTTCTGACGCTCACAGGCACTTTACAATGAGCCTTCTTCAGGGCCCTCACCGGGACCACTTCTGGGACTACTTCTAAGCCAAGTTCTTCCCTTGGGTCGGGTTCCAACATGACAAAAGGGCCAGGCTGGCTCCCAAGTGAGTTTCACTGTGGCTTTCAAGCAGGTTACTTCACCAGGCTGCAGCACTATTCCCCTTCTTCCCTGCCTTCAGACCTTCCCTACCCCCTCTTCCGGGGCCTTCTGTTCCAAGATCAGCCGTTGGTAGGCTGTCTTCAACATTGGGTGGATCTCAGTGACTGTGAGGTCTTTCCTTCTTGTCAGAGGGGCCAGAAGTCTTCGGACCAGATCCGTGTTGGTCCCTATTATTAAGGAACTCTTGTTAGCTCCAGGCGGTCGGGGGCATACCACAGCTAAGGTATCAAATACTTCAGCCTTCCCGGCTATGGACGGGTCAAAAGTCAGTTTTATAGGCAGATAGCCATCATAAGGGAAACTCTCTGTCCCAATTCCCCATATCTCCAGCTCTTCAATCTTCTGGATGGGTAGGTGATTTAAATGCTTGTCATAAAAGTCCCGGTACAACAGAGTCACTTGCGCCCCAGTATCCAATATGGCTCTTGTGTAGACTCCCTCCACTTGAACTGATACTATCGGGGAGGGACCCACCAGCTTCTCTGGATACCGCTTCGAAGGGGTCTCTTTCTTTTGATCTTTGCATTTTCCCTTTTGACTTTCTTTCTTCCATTTCTCTTTGGACTTAAGTCTCTCTTGGGCCTGGTATGCATTGATCTCCCTCCTTTTGATGGGTGTAACTACCCGCTGAGGGACACTACTCTCTTTCTTTGGGGTGCGTTCCTTCTGAGGAACCTTGCGTTTCTTCTGAGGGGTCTTGTCCACTCTTTTCATGTGCTTCTCATTCAGTTTGGAGCTCACTGGAGATGATGGGCACCCGGTTGACTCATTCACCGGGGCCCGTTGAAGTTTTCCGGCGGCTTACGGTTATTCATCTTTTTTTTCTTTGGACTGGCACACACTTTGGCGAAATGGCCAGCTCCTCCACAATTGAAACAAATCACATTCCCCCAATCTTCCAGGGATGAGGGCGCTGAGGTGTTGGGAAACAGCTCCTTCCTCTGACTTTCCCTCTCTGGTTCCCTTGACTTCTTTTCCATCAGGGAGGTCAACATTCCCAATACTTGGGACATCTGCGACTTCAAGGTATCCACCTCTGAGTCTCTTTCCAGAGTCATGGCCGTCCTGACCATCACTGGAGGAGGATTTACCGACTCAACTGGTAGGCTCCTCTTCTTCTCCTCCAGCATAGCTTCTTCCTCTCTGACCACTCGGATCAAGTCAGGGTACTCCAGGCTCTTCCCACCCTGTCTTGTGCATAGCGCCAATGCAATGGGGTCCAGGGGCTGAGATCCTATCATCACCTGCTGAACACGGGCCTCATCCACCTTCCGCGGGTCAATCCCCTTCTTCAGAATCATCTTATACAGGATCTTATCCAGGCGCCTCATGAACTCTGACAGTTTCTCTCATGTCTTTTGGTAGCAGTGTTCCAGCTGATAAGTGAGCTCAGTGATTTTCTCTGTTCCACTGAACACATTCTGCAGAATGTCCAGATAGTCCTGTGCATCACAGTCTGTCTTACTCATCTTGAGGTTGTGTATGGCCTCTAGAGCAGGCCCCTTCAAGCTCTCAGCAATTCTCTGCTTCTTTCTGTGGTCTGGGACTTCCCATTCTTCTAAGGCCTGAGTGGCACCGTCTAACCACTCCTCAAACCCCTCTTCACCCGAAGGTACAGGTTTCCTTCCTGAGAATATTCTAAGTTTTCTGTATTCTGACATTTGGTAATCTGTAGGATCTTTCTTACACTGGGCTACAAGTTCCCCTAGGACCGCGCACAACTGTGCGCTGAGGGTGGCAGATGGCGACCCGGGACTTTCCCTTTTCTGCTGTTTTTCTGCTTTTGGGGTGGGTGATGGAGATAGTTTCGGTGTCTGAAACCGTCCTCCTGGCTTGAGCGGCAGCGCGTGTATTAGGCTATAAGTCTGATCATCTATAGCTTCTACACTTGGGTTCTTGAAATGTTCTGGGACTCCGTCCTTCCACTCTATTAATGCGTGGGTCAGTGAGGAATTCGTCCTGACATCCACCACCCATGCTTTCTGATACGGTGACAGTGACATCACTAGCTGCTTCACCGCTTCTTCTTGCCAGATCCCTGGGAGTTCTAGGACTACTACCCCGGCTGGATCTGTGCCGACCGCTTTACACCACTGTCCTACTTCTAGTGGGTCCATGCTGGTACGTTTGGCGCGTTACTTGCTGCAACAGGATCCCAGTCTCGAGAGCCCACACGTGTAGCGCTACCCCCAGTTAAGAGAGCCGCTGGTTTGATTTCGGGCCCTGCATACAGCACCGCCAACCCCTGGCAATCTTACTCAACCCACTCTGGCACAGTTAGTCTAGGGTTAAACTTATATCACATTCAATAATATTGTAAGGGGCAATCTCTTTTTCAGTAAGACAACACACTGAGGCGAGAGATTAAATGCAACGGCTTTACTTTTATATCAAAAGCATAGGTAGAACAGAACACATGCAACTTGCTTACAGAGCCCTGCAGCAATAGACATAGCACACAACAATAGCCCAGCGCGGTAACACACCGCGCGCAGCTATTATGGTGTGCGCGCCCTGTGGCGCACTAAACAATATTCTATCTTTCCCCTAGTCAGGCCTGACATGGAATAAATCTCAGTCTTTTCACTCTATGCTTTCTTCGCATGCAAACTTTCGGTGGTGCACTTGATGAGATAATATTTGTAATCCACAAGTAGGCAGCCTCAAAGAAACACTAAACTGGAGACCCTTCAACTCTGTCCTGCTACGGGTCTCCTAATGGAACAACAAATAACGATAGGTGGGCCAAGGCAGTCTATAGGCCTAAACACGGTACAGTCTATTGGTTTGAGCAAGTGCTCGCTCACCACTCCGGACGCGATCCCAGTCCGGGACTTCCACCTGCTGTGTCTCCGCACACAGCGTCTGCAACGATCGGGTCCCCGATCTAACTGATGTCCTCACTCGACAAGTCCGGTGCCACCCAGGCTCCGCTGTCGGGTGGAAGGCTCTTTGGAAGTTGCGCAAGGCCCAGGCTTCAGGCCTTGCACTGCAGCAGATCCGCACAGGAAGAAAGTCTTGCTTGCAGCGCGGTGTCCAAAGAGGCCGAGCTCCGCCTCGCCTCCTCCTTAAATAACCCCTCTCATGAGTCTCTGCGGTGGCTAACTGCACTCTGAGTGCCGAACGGGGTTTTGGGTAACGTAGTCCCGGGGCCTTAAAGGAGACCCCGCTACATATGTATTTCCGCCCACAGTACATACAGTACATAGTCGTCTCGGTAATCCCGCGCATGCGCACTAATAGCAAAATATCCAAGCCTCTTCTTCGTTTCCGGTTACTACGGAAACGAAGCATAGCGAATAACAGCTTGCTCCATAAACAAGGCAATACAGGAGAAAACCCTCCACCCTGTGACGTAGTGAGCCCAGGATCCTCTGGGGGAAGAATTCAGAGCAAGCATTGCGGGATGTCGGGGCTGACGTCTACAAAAGGAAATGACGCAGCCCCGACATAGACACAGAATTTTTCCGGCGGAGGCTCTGCTTGCCGGAATGAACGGGGATCCGGCGCATGCGCGGTACACGTCCCCACTCGTGAATGCAGCTGTAACTTCACAAGTAAACAGGTAAGAAAAAAAAGGCTAATAGCAATCGGTCTAAAATAATGACATGCACAATTACATTGAAAGTGAAAATTTGGACTATACAACCGCTTTAATTGTTAAGCAGGCTACAATGTTGCTTGGACGTACAGACGTCAAACACCAAAAGATCTTTATAATCAAGCATGGTTGGTTTGAGGGGGGCATGTTGTCTGAAGGAGAGAAGAGTTCAAATGTTGCTCTGCAGTCTTTTAGCGCTACTTCAAAGATTGCTTTATAGATTGTTTTTTTTTCTAATTGTGCCAGATCACAAGGACACAAACTGGACATATCTCTACAAAAGAGTCTTTTAAGCCTCGTACACACGACCGGGTTTCTCGGCAAGAACCAGCAAGAAACTTGCTGGCAGAGCTTTCTTGGCGAGTAAATCGGTCATGTGTACGCGGCTTTCATGTTTCTCGTCAAGAAAACCGACAAGAATCTCGACGAGAAAAATAGACAACCTGCTCTCTTTTTTCTCGTTGAGATTCTTGTCAGCATGTTTCTCGACAAGAAAAGTGTGTGTGTACACTTACCTGTCCTCCGGGAAGCCCGCGCATGCTCGAAATGACTTTGACGCATGCGCGGTAGCTTCCTAGGCATAGGTAGGGTGTAGCAAGATGGCGGCGACGGCATCGAATGTGACGAGCGCACGCTCGTCATAGTCGATTACGTCACCGCATTCGCTCCATTCAAAGAACCGCGGGTTCTTTGAATGGAGCGTGTGTACACTCGGCCGGGACAAGTTTCTTGTCCAAGAATCTCGTCAAGAAAAACGACGTGTTTTTTCTTGACGAGATTCTCGGCCGTGTGTACGAGGCTTAAGGCAGATCAGCTGCTTATGTAGGCAACCTTTAACTAGACAAAGAATGGCTTGGGACAGAGCCAGCTCTACAGAGGGGGAAAAATAAAATTCATGGCTGAAATCCAAAAAGCATCATTTTACGTGTGAGCTTATTAAGAATCCCGCCTCTCTCCCATCATCCAGCTGGCAGGCATCCCATATAGCATGAAGTAACCCACTGCATGCAGAGTGACCCATTACACAGTCTGTTATGTATAAACGTGACTCAAAGCCAAGCATGCTTTGTTCTGGATGGGATGGGAGGAGGTGTTGCTTTAAGTTTGTGTTGAACGTCACCCTCTTTCTCTCATGACATGCTATCAGATCTTCAGCAGCTAGCCTGTTTTGCATCCAGTCTCCTTCCAGCATCTGAATCAATTGCACTGACTCATACGCTGCTGACATCCTCCTCAGGCTGAGCTGTGACATCAGCTTCTTAAAATAGCGCCTGCTGCTGAAACTGCTGCCAGCCTCCTTCTATAGGCCCTCTGTGGCTTGTTTTCTATAGGCCTCCTAATTCGCCCCATGCTCTTTGCATTTACAAGGCTTTGCACCAAAAACTTGGACATCTCAGCTTTCATGTTCTTCAGGGCTGCTACATTCTACCATTTCTTTTTCCATTTTCTTCTGTACTGCTGGTCGTCAATCCACCCACAGTATTTCCATCTAGTTATTAACTTACAATTCTGTGAAATCATTAACCCATTACAGCAAGGAATGACACAAACAGCCTAGAACCCTTTAAAGCAACATTAAATGATATCCCTTTTCTCCCCCAAAAAATATCCCTACACATCTACTTAATAGCCTTGTAATGTATTTCACATGGCATCATTTTTCTGTCTCGTTGTAATGTACTTTGTGAGCTCAAAACCTCTCCTTTTCCACCCTTCTGTTTGTCTGGAATGAGCAGTGTGCAATAGTTGTGGTCAGGGCCATCTTTAATATTGATTGGACCCTGGGCAAACATTTTACAAATCCACTTAACTATTTAAGGGCAGTGTGGGCTCGAGGGTCAGCTGCTTTGGGCCCCACAACAATGACTGGGCCTGGGGCAGCTGCCCCTTTTGCCCTGTGTTAAAGACGGCCCTAGTTGTGGTCATGTGCACTGTTCCTCTATGCACACTACAGATCCCATAGTCTGGGAGAGGGTGGCTACATTCCTACATACAGTGGGACCATGGAGAACAAGCATAGCTACCCTCCAACAGGACGTCAGATCACAGAAGTAAAAAAACAACAAAAAAAAAAAGGAATTTGGAGAGGCTGAAAGCAATAGAAGGTACTTTATGATTTAGGAATATAATTTAATATATTTTTTTTTAGTCAAGAAATTAGTGTCACAGCCTATTTCATTATGGCCTAATCTAGGGGGTTCCCCCACAAGCTGAGCCCCCATAGACAATTTGCCTGGCCCGATGAGCTTCTTCCGTCACCCCTGTATTCAGGGCCAGGACAAGGGAGGGCAGTCTGGCGCAGTAAACTTCTAAAGTGAAAAGTAAAGTCTGAACGAGAGAAGTGACAGTGGCAAAGGGGAGAGAGTCGGGAGGAGGTGCAGGCTGTTCTTTGCTCTCCCCCTCCTGTCAGAAAAGTGCTCCTCCATACAGCAGATGACACAGGATCGCTCTCACAATGGACTGTATGTGGTTTGATTACCCACCCTCTATCTCCTCAAAGGACTGCTCATCTCCCAGCAGCAGGAAAGGTGGGTTGGGGGCTGGTAATCAAACTGTGTACAGTCTGATGTGAGAGTGATCCTGTGCCATCTGCTGTATATGGAGGAGCACTATTTTGACAGGAGGGGGGGAGGATAGCACAACGCTTTGGAAGGGGGATTTAGACTGGGGGGGATGTGTACTAGAATAGGGGGGGGGTTGGGGAGAAGAGGATTTATGCTAGAAGGGGGCATTTGTGGGCATTTGTGATAGGAGGGGAATTTGGAGGAGAGGACATGTGCTAGAAGGGGTGTTTATTTTTAGGCGGGGGAGATTTGTGTTAGGAGGGGGGGGGGATTGAAAGGGCAATTTAAGCTGGGAGGTGGGTTTGGGGGTAAAGATTTGTGCTGGGAAGGAGGATTTTGACTAGGTGGAATTTGGAGCAAGTGCTGGGTTTTTTGGAGGGAGGAATTCTGCTGAGACACGATGCTTACATATCGCGGGGGGGGGGGGCGCAGTTTGTCATCTTCACCTTAGGCGCTAGTTGACCTTGTCCTGGCATTGCCTGCACTGCACACAGGGCACTCAACAGATCTATGCCTCTCCACACAGCACATAGCTGAGATCGGATTCCCTTTACAGACACAGCCTTGACCTGCTGGCTTCTATGTTGCAGTTCTGACCTGTGACATTCCCAGACTGAAAGGGCAGCGCAGCTGCAGTAGTCAACTACACACTGTGCAGATCAAGGCTGTGTATGAAGGGAATCTTATCTCAGCTATGTATTGTGTGGGGAGGAGGAGATCTGCTGAGTACCTTGCCAGCAGTGATGTTGTGCTCTGCTAACCACTGTCTTTTGCCCTGCTGACTCCTGTACACTGCCCTGCTGATCCCTGTCTTCTGCCCTTGTGAACCCTGTATACTGCCCTGCTAAACCCCTGTACCCTGTCTTATGGACCCCTGTCCTCTGCCCTGATAACTCCTGTTCTCTGCCTTGCTGACTCCTGTCCTCAGCCCTGTTGACCCCTATCATTTGCCCTAATGACTCTTGTACACTCCCCTGCAGACCTCCCATCCTCTGCCCTACTGACCCAGTGTACACTGCCCTGCTGACCCACTGCACACTACCCTGATAACCCACTATACACTGTCATAAAAATTAATGGCCTGCTGACCCTATCCTCTACCCTGCCGACCGTCTATACACTGCCCTACTGGCTCCTATGCACTGCTTTGCTGACATCTGACAGGCTAGATTGGGCAAGGAATTATTGTCGGCTCATACCCCTAAAACCCAACTGGAGGAGTCAGGAGTGCCCGAAGGAAGTCCATGGAAGAACAGTGAGACTATATAGGCTGTTTCACACGAGTGGCCTTGGGGTGGTATAAATATGTGGCAGAGCTGCAGTTTTAACGACCCCTGGCTGCCAAGCTGAGTCCTGACCTGAACAGAGATCACTTTGCAGAGGGCACTGCAAGTGTGAAATAACCCTAGAAGAATGATCTTCCTTTTGAACATACACCTGCAGGACCTCAACACTACAAGGCCACAGTGCCACCCATCTTACCAGAAGAATCCATAACATAACAGTTTAATAATCTTGACAGATTTTTTGACACCATGCAGTTGTTTCCATAAAACTCTGACTATCTGCTGGGCTGATTCAGTATCATGAGAATATTGCCCTTTGCACAAAAAAAGATACATTTCTCACCCAGTGCCATCATTGCAGGAACTCCTAAATATAAGTGCAGGCTTTAATGTAGATAGAATTGAGTTCAGCAAACAGAACCCCCCCCCCCCCCCCCCCGTATACACAAGAGCACTCATCTGCTGTATATTGATCTGCACTCCACGTGCATGGTACGCTCTGCATTCTCCTCCTTACACGCATGGCTGCCTGTACATTAATGGCTATGGGTTCTGGCAGAATTTATAGGCCATGGCTTCAGTGTGGGGAGCCATTAGGCCGCCCTTGCTTTATTATCATGCTTTAAATTCATATCTAAGAGTGTAAGCATAAAACAAAAGAATTGTGTGCCTCGTGTCCCTACCATGTCATTGAGTTCTTGTAGCTTGATGTGCTATTTTTTAAATACTGGCCCACCCACAACACCCTCTGTGCGCCAACAGGTGTACTTTTAACTGATAGACTAATTTCATGATTTGCAATTTTCTGGTTTGGGATGATTCTCCAAATAACTATTGACAAACAATATTGCTGCAATATTTATGCAATGCAGCTTTTTAGTTACAGTACAGAGATATCTGTAACTGGAATCTCAGGGCTATCATACAGTAAACAAGCTATAGGGTTGTTACACCATAAACCCCAACAATTTATCTAAAATATTTAATTGCTATCAACTGTGGCGGGTGGTGCGCCATTTTTTGAGGGGGTGGCAAACACCCCCCCCCCGTCCGAAGCCAATGCCAACCCACCATTGCACGATTATCCATCACTACTTACCCCATCCAGGTCGCGGGTGGCTTCCTCCCTGCATTTACTCCATGGCAGCTTCACGGGCAGCTTCCTCCCTGCTTCTACTTTACAGCGGCATGGGCAACTTCACAGGCAGCTTCCTCCCTGCTTCTACTCCACGGCAGTTTCAAGGGCGGCTTACCCCCTTCCTGCTTTTCCTACCAGCCAATATGGTCGCTTCTCCTCTTGGCCAATCGGGTCTCAAGACCCGCTTCCTGATTGGCCGGGAGAAGAATCAGGAAGACAATAGCGAATATTAATTCGCTATTGTCACACAAGTGGGTGGGCTCTTTTTGAAGCCAATTACAACCTGCGGCTCTAATCACATCCTTCAACAAAAAAAAAAGGCGCCCTGCATGGGGATTAGGGGCCGGGCGCATGGTGATTAAGGGGGTGGCACCTGTGCGCCCCTTATGGAGCGGCCACCACCGGCTATCAATTACTTCATAGATGTCTACATGATTGAAAATGTCTAAACATGTTTTAAAGACCAATTGAAATCTCTCACCTTTTTATCCATCCATCTATCTATCCTGTATTCCCACTTCCCAGTAATTTTTGAACAAGATTTTGCTTGGAAATGCTTTACAATACCCAATTCTTCCCGTGGAAATGCTGTTTCCTGCTTTCACTAGTAGTAAGAAGAGCCGGCAAAACTGTAGTCCTTGAAGTGTCGTTTATTGGTACATAAGAGTGTAAAGCCTTAGTCGTAGCTAGGGCTACAATTTGGCACTGCGTTGCTTTAACTGACAATTGCGTGGTCATGCAACGCTGTACCCAAACAAAATTTGCGTCCTTTTTTTCCCACAAATAGAGCTTTCTGTTGGTGGTATTTGATCACCTGTGCGGTTTTTATTTTTTACGTTATAAGCAAAAAAAGAGCGACAATTAAAAAAAAAAAAAAAAAAAATATTTTATACTTTTGCTATAATAAATATCCCCAAAATGTAAAAAAAATATTTCTTCATCAGTTTAGGCCAATATATATTCTTCTACATATTTTTGGTAAAAAAAATTGCAATAAACGCATATTGATTGGTTTGCGCAAAAGTTATAGCGTCTGCAAACTATGGGAAAGATTGATTTTTTTTTTACTAGTAATGGCGGCGATCTGCGATTTTTAGCAGTACTGCGACATTGCAGCAGACAGATCGGACACTTTTGACACATTTTTGGGACCATTAACATTTATACAGCGAACAGTGCTACTGTATAAAAATGCACTGATTACTGTGTCAATGTTTCTGGTAGGGAAGGGGGGGCGATCAAGGGGTTAAATGTGTGTTCCCTCAGTGTGTTCCAACTGTATGGGGATAGGACTGACTAGGGGAGGAGACCTATTGTTGTTCCTTAGTAGGAACAAACAATAGGTCTCCTCTCCCCTGACAGAACATGGATTTGTGTGTTTACACACACAAATCCCCTTGCTGGCTCTCGTGCACGTGATCGCGCATAGCCGGCGGTGATCGCGCCCTCCGGCCACGCACATCAGGTCCCCCGCAATGCAGCGGGTGTTCTCAAAGGGGACGATGTACCCGTATGGCGTTTTGCACACCCGTGCCATTCTGCCACAGTATATCTGCGATTGGCAATCGGTTAAAGTAAACCATTGCCCATTACTGCCAAGTACAAGTGGATACATTTATATTTTTATTCACGTGAACACTCTTCTTTACCAGTATAGTTGAACAGGGCTGAAACAGATCCCATATTATTATTTTACTTAGCATGCTTTACATGCCCCACTCTTACATGAGCCAAGATATCAGTCAGCAGGATCTGGTGGAAGTATGAGGGTGTTGAAATGCCCATTAGTTGCTCTTTGCTATTATTTTTTGCTGCTCTAATTTTGGCACATGAGTTTTGAGCACATGCAGTATTGGTGCCAAGTAGTGATGAGCCGAACACCCCCGGGTTCGGTTCGCACCAGAACCCGCGAACGGACCGAAAGTTCGAACGAACATTAGAACCCTATTAAATACAATGGATGCGAACGTTCAAATTCTAAAGTGCTAATTATAACAACTATTATGCATGTTATTGTCATAAATAGGGTTTGGGAACCCGGGTTGTGCACCAGGGGACATGTATCAATGCAAAAAGAAGTTTTAAAAACGGTCGTTTTTCGGGAGCAGTCATTTTAATGATGCATAAAGTGAAAAAAAAAAAGTCAAATATTCCTTTAAATATCGTACCTGGGGGGTGTCTAAAGTATGCCTGTGAAGTGCCACGTGTTTCCCGTGTTTAGAACTGTCCCTGCACAAAATGACACTTCTAAAGGAAAAAAAAGCCATTTAAAACTGCTTGCGGCTTTAATGTAATGTCTGGTCCCGGTAATATGGATGAAATTCTTTAAGAAAAATGGCATAGCTACCCCATGACCCCCCCCTACCCCAGCCCATTACCAGCCCCTTTGGGTCTTGTATGGATATTAAGGGGAACCCCGCACATAAAATAAAAAAGGCCCTATATACTCTGAACAGCCGTATACAGGCGGTGCATACAAGACAGGGACTGTAGGTTTGTTCTTATGTAGAATCTGTTTGTAATTTTGAACAGGTACATTGTTGAAGTGTAGCTCCAGCCCAAAAATCTATTTTTAAACTTTTTGGAAAACATAGGTAAGGGTTATCACCCCTGTAACATTTGTTTTGCTGTCTGTGCCCCTGTTCAGAACATTTCACCTCACTTTCCGTCCCAATGACAACTGTTTTTGAAATGTGGTGTTTTTCTTGAAACAAGGATTGCTGATAAAGCATCAGTACAGATGAGACCCCTTTCTCCCATATTTATTCTTACAGGAGAGAATTTTCCTTTCTAGGGGTAGATTTCCTCTCACTTCCTGTTGTCTTCTTTCGTTTGCAAGTAGGAGTCGTTTGTAAGTTGGATGTTTGAAAGTAGGGACCTGCCGTATATACTCTGCAGAAATAGGCCCCTTAGTTGTTGGTGTTGGCACAACACTGTAAGCACTCAGTTACTCTTGGTTGGTGCTGGAACGCCCTGCTGTCAACTATTATATCAGGAATTTTAATTACATATAATTGTTGAACAGTGGTAGTAAAAATTGGGGCTTTGATGGTGGTGCTGGTGCCACAACACTGTAAGCCCTGACAGTTACTCTTGGTGGGTGCAGCAATGGGCCCTGCTGTGAATTATTAGATCAAGAATTGTAATTACATGCCCCTTTTGAACAGGGGCTGAAAAATTGGGCCTTTCGTGGTGGTGGTGGTGGTGGCGTTGCCACAAGACTGTAAGCCCTCAGAGTTACTCTTGGTGGGTGCAGCAATGGACCCTGCTGTGAATTATTAGATCAAGAATTGTAATTGCATGCCCCTGTTGAACAGTGGCTGAAAAATTGGGCCTTAGGCACTGGTGGCACAACACTACAACCCCTCACAGATACTGTACTTGGAGCACAGCAATGAGCCCTGTTGCAAAGTATTGCTTCAAAAATTGTAATGACACGCCCCTGTTAAACAGGGGTTGAAAAATTGGGCCTTAGGCACTGGTGCCACAACACTCCAACCCCTCACAGATACTGTACTTGGAGCACAGCAATGAGCCCTATGGCAAATTATTGCTAAAAAAATTGTAATTACACGCCCCTGTAAAACAGGGGCTGAAAAATTGGGCCTTAGCCACTGGTGGCGGCACCCATAAACAAAAATGATCTTCCAAGCTATCATCATCAATCGTATCATTGAGGACTCGGAGGAGGAGGATAGCCAGTCAACATAACAGCACAGGCACTCAGCATCAGCATCAGTCTTGAAGGGATGTGACATGTTAAAATCAATTAGTCTGTTATATCAGCATCAGGTGTGTGGTAGCTGGTGGTGATCCAAGACTGGTTCATCTTGATGAAAGTCAGTCGATCAACCGAGTCGGTGGACAGGCGCACCCTGTGATCCGTGACAAATCCTCCAGCAGCACTGAATGTGCGTTCCGAAAGAACGCTGGATGCAGGACAGGCCAGTAGCTCAATTGCATACTGTGCAAGCTCTGGCCAGTGATCCATCCTCAAGACCCAGTAAGCCAGAGGATTTTCGGTGGGGAAGGTGTCCAAGTCTGACCTTGCCCCTAGATATTCCTGCACCATGTTTATCAGACGCTGGCGATGGTTGCTGGAACCGATCATACTTTGGGGCTGCGGACTAAAGAATTGTCTGAACGCATCGGTCAGACGGCCACCTTCCCCACCGCTCCTTCTTTGACTGGCCGAAGCCTCAGCAACTCGTTGTCCAGGACCAGGAGTTTGTAACCTCCCAGTCTCTGGGAACGCGTTGCACAGACCTTTCTGCAAGGCCTCCCGGAGTTGTCTCATCCTCTGCTCCCTCTGCGACGGTAACATAAGGTCCGCAACCTTACCCTTGTACCGTGGATCAAGGAGAGTGGCCAGCCAGTAATGGTCCCTCTCCTTGATCCGAAGAATACGAGGATCCTTCCGCAGACTTTGCAGGATCAGGGAGGCCATGCAGCGTAGGTTTGCTGAGGCATTCGCTCCGGAGTCCTCTGGGTCACTAAGGACGACATGATCCGCAGCCACCTCCTCCCAGCCACGTACAAGTCCACTGGTTTCTTGGGACTGTAAATCATCCCTAAAAGACTGCTGCTGATGATGCTGAGTGCCAGCCTCCACCTCCATGCTGACACAATCCTCCTCCTCCTCCTCCTCCTCCTCTTCCTGTGCGATGGGTGGGACAGAAGGAACACTGTCTGGGTAAAGGGGGCCTTGAGAGGCAAGGAAGTCCTCCTCTTCCTGCCTCTGTTCTGCCTCAAGTGCCCTGTCCATTATTCCACGCAGCGTGTGCTCCAACAGGTGGACAAGAGGTACAGTGTCACTGATGCATGCACTGTCACTGCTCACCATCCTCGTGGCCTCCTCAAATGGTGCCAGGACAGTGCATGCATCCCTGATCATGCCCCACTGGCGTGGAGAAAAAAAACCAAGCTCCCCTGACCCTGTCCTGGTGCCGTAGTCGCACAGGTACTCATTGATGGCCCTCTGCTGCGTGTGCAGCCGCTGCAGCATGGCCAACGTTGAGTTCCACCTGGTGGGCATGTCACATATAAGGCGGTTCTTGGGCAGGTTCAACTCCTTTTGCAGCTCAGCCAGGCGAGCACTGGCATTATAAGATCTGCGGAAATGCATACAGACTTTCCTGGCCTGCCTCAGGACATCCTGTAAGCCCGGGTACCTGCCCAAGAACCGCTGCACCACCAGGTTAAGGACGTGAGCCACACAGGGCACATGGGTCAGTTGTCCCTGTCGGAGGGCGGAGAGGAGGTTGGTGCCATTGTCGCAAACCACCATTCCTGGCTTAAGCTGGCGTGGCGTCAACCACCTCTCGGCCTGGCCCTGCAGAGCAGACAGGACCTCTGCCCCAGTGTGGCTTCTGTCCCCCAAACACACCAGCGCAAGCACGGCATGGCATCTTTTTGCCTGCGTACTTGCGTAGCCCCGTGAACGGCTACGGAGCACCGCTGGTTCATAGGACAAACCACAGGAAGAGGCCATGGAGGAAGAAGAAGAGGAGGGGGTGGAGGAGAGAGGTGTGTCACAACCAGCAGTAGCATTTTGGAGGCGTGGCGGTGGGACAACCTCCAACACTACTGCACCTTGTCCTGCATCCTTCCCAGCTGCCAAAAGAGTGACCCAATGGGCCGTGAAAGAAAGGTAACGTCCCTGTCCATGCCTGCTGGACCATGAGTCAGCGGTAATATGCACCTTACCGCTGACCGCCCTGTCCAGCGAGGCCAAGACATTGCCTTCCACATGCCGGTAGAGAGCCGGAATAGCCTTCCGTGAGAAAAAGTGGCGTTTGGGAACCTGCCACTGAGGAACCGCACATTGCACAAACTCACGGAAGGGGGCCGAGTCTACCAACTGAAAAGGCAGCAGTTGAAGCGCTAGCAATTTAGCCAAGCTAGCATTCAACCGCTGGGCATGTGGATGGCTGGGAGTGAACTTCTTTCGACGGTCCAGCAGCTGGGGCAGGGAAATTTGCCTGCTAGAATCGGACGTCGGTGTACTGCTAGCAGAGTGGCCGCAAGTACTTGGCTGTGACACACCTAATTCTACACCTTCATTCCTCTCAGTGCATGTTTCAGAGAGGACTGAAGTTATAGTGGGGTTGGAGATCCCAGCTGATGCGGTGCAAGGAGAGGTCCGCTTTGTTCTTTGGTGTGGGTCTTTGAGGTAGGCTTGCCAACGAGCTGCATGGCAGGTCAACATATGTCTGGTCAGGCATGTGGTACCCAAGCGGCTGATGTTTTGGCCACGCGATATACGCTTGAGACATATGTTGCAAACAGCAGCTGTGCGATCTGATGCACTAGCCTCAAAAAAGGCCCACACCAAAGAACTTTTTGAATGACGGGCAGAGGCAGCGCCCTGCACAGGCGGAGCTCTGCGGTGTGATTCCGTCGGTGTACTGCCCTTACGCTGGCCACCAAAGGGCATCCTGCCTCGTTGGAGATGTGCCTCCTCCTCATCCTCCTCCTCTCTCCTATTAGGCACCCACGTGGAGTCAGTGACCTCATCATCACCTCCCTCCTCATCACTGGAGGCAATCTGGCAGTATGCTGCAGCTGCTGGAACATGACTGCCAGATTGGTGTCCTTCTTGAGCATCCCCTCTGTCTGCTCTCACGCTACTGCCTTCCTCTAGCTGGGTTTCATCATCAGACCCTTCGAAACGCTGGGCATCCTCCTGGAGCATGTACCCAACACTGTGCTGAAACAGTTCGGGGGACTCCTCAGGAGGAGGACATGGTGGGTCTAGGGAAGGAGTGACTGATGATGAGTCTGACATTGATACCAGGGAAGAGGACGCTTTGGCAGCTGCTTTTCCAGTACCCTGAGCCTGGGTGAGAGAGGATGAGGAGGAGGAGGAGGGCTTGGTCATCCACTCTACCAAGTCTTCGGCATGATGTGGCTCAACATGTCCAGCTGCCGAAAAGAAGGACAAGCGTGTCCCATGGCCATGTGCTGATGACAATGCACCGCGTCCACGACCAGCACTGTTGCCCCCAGACACAGAGCCTGCTTGCCCTCTTTTATTGCCTCCTGACTGTCTGCCTCTCCTTGTTTGCCTTCCAGACATTCTAATAGATGGCCTGCAGGGAGATGGGAAAAAAGCAATAAGGGCTACCTTCAGGTGTCCTTCTCTGTCCCTTGAAACAAGGACTTTGACAGTGAAAGAAACTGACACACTCTCCCTACCTACAGTTTTCTGTCCCTAGAAAAAATTTTTTTTTAAAGCACAATTTAGCACAAGGAGAATTCACTCACTGTCCTTCCAGGTCCCTGGAAACAAGGACTTTGACAGTGAAAGAAACTGACACACTCTCCCTACCTACAGTTTTCTGTCCCTAGAAAAAATGTTTTTTTTAAGCACAATTTAGCACAAGGAGAATTACCTCACTGTCCTTCCAGGTCCCTGGAAACAAGGACTTTGACAGTGAAAGAAACTGACACACTCTCCCTACCTACAGTTTTCTGTCCCTAGAAAAAATGTTTTTTTTAAGCACAATTTAGCACAAGGAGAATTACCTCACTGTCCTTCCAGGTCCCTGGAAACAAGGACTTTGACAGTGAAAGAAACTGACACACTCTCCCTACCTACAGTTTTCTGTCCCTAGAAAAAATGTTTTTTTTAAGCACAATTTAGCACAAGGAGAATTACCTCACTGTCCTTCCAGGTCCCTGGAAACAAGGACTTTGACAGTGAAATAAACTGACACACTCTCCCTACCTACAGTTTTCTGTCCCTAGAAAAAAAGTTTTTTTTAAGCACAATATAGCACAAGGAGAATTCACTCACTGTCCTTCCAGGTCCCTGGAAACAAGGACTTTGACAGTGAAAGAAACTGACACACTCTCCCTACCTACAGTTTTCTGTCCCTAGAAAAAATGTTTTTTTTAAGCACAATTTAGCACAAGGAGAATTACCTCACTGTCCTTCCAGGTCCCTGGAAACAAGGACTTTGGCAGTGAAAGAAACTGACACACTCTCCCTACCTACAGTTTTCTGTCCCTAGAAAAAATGTTTTTTTTAAGCACAATTTAGCACAAGGAGAATTACCTCACTGTCCTTCCAGGTCCCTGGAAACAAGGACTTTGACAGTGAAAGAAACTGACACACTCTCCCTACCTACAGTTTTCTGTCCCTAGAAAAAATGTTTTTTTTAAGCACAATATAGCACAAGGAGAATTCACTCACTGTCCTTCCAGGTCCCTGGAAACAAGGACTTTGACAGTGAAAGAAACTGACACACTCTCCCTACCTACAGTTTTCTGTCCCTAGAAAAAATGTTTTTTTTAAGCACAATTTAGCACAAGGAGAATTACCTCACTGTCCTTCCAGGTCCCTGGAAACAAGGACTTTGACAGTGAAAGAAACTGACACACTCTCCCTACCTACAGTTTTCTGTCCCTAGAAAAAATGTTTTTTTTAAGCACAATTTAGCACAAGGAGAATTACCTCACTGTCCTTCCAGGTCCCTGGAAACAAGGACTTTGACAGTGAAAGAAACTGACACACTCTCCCTACCTACAGTTTTCTGTCCCTAGAAAAAATGTTTTTTTTAAGCACAATTTAGCACAAGGAGAATTACCTCACTGTCCTTCCAGGTCCCTGGAAACAAGGACTTTGACAGTGAAAGAAACTGACACACTCTCCCTACCTACAGTTTTCTGTCCCTAGAAAAAATGTTTTTTTTAAGCACAATATAGCACAAGGAGAATTCACTCACTGTCCTTCCAGGTCCCTGGAAACAAGGACTTTGACAGTGAAAGAAACTGACACACTCTCCCTACCTACAGTTTTCTGTCCCTAGAATTTTTTTTTTTTTAAGCACAATTTAGCACAAGGAGAATTACCTCACTGTCCTTCCAGGTCCCTGGAAACAAGGACTTTGACAGTGAAAGAAACTGACACACTCTCCCTACCTACAGTTTTCTGTCCCTAGAAAAAATGTTTTTTTTAAGCACAATTTAGCACAAGGAGAATTACCTCACTGTCCTTCCAGGTCCCTGGAAACAAGGACTTTGACAGTGAAAGAAACTGACACACTCTCCCTACCTACAGTTTTCTGTCCCTAGAAAAAATGTTTTTTTTAAGCACAATTTAGCACAAGGAGAATTACCTCACTGTCCTTCCAGGTCCCTGGAAACAAGGACTTTGACAGTGAAAGAAACTGACACACTCTCCCTACCTACAGTTTTCTGTCCCTAGAAAAAATGTTTTTTTTAAGCACAATTTAGCACAAGGAGAATTACCTCACTGTCCTTCCAGGTCCCTGGAAACAAGGACTTTGACAGTGAAAGAAACTGACACACTCTCCCTACCTACAGTTTTCTGTCCCTAGAAAAAATGTTTTTTTTAAGCACAATTTAGCACAAGGAGAATTACCTCACTGTCCTTCCAGGTCCCTGGAAACAAGGACTTTGACAGTGAAAGAAACTGACACACTCTCCCTACCTACAGTTTTCTGTCCCTAGAAAAAATGTTTTTTTTAAGCACAATTTAGCACAAGGAGAATTACCTCACTGTCCTTCCAGGTCCCTGGAAACAAGGACTTTGACAGTGAAAGAAACTGACACACTCTCCCTACCTACAGTTTTCTGTCCCTAGAAAAAATGTTTTTTTTAAGCACAATATAGCACAAGGAGAATTCACTCACTGTCCTTCCAGGTCCCTGGAAACAAGGACTTTGACAGTGAAAGAAACTGACACACTCTCCCTACCTACAGTTTTCTGTCCCTAGAAAAAATGTTTTTTTTAAGCACAATTTAGCACAAGGAGAATTACCTCACTGTCCTTCCAGGTCCCTGGAAACAAGGACTTTGACAGTGAAAGAAACTGACACACTCTCCCTACCTACAGTTTTCTGTCCCTAGAAAAAATGTTTTTTTTAAGCACAATATAGCACAAGGAGAATTCACTCACTGTCCTTCCAGGTCCCTGGAAACAAGGACTTTGACAGTGAAAGAAACTGACACACTCTCCCTACCTACAGTTTTCTGTCCCTAGAAAAAATGTTTTTTTTAAGCACAATATAGCACAAGCACAAAACACACTGACACTCTCCCTACCTATCCTTCTCTTTCCCTAAACTAAAGGAATCCAGGTTAAGCAAGAAAGAAATAAAAGTCACTGTCCCTGCCTATGCTGCTCTATCCCTGCTCCGGAACACACTACACTAGGCCGCCGTGCTGGCGGCCTTTTATAGTGTGGGGCGTGTACTAAACTACCTCAGCAATAATTGGCCACAGGCATCCTGCCTGTGGCCAATCATTGCTCTCCTCGCTGCCGGCGCTGTGATTGGCCAAGCATGCGGGGTCACAGTGCATGCTTGGCCAATCACAGCGCCTGGATGACACTGCGATGGCGTAGTGCATTGTGGGCCGTTCGCGTCACTCGAATTTGGCGCGAACGGCCCAAATCGTTCGATCTTCGTCGAACGATCGAACAGCCGATGTTCGAGTCGAACGTATGTTCGACTCGAACACGAAGCTCATCCCTAGTGCCAAGCTATTTCACACCCAAAAGAAAGAAAAAAAAAGTTAATTACCACACCTGGAAAATATTGTACTAGACGTGAAAAGTAATAATAACCATTCTGGGCATAACCTGTAACCCTACAATTATCCTTAACTTTAAACTCTAAACATAGCCCTTAACTCTAGTTTAATTTAAACCTGTTAATCCAGCCTAGAAACCTAATGCCTTGTACACACGATCGGAATTTCCGTTGGAAAAAGTCAGACGGAATTTGTTCATTGGATATTCCGACCGTGTGTGTGCCCCATCTGACTTTTTTCCGTCGGAATTTAGAAAGAGAAGATGTTCTCTTTTATTCCGGTCGTCTGTAGGGAACTCCGACGGAGAAAAAAAACACGCATTCTCAGAATCAAGTCGACGCATGCTCGGAAGCATTGAACGTCATTTTTCTCGGCTCGTCGTAGTGTTGTACGTCACCGCGTTCTTGACGGTCGGAATTTGGTGTGACAGTAAGTGTGTATGCAAGACAGCTTGAACGGAATTCCGTCAGAAAAATCCATCTGAGTTTATCCCGACGGAAAATCAGATCGTGTGTACAAGGAATTTGTGTAAAAATCTAAACATAACGAAAAATTGAATACTTACCTTTCCGTAATTTTCCTTTCCTGGTGCCTATCCATGGCAGCATACATATGTTTTTTTACTCCGCCCCCAACCAACCCACAGGACCAATTACAACTCTTTAAAGAGTGTCAGCCCCCCCATACACCATTCTTGTAACTAGACTCAAACATTTAAGGATTATAGAAAGGGAGGGCGTATGCTGCCATGGATAGGCACCAGGAAAGGAAAATTACGGAAAGGTAAGTATTAAATTTTCAGTTTTCCTGGTGCCTTCCATGGCAGCATACATATGGTTAATAACACGCTCACAGAGAGGGTAGCTGCCAAAATATTTTTACGTTCGATTAAAGACCAGACAGCTATGAAGCCCCTCTGCTTCTTTTATTTTTATTTTTTAAAGTCGTGGGGAGCAAGTGAAACCAGGACTAGACTATAGTAGAACATGAGTGAGGTAAAAGACGACCATTTTGCCACCTGACATAGAGTTTCTGCAGAAAATCGCGCTACAGCTGCTCAGGAAAAAGCCATTCCCTGCGTATAGTGAACACTCATTGATTTTGGAACCAGAGGACCACTAGCTTGATATATTCACTGAATGAGATGAATGATCCAACTTGGCAAAGTTGTCCTTCGTGTTGACATTTTTTTATACCGTTATGGATGAAAGAGGAAGCCTGCTGATCTTACGAGAAGTTTTGCGCCAGACCACTGCAATGTCTGAGAGTCCTTGCCATATC
This sequence comes from Rana muscosa, assembly GCA_029206835.1. NCBI lineage: Eukaryota > Metazoa > Chordata > Amphibia > Anura > Ranidae > Rana > Rana muscosa. The sequence goes on along the minus strand of CM055116.1, from coordinate 901,748,861 downwards.
CAGCTCATGCAGCTTCAAGGTTGCTGAATCCTTCCCTAAAAGCTGGAGGCACCCATTCCTGGTTAAGGTGGTTTGTCGAGGGAGTTCTAGGCATGAACTGGTGAAACGATCGGAGGACCACCCTGCCTGGAAGGAACGTAATACCGAGGTCCTCATCCCTTAGGGTTTGGGTTTCCGGGACTCTTGAGCCAGCGACGATGGTGAATAAAAAAAAAAGAATTGCTTTGAGAGTAATGTCTTCTAGAGCAGTGTTTCTCAACTCCAGTCCTCAAGACGCACCAACAGGTCATGTTTTTGGGATTTCCTGCAGATGAAACAGCTGTGGTAATTACTAAGGCAGTGAAACTGCTCAAATCACCTGTGCAAATCAATGGAAATCCCAAAAACATGACCTGTTGGTGCGCCTTGAGGACTGGAGTTGAGAAACACTGTTCTAGAGAGCAATCTTGTGCCTATGCGAGAGGAGGAGCTGCAGGTGCACTGAGTACCGAAGGTAGATTTTCCTTGGGACGTAGTGATTCACCCGGAGATCTTAAACTAAGAATTGTTTTTAAGAAAACGCTCTATCAGTGGATTCAAAACCCATCTGATGACTGGCAAGGCTAAAAAGGCTGAGACCTGAACCTCCAGGGAGCTAAGTCCCAGAGCTAAATCTAGCCAGGTTTCACAGGATTGAGACAGCTAGTTTTGGCGAATTTCAAAAACTTTTTTCAAATCCTGTCGTAGGTGCTAATGGTGGATGTTTTCTTGGCTTGAAGCAATGTTTGTAACATTCCGTGGGAACAACCTAATTATACTAGCTTCCTTTGCTCAACTCCAGGATCTCTGGATGTGTATGGAAGAGGTCTTCTCAAGACCTACGTTTGTGCGTGCTGAAAGGATCGCCAAGGGAAAATTTGAACAGTAGAGTGAACCGAGATCTTCTTGTCCAATAAGGAACTACTGCTCAGATGGATACTTGTTTTTCTGTTAGGTGATGGCGTCCAGTTGGACAAGGGGCATCCATCTCCGCCGATCCCCAGACTGGAATACCTTGTGAAGAAGCGAGGTACCTTAATATTTGAGAGGAAATACACCAGGAGTGAAAAAAAAAGGAAACTGAGGACTGCCTCATTGGGGGCAGACCCATTGGAAGGTCTACTTATAATAAGGACCAATCGTTGGTGTTGGCAAATTTCCTTGAAAGGTGATCTGCCAGGTAATTCTGGAGAATTAGATTATAAGATGCTCTGAGGCTGGGGCAACTCATTCCGACCCCGAGTATTATCAGAGTTAACTCATTGGACGATAACCTGTTATGCGTGTCCTTTTCTTGGCTCTGGACACAGGTTAAGGCTGGCTTGTTGATCATTTGTAGTAGGATTGATTTGCCTCTCAGAAAGGACACCTAGGTGAGACATTGCCATGTAAGCTGCACCTAACTGCAGAATGTTGGAATTTAAGCTCTCCGTACTGAACTGCCACCTGCCCTGGAACAACCAATTTTTCAAAGTGGACAACCCAATCTTGTCCTCTGATGCAAGGGTGAACCAAAAGATGGAACCAAGCTGGCAGTGACTCTACAGGTTGTGAGGACTTGTCTTCCATCATAATCAGAGTCTTCTAAGATAAGAATTCCCTCTTTCTCATAGAGAGAAAATCCCCTGCTGAAAAATGCGGAGATGCTACCTTGCCCACTGCACTATTGAGATGCAGGAGGAGAATAACCCCAGGAGATTCAGACATTCCGCTGTTGACATGGTTCTTGCCACCGTATTTAGGCCATGATTAGAGGGATTTTCTTCGTAGAGGGGGACGTCACCCTCTTAGGGGTACCGAACAAGGCTCCAAGGTATAACCTTTTTCTGCGCTGGCAAAACTGACTTTTTTTTTCTGGGTAGTTTACTGACCAACCGTAAATGCTAAAGTGTCCACCACCCCCTGTAGGGGAGTTTGGGGTGCTTCATTGTGATGAGGCAGGAATAGGGTGACCACATTTCCAAACTACCATTCAGGGACACCCTCCCTTCCCAAAAATCAGCTTGTGCTGTAACGAATCACAGCACAGTGATTGGACACAAGAGGCAGGATTTATGATTTCTCCAATCACAAGCAGGGGGCGGGATTGTGCTCCTCCAGGCATTCCCGGCCAGGACAAGTACTGTCAGTTAGTAAATCGGTTATGTGGCGGCCTTTTTTGGGGGAATCAGATTGGCCCAGGGGGTGGCTGTGTCCGTTTCATTCCAGGACACTGTATTATCCTGGAATAATTGTGCCCGGGATAGACCTGCAAAATGCGGGACTGTCCCGGGCAATCCGGGACTCGTGGTCACCCTAGGCAGGAATAGTGTACCGTCTCGCTAGTGTAGAATACGTAACCTCTTCTCCTGAAGCGGGCCAATATTGCCACTAGTCCCTTTGTAAAGATTCTGGGGCTGATGATGTGTCGAAAAGTAGGCTGTGAAATTGTGGATGAGGGTCCCCAATTTTTTGGGGATGTGGAAAAGGGCTGGAAGACATGATGAGTAGGTAAGTGTTATTGAGGTCTATAAAGACCACCTAATCCTCTGGTCGAATTGCTAGGATTACCGTATTTAGAGATTTCATCTTGTAATGTTCCAGCCCGATGGATACGATTAGAATGCCTTAGATCCGGAACCGACTGCACTCAACTCCATTTCAGCCACCTGTTTTTTTTTTTTTTTTTTAAAAAAGGTACTCTAAGAGGTTGGGCAACAAAACCACTAAAACCTTTCTGATTCTGGAGCCGATGTCACTTTCCTTTGATGTATCAACTCTTGTATAAACCGGATAAGAATTTCCTGTCTTTCCTCTGGATTTTGGTGGGTAGAGACAAGGCATGGGGTGAGCTGTGGGATTGGAAAGAAATCCTGGACTGCCGCACTCCGTTAAATGACATCTTTATTGGATAAAATCAAATCAAAACATGATCCAAAAACAGTGCAGTCAAAAATAGAAAGTGAACACTAGGACAAGAAAATGGCTAACATGTTTCACATCATAAGATGCTTACTCATAGCATGAGGTGAGCTGTGCTTGAATCTCCAGGAGTGGCTGTGGAGGATTGTGGAACTGACCCATTGAACTGCATAGAATCTTCACCAAACTAGAGTGAAAGTCCCGCTATTGGTACCACCCAGTAGATGGGCCCCCACTCGACCATTTTGGGTGGGCGGGACGTTAAAAGGACCTCTGATTTTCAAGAGAAGTAGATGTGGCCTTATGTTTTCCTATGTTTAAGAGGGCAGCCTGGGAGTCCCTCTGCTTTTTCTACATTCCCTGGTGGTTACTGCATGCAGTAGTGCCTGTGCGGAATATCTCAATGTATCAGGCATAAAGTCTGAAGTCAATTTCAGTTCCTCCAGGGTGTTGACAACTTCGTCTGACTCAACGCCCTGTTTCCGGGCCGAAATTATTAGACCATGTCTTTGCCAGAATACATGCCTCATTATCTGCCTGACCACACTTTGAGGCCAGCCTCAATCTTGATCCAGTAAACTTTTAAATGAAGCTGCCTTTCTGAGGGCAGTGCGTATTCCTTGCTAGCTTATTGGTAGAAATGTCCACCGATGGAAAGGAAACAAAACAGCTGTGCATTTAGGCCAGCTAGAGGATATAACTCGTGAGAACGGTTATAGGCGACTGGCCTTTTTTCCACCTTTTGCTTTACTGCGGCTATAAAAAAGGCCTAAAAACGCCAAAATCCTGACGGAGGGGAAATAGACCTTGAAAGGAAGCTAACCCATGAATTGAGTCCCTTATTAACTTTTAATAGTATCTAGGGACTCCTGGCTCCCTTCTTATGGCTGCTTCCAGAGAACAAGTACTGCAGACCAATTTTTTGTGGGAGAGGTTTCCATCCGCGGACCCAGCAGGCTTTACCTTTGGGGCGGGCGGCACAATGCGGAGAGGGAGGTTTTCTAGCCGAATGCAGAGAGGGTCTGCGGCTATGGGATGCATGAGCAGAAGAAGAGTATCCTCTCTTTGAGAAACTGAGCTCCCTGGACCTTCCATCTTGTGCATCTCCATGCATTGACTGATGCTGCAGGCTGTAAAAAGAAAAGACAGGAGACACTGTCTTTCCCCATACAGGATATCCAAATGCTCTTTTATTTAAACTTACCTGGCAGTTGCAGCCACTTACCTAGTGGAATGTTGAGGATAGTTTTTTTTCTTTTATTATTATTAGACTGCGGGGAGCAGCTGTCAGAGGGGAACACCAACGAGATTAACTCTTTTTTTTTGTTTTTTTTTAAACCATCCGGAAAAGAAAAACATATATATATATATATATATATATATATATATATATACACATACACACACACACAGTGGGGCAAAAAAGTATTTAGTCAGCCACCAATTGTGCAAGTTCTCCCACCTAAAAAGATGAGAGAGGCCTGTAATTGTCATCATAGGTTTGACCTCTGTCATTGCCAACAAAGGATATATAACAAAGTATTGAGATGAACTTTTGATATTGACCAAATACTTATTTTCCACCATAATTTGCAAAAAAAAATATTTCCAAATCAGACAATGTGATTGTCTGTATTTGTTTCCACATTTTGTCTCTCATAGTTGAGGTATACCTATAATGACAATTACAGGCCTCTCTCATCTTTTTAAGTGGGAGAACTTGCACAATTGGTGGCTGACTAAATACTTTTTTGCCCCACTGTATGTATATATATATATATATATATATGTGTATATATATATATATATATATATTGTGAGGGGGTTAGCTCGGCAGCGGGTGTGTGTGACCCCCGGGATGGGCTCCCCACACAAAACAGGCCCAGCAAACGGAGGTTGTGGTTTTCAAAATCAAAAAAAGGTGCGGTTTATTTTCTATTTACAGTGACAAAACACAGCAAAGCAAAAGAAACATAACCAAAATAAATCCTGGTCAAGTTGACCTCTGACTAAACATACAGGTTTCCTAACTAACAACTGGGATCAGCCTAGTGCTGTCCTAGTCCCTAAGTCCCTGGTTTAGTAAAAGTCCAAACAAATAGCCACACAGGCTTTGCCTCACCGCACAGGGGTTCACTCTCCCTAGACAGTCCACACAGGTCTGGTTCCAGGCATGAGCTAACACCTAATGAATCTGGGAGTTCTTATAGAGGCCTAAATGAGCTGACAAGGTTCAGCTGGTCTCCTCATCTCTGTCTGCACGACGCCCCACACTCTCCCTAGAGGTATGAGTCATCCATGAGCCCACTAGCCTTATACAACTCTCCACCTAGTTGTATAAGTCGGCGTAAAGCCTGAATCTGGGCGAAATATATCTACCCCCCTGGATGCAACCAGGTGACTTTACCTTCCTGCTGTCACATACCCCCCCTCTTGTTTTAACCTCGGGGTTGGAACACCAGCAATCAGGCATTCATGTACTCGAGACAAAGCATCCACATTCCCCATTTGAACGCCAGGGCGATGCTTTACTGTGAAGTTGAATTCCTGGAGGGCCAGGAACCACCTATTCACTCTTCTATTTGTTTCCTTGTTTTGAGCCATCCACTTTAACGGAGCGTGATCCGTAACCATGTCAAAGTGCCTACCTAGCAGGTAGTACCGAAGGGAATCTAGAGCCCACTTCACCGCTAAACACCCCTTTTCAACGGTGGCGTAATTTACCTCATGGGACTTCAACTTCCTGCTGAGGTAAATGACTGGGTGCTCTTCCCCGTTCCAGACCTGGGACAATACTGCTCCTAACCCCACATCTGACGCATCACTTTGTACGACAAAGTCTTTAGAGAAGTCGGGTGAGTACAACACTGGCTGGCTACATAAGGCTTGTTTCAAGAATTGGAATGCTGCCTCAGCCTCGGGGGTCCATTTAATCATGACCGACCCTTTCCCCTTCGTCAGGTTGGTTAGGGGCACAGCCTTAGAAGCAAAGTGGGGAATGAATCGCCGATAATACCCAGCGATTCCCAGAAAGGCTCGTACCTGCTTCTTGCTGTTGGGACGTGGCCAACTCTGGATGGCCTCGACTTTGTTGAGTTGGGGTTTTATTACTCCCCTCCCAATGGTGTACCCAAGATATTTGGCCTCCTCCTGCCCAATGGTACACTTCTTGGGGTTAGCCGTAAACCCCGCTTCCCGAACAGAGTCCAGGACTGCTTGCACTTTTGGCAGATGTGAGGCCCAATCTGTGCTATGGACAATTACGTCATCCAGGTAAGCCGCAGCATACTTCCGATGGGGCCTCAGCATCTGGTCCATTTTCCGCTGGAATGTGGCCGGCGCATTCTGTAACCCGAACGGCATTCTTTTATATTGGAACGCCCCGTCTGGGGTTACAAATGCGGTTTTCTCTTTGGCCGACTTGGCCAGGGGGATTTGCCAATACCCTTTTGTGAGGTCAAGAGTCGTCATGTATCGGGCTGTTCCCAGCCGGTCGATCAACTCATCTATACGTGGCATGGGGTAGGTGTCAAATTTTGTAACTTTGTTCAACTGACGAAAATCGTTACAAAATCGCCAGCTCCCATCCGGTTTAGGCACCAACACGATGGGACTAGACCAATCACTTTGGGACTCCTCTATCACCCCTAAGTTCAGCATTTTCTGTACTTCCTCCCGTATTGCCTCCCGTCGAGCCTCTGGGATCCGATAGGGTTTTAACTTCACCCTTTCACCGGGCGGGGTAATGATGTCATGCTCTACCCCAGATGTTTGTCCCGGCAGCTCAGAGAATACCTCCTTGTTGCGAAGCACAAACTCCTTAACCTCCTGTTGTTGGGGTTGTGACAAGGTGGCTGCTATTCCAACCTCAGGAATCACGCAACCAGTTTGAGCTGGTGACCAAGTGTCTGCGACTAGGGACTCTCTATCCCTCCAGGCTTTCAACAGATTAACGTGATAGATCTGTTCGGGCTTTCGCCTTCCTGGTTGTCTGACCTTGTAATTCACTTCGCTCACTTTTTCCATTATCTCGTAGGGGCCTTGCCATTTGGCAAGGAATTTACTTTCAACCGTAGGGACAAGTACCAATATCCTATCCCCCGGGGAAAAGGTACGGGTCTTGGCTCCACGGTTGTACACTCTCTGCTGTGCCAACTGCGCTTGGGCCAAATGTTCCTTCACGATGGGCATTACCTGTGCAATTCGATCTTGCATCAGGGCGACATGCTCAATCACACTCCTGTGGGGAGAACTCTCACTTTCCCAAGTTTCCTTGGCAATATCCAACAGCCCTCTTGGGTGTCTCCCATACAGTAACTCAAAGGGGGAGAATCCCGTAGAGGATTGGGGCACCTCCCTAATAGCAAACATCAAATAAGGAAGTAAACAGTCCCAATCCTTTCCATCTCTATCCACCACTTTCTTCAACATTTGTTTTAGGGTTTTGTTGAATCTTTCAACCAGCCCATCGGTTTGGGGGTGATACACAGACGTACGCAATTGCGTCACTTTGAACAATTTACACAGCTCTTTCATAACCCGGGACATAAAGGGTGTACCTTGGTCCGTAAGCAGTTCTTTACAAATACCCACCCGGCTAAAAACAAGAGATAGCTCTTTGGCTATGGTTTTGGCCGAGGTATTTCGGAGAGGGATCGCTTCTGGATAACGGGTGGCATAGTCCATTATAACTAATATGTACTGGTGTCCCCTAGCGGACTTGATTATAGGACCTACCAAATCCATGGCGATCCTCTCAAACGGGACCTCAATGATGGGTAGAGGGACCAGCGGGCTACGGAAATGTGGCATCGGGGCCAACCTCTGACACACAGGGCAGGAGGAACAATAATTTTCTACGTCCTTCATCACCCCCGGCCAATAGAATCTCTGTAATACCCTCTCTCGGGTTTTCTCTGTCCCCAGATGACCTCCAAGAATGTGCCCATGGGCCAACTCCAACACCAACTTCCTGTAAGGTTTGGGCACCACAAGCTGCTCAACGGTTTCTTCTGCCCTTTTTGCCACCCGATACAGTAGGTCCTTCTCTACGCTGAAGTATGGGTAAGTGCAGGTATTATCTGGGTTCACTAACTCACCATCTATTTTCACTACGTTTTCCCGTGCCTTTATTAGGGCGGGGTCTTTCAACTGTTCTGTGGCAAAGTTTTCCCTGTGAACCTCAAGATCAGAAAACTCCACAGACGGTAGGTTTTCGTCTGAGGAGGTGGGCTCCTCTCCAGTTTCTTGAGTCTCCCCTGCCAATACTGATAAGGGAAATTCCGGAGAGTCCTCACCACTCTCAGGGGAGTTCTGGCTATCACATTCCTGGTACATAGGGGCACCAGTGAGGGGCTCAGGATCATCCCACAGTTCCCAGAACTTCGGAAAATCCCTTCCCACAATGGCGTCATGCGGTAACTGAGATACTAAGCCCACTGGATGAGAGAGGGTACCTTTGGGGGTCTCGAAACACACTGTAGTCACTGGATACTCTCGGGTGTCCCCATGCACACAAATAACAGCTACCTTGCTATTCCCAGAGACCTCTGTTTTAACTAACTCAGCCTTTATCAGGGTCACAAGGCTACCTGAATCCAGCAATACCACAACATTTCTACCATTAACACACATTTTGCATAAATGTTTCTCAGTTCCTCGAATGGCAGTGCATGCGACTGTCGCACACAGCGACTGACGTCTGCCCGTCAGAAAGTCACACTGCATGGGTTCCTCCACAACCGGGCAATTGGCTGCAATATGTCCCGCTTGCCGGCAGCGGTAGCAAACGATCCTTCTTGCCGCCTCTTGAGCCGCTGATTTCCCAGGCTGTTCTCGCCAAACTTGGGGTAGAGCTCCCACCCTCTCACTCTCTCCACCCTCACCCCTTGGAATCCTCTTATCCGCCCCTGGGGATGGTCTGGTCTTAGGGTGGAAAGTCCGAGTGTCTCTGGAAGAGGCCGTCAGGTTCTCTGTAGCCAAGTATTTCTCCACACGATCCACAAGACCATCGGCCGTCTCTGGGTCTCCATGGCTTACCCACTTTTGGATGGCAGTAGGAAGAGCTCTCAAAAACCGATCCATTACAACACGTTCCACAATCTTTGGTGCGGACAAAGTCTCTGGCTGTAGCCACTTTCTGCTCAGGTGAATGAGATCATACATTTGAGACCTGGGGGGTTTTCCAAGCTGGAAAGTCCAGTTATGCACACGCTGAGCCCGGACAGCCTGGGTGACACCCAGCCTTGCCAATATTTCAGCTTTTAGCATCACATAGTCTTTTGCTTGGTTAGGCTCTAGGTCATAGTAAGCTTTCTGCGATTCACCAGTTAACAGAGGAGCCACCAGTCCAGCCCACTGCTCCTCAGGCCACTTTTCTCTTTCAGCGGTCCTTTCAAATGTGGTCAAAAATACCTCTGGATCATCCTCTCCAGTCATTTTTGTCAATAAACGACTCACCCCAAAGGACGCGGTATTAGTGGGACGGCTTTCCTCACTGGTCTGCGGACGTTGCTGCATTACTGCTTCCATCTGTTGTTGTAGTCTCTGCTCTTGCTTCTGCAACAGGTCTATGAAGCGGGCCTCAGATTGCTGCTGGGCTCGTTGCTGAGCCTCCAGACTCTGTTGCAAAGTTGCGTTTGTCTGCTGCTGGGCTGCAAGGCTCCTTTGCAAACCTGCATTTGTCTGCTGTTGATTGGCATTTGCTAGAGCCAGCTGCTTCAGTATCTCCTCCATGCTGGCTTAAAAAAAACTGCCACTGGTTCTCCACCAACTGTGAGGGGGTTAGCTCGGCAGCGGGTGTGTGTGACCCCCGGGATGGGCTCCCCACACAAAACAGGCCCAGCAAACGGAGGTTGTGGTTTTCAAAATCAAAAAAAGGTGCGGTTTATTTTCTATTTACAGTGACAAAACACAGCAAAGCAAAAGAAACATAACCAAAATAAATCCTGGTCAAGTTGACCTCTGACTAAACATACAGGTTTCCTAACTAACAACTGGGATCAGCCTAGTGCTGTCCTAGTCCCTAAGTCCCTGGTTTAGTAAAAGTCCAAACAAATAGCCACACAGGCTTTGCCTCACCGCACAGGGGTTCACTCTCCCTAGACAGTCCACACAGGTCTGGTTCCAGGCATGAGCTAACACCTAATGAATCTGGGAGTTCTTATAGAGGCCTAAATGAGCTGACAAGGTTCAGCTGGTCTCCTCATCTCTGTCTGCACGACGCCCCACACTCTCCCTAGAGGTATGAGTCATCCATGAGCCCACTAGCCTTATACAACTCTCCACCTAGTTGTATAAGTCGGCGTAAAGCCTGAATCTGGGCGAAATATATCTACCCCCCTGGATGCAACCAGGTGACTTTACCTTCCTGCTGTCACAATATATATATATATATATATATATACACACACACACACACACATATACATATCTGAGTACATACACATAAAAATATACGTTGTCACTCAAATATATATGCATACTCTCCCTTTTCTTCAAGAGGATTAAAAAAGGTTTTTGCTTTTTTTTTGTTTTTTTTATAAAAATATGTCTTCACGTTCCTATTTTTTATTTTTTCCCCAAAAACTCAAATGGAAAGTGGAAACAGTGCAGCACAGTCTCTCGCTTATCTACTCCTCCTTGATTCGACCAGCGGAAGGGTTCGTTCCCCCGTTCCTCTCTAAGTGGGAAGTGGAACTCGGCATTCAATTCACTGACCCCCAGAGAGAGAAGATTCTCTACTTTGCTCAGAAATCCTTGATAGCCACCAGAGTCCAAGAGACCTGCTACAAAATTATGACCCAATGGTATAGGGTACCCACCACTCTGCACCACTTCTTTCCGCAGGTCTCCAACCTTTTTTGGCGTTGTGGCACTGCAGAGGGAACGATGCTGCAGGTTTTTTGGGCCTGTCCCATACTCTCTCCTTTTTGGCTCGAGGTGGCTCGCACGATCAGCCACCTGACTAGTGTCTCTATAGAGGGGAACCCCGCGGCCTGCCTGCTCCACCTTACAGAACGACCCATCAAGAAATACAAGGCCTCTCTTACCATTCAGCTACTGAATGCTGCCAAGGCTTGCATCCCCCTCTGTTGGAGGTCTGGGAACCCGCCGGCGAAGTCCCTATGGTTTTCTAAAGTGAACGAACTAAGAGACATGGAGGATCTTATCGCCACCTTGCACAACAGGAAGGAGACCTTCCGGGAGACCTGGAGACCTTTGCAACACTTTATATACACAGACGCTTATCTCCGTGAGGTTGCGCAGTCTGACTAACCCATTGGGCTTGTCCCGCTTCCCAGTCGGGGGGCGCTACCCCTCTTTACTCTACTCTTCTACTTTCTGCTCTTATATTCTACTAAGCCTCCATTTCTCCTCTCCCTTTTCCCCTTTTGGTACACACCCCATCCCCTTAACTCTTACCCAATCACGGGCTCTTGTGATCAGATACTGTGAATATCCTGAGGTGCATTACCTATTTCATGTGTCCCGTGCTTGGGCCTATCTGGCCATTGGGTTGTTTCGCATCCCAAACAACTGTTAAAACTTTAAAAAATGTTACTGTATTATATAGCTTTGCATATGTTATTATCGGTTCTAGGACGCACAAGTATTTGATAGATTGCCTCCCCGGCTTCACACACCAACTTTATCCCTATTCCGTACTTTCTTCATGTGCTTTACTTACCGTGTAAAGCCGGAGTGTCTGATATATTTACCTAATTTCCTGACCACGATTGATCTTACTGTCTGATTTTTATTATGTATCTCCGCTATATGTGCTAATTGTTGAACACACTTTCTATTTAAATAAAGGAATTATAAAAAAAAAGGAAAGTGGAAATATAAATATACACATAGATAGATGGATATCTATCTATCTATCTATCTATCTATCTATCTATCTATCTATCTATCTATCTCTATCTCCCCCTACATATACATACACATACTGAATTTATAGAAAATCATCTGAATATACATTGATATAAACCTAGTTCCTTTCCCTTTAATATATATATAAATATACATATAAATACACATATCCAGCCCACTTTTAATAACTTGGGCTGGCTCCATAAAGGGATTGCATCATGCATGAATCAGTCAAGAAGAAGGAGACTCTTCCTCTGTAGGAGACGTTCCCTAGATGAGAGCTGCTGCCATAGTGAAGGCATACAGCTCCTACAGACGGACCTCCAGGGTGCACCAAGATGGCCACCGACGGCATCATGAGGCTACCGCGAATGCGCCGATGACGTCACGCCCCCATGACACGGCTCCGCCCCCAGAGGGGATAAGCCAGACACGGAGCACGCGCGCGAAGCGCCGCAGATGCCAGCCAGCATGGGAAGACATAAATCCACTCGATGGGACCAGCTTCGTGCCCGGGGGTGAGTATGGCTCCACCTGCGTGCTGTGGTCGTACCATAGCAACCTCGCGGGGAGCGGAGCCCGGAAAATACAAAGAGGGGATAGTGAGCCCCTACCATGTCCTTTGGTATAGATATAAAAACCCATAAGACCCTGTGGTGTCCCTCTATTGACAGACAATAAGCAGGCAAAATAACACAACCTTGCATTAATGCGCCAGCACTTTGCTAACTCCCAGGTTTGAATATGGCCGTGGGAGGCAGTCTTTATCTTGGAGTAGTTTTCTCAGTCAAAAAGATGGAGGAAATACCTGAACTCCAGACCCAGAAAAGATCCACAGAAAAAAATGGGTTCCCAAACTTTTTGGTGCCTTTAGCAGCCTAAGTTATGGGACTCCATATACAGGAGAGCATGAACCTGTAATGGTTGGGCCAACATAGTGGCCTAGTAAGGGCTGATCCAGGTGATCCACAATCCTGCAGGTTTGAGGACAGAAGAAAGAATGGTGTATGGGGGGGACTGACACTCTTTTAAAGAGTTGTAATTGGTCCTGTGGGTTGGTTGGGGGCGGAGTAACCAACCATATGTATGCTGCCATGGAAGGCACCAGGAAAAAGTGTTTCTGGGCTCCTTTACTTTTAAATATAAGCTTTAGGGCTCACTCACACATGCAGCAATACCCTTTGTGTATGCAACAATTAATCAGCATTTTAAAGCCTCATAACCACCCTTCAACCTTCAATGCATGCCATCAATATTACAATGGCATCAAACAGTGCTGTTCTCATAGCAGCGGTAACGTTGTGTTGCGTTGTATTGTTGTGTTAAAAATTAAGCAGCATGTTGCTTTTAGAAGGCATCAACGCTTGTCAGCCATCTCCATTTATTTCAATAATAATGCTTTATAACCACACCTTAACAGCACTTACAGCATTTATGGCATGTTAGTGAAGCATTTATAAAGTGTTAGCTGGGGATTAAGGGAGAGGCTGTGGAGTTTCCTGCATCCCGGAATGCACTGGGAAATAATAGAGAACTAAGAGACATCTCCAGTCACTTTGTTTGTACAGAGCAGCTGTGTAGTAACAGTATTTGCTTCTGTGTGCAGGCAAAAAGCATCAAGCTAGCCAGCAATACTGATATTGCCAGGCAGAAGCAGAGGCATAGAGCATTATACCTTTTGTGTCAACAAAGCTGATCTGGACCAGGCCAAGTGTCAACATGATCAACGTATATGAATCCATCCTCCAGAGAATTTCCAAAAATGTCTGCTATCACACTCAGGGCCGCTGATAGGGAGGTACCACTGGTCCTCCTGTAGGGAGCCTGGGTACACAGGGGTGGGGGCAGACAGCAGGGGGATCGGTGCAGCAGAGCAATTACAGAACGATGCCCTGTGTCTGTGTCTCTCTCTGCAGCAGCTAAAAGCCAGTTTCTGTCCCTCCCAAAGGCTGTTAGCTTCTGCAGGTAGGGACACAGGGCATCATTCTATAATTGCCCTGCTGCACCAATCCCCTTCCCTGTTTTTCTGACATCTGATTGCCCTTGTGTATGTATCCCCGTGCCTTGAGCTCCAGGTGCCGACAACACTTGCCAGCCATGGTCCATTGCACACTGCCACTGCATAAGGGTGGTAAAGCAAGGAGTGTGCTGCTGTGTCTGTGTGTTTGAAAAGAAAAGCCAGTGCTGGCAGCTGCCAAGTACAGGCTTCTGTAAGGAGTGCTAGTGGGGGCCCTGAGAGTGGTTTTGGAATGTGCAGCACCCATGGTGAGGACACAGAAGGGAATGCTATGGATACAAAGCAAGAAGGCTGCTGGGTGCAGAGGGATGAGAGCTGTGGATGGGGGGTATTCTAGGTGCAGATGGGTGAAAGTTGTGGATGGGGAGTACTCTAGGTGCAGAGGGGTGAGAGCTGTGGATGTGGGGGGGTATTCTAGGTGTAGAGGGGTGAGAGCTGTGGATGGGGGGTATTCTAAATGCAGAGGGGTGATGTTTGTGTCCACTAATAATGACTTTAGTGTAGTATTTTAGTAAATATATTGTTTTGATATTTTCGGAAGGGGGGTTGGGGGTTCCTGTCAGGTAGGCTGTATGGGGCCCTGTGATTTTTAACGGCTGCCCTGATTATACTACACCCTAACTGAAATTCAAAGCAGATCATTTCCTCTACATCAATTCGTCTTTAAGCACTTAAAGCACTAGAAAAACAACATTTCCATGGGCATTTATTGAGCATTCTTGAAGCTTTTTCAACGCTTTGTAAACACAATGAAAACACATCATAAATACCATAGGAGCGTTAATGAGCATTGCTTCAGTCTGCATAATCAACACACGTGTGAATGAGCCCTTACTGTTATAAACTAGGAAATTGTTCTGCGCCCCTAAGGCTCATGCCACACAAGCAATCCACGATCGCTATGAAGAACACGGAAGGAAGCCAAAAACACTCACCTACTTGCATGTGATGCTCCTTTGCCAGCTGGTTGAACAAGGTATACTTTTCTTGCTGGTGACTTACATTCTGCAGCATTTTCATTTTTGGCAGTGGGGGATTGACACCTCACTGCTAAAGCCAATGAGGGAGCAACACACACAGTTTATGTTGCATCTCCGTTTGAGAAATTTCTCCTATCCTACTTCCTATCCTGATGGGGGGACTAGAAATTAAGTGAAATTTCCCCATTTAGGGACAAAAATAAATAAATCCGGGTCAGATTTTCTAACCCTCCTGTACTCTGACACTTTGATTTGGATGTAGCTGGGCTTTAAAAAAATGGCTACAGGACTTGCAAATAAAATCAGTTTTTATGAACATAATCAGCCATAATCCTGTGACCAACTTCAAGGCAAGCACAGTCAAATCCTGCCAGGATGTATTGTATCAATACTTGCTTTTTCCAGGGATGAAGAATTACCATAAATAGTGCTATAGGACAGAGACCTATGTGATTCTTGTCTAGGACTGATCTGTTATGATTAATTGCCTTACCTGTTTTACTTTTACTTTTTCTTTCTCTTTCTCAGGGTCCTCAGCGGTTCTCAGCAGCAACAGTCAGAATCGCAAGAGTGGCATCAACTAAGGGTTCGTCCAATGGACAGCTAAGATGGCAATTGATGGATCTTGGCTATAAGGCCAGAATGCAGTAGCAAAATAAAACTTGGTCAGAGGCACAAAAGAAACTTTTTTGGGCTAATACACGTAACAGTAGTACATATAACCATAACAGTATCAATCAAAGTGCCAGGTGGTTGTTTATTTTTCTATTAACCATTAGGCTCTGATGTAATGCTGTTATGTACATTTATGAAGGAGCATATGTTATCAGCATGCAATGAGCCAGCTTGGACAACCACAAATGTTTGACTTCAGGCGACTTCCCACCTCTAAATTTTTGGCTGTGGAGTCATCCTTCCTCAGACACAGTAAGTTAAAGTGTTACTAAACCCACAATAGTAAAATCAGTCTGTATATGCAGTAAAGCATGCTTGTTATACTCACTGGGAAACCTAAGGGGTTAATCCTCCACATTGTGTAAGAAGGCTGTTTGATTACGTCTTATCTGATCCTCCCCTTCTTCCACTGTCCCCAACCCATTTCCTGATAAGACAGAGCCTTTGGATTCTGCTCAATTTGGTGTGTATTGCTAGAGTTTTTTTTTTTCTTGGGAGGGTGCATGTAATCAGCACAGGGACAATCAGCACTGACCAGACAGGGGGTCAGAGGTCCTGCAGCCTCATAGGACAGTCAAAGGAGAATGGAAACTCCTCCTACAAGCTTTAAAGGGGTTGTAAAGGTTCGTGTTTTTTCACCTTAATGCATCCTATGCATTAAGGTGAAAAAAAAACTGTCTGTCACAGGCCCCCCAGCCCCCCCGTTTTACCTACCTGAGCCCGTTCACCTGCTCTGCGTGTCCACGGCGTCTTCTTCTCCACGGAGTCTCTGCGTTGATTGGATAGATTGATAGCAGCAGAGCCTTTGGCTCCTGCTACTGTCAATCAAATCCAATGACGCGGCCGCCGGGGGGGATGGACCGAGTCATACACTCTGTGTCTATGGATGCAGAGTGTATGACAGGGAGCGCGCCCGCAAGGTAAACCCCTTCCCCAGAGGGGGTTAGCTCTTGCGGGGAGGAGCCGCGAGAGCCGTCGTGGGACCCCAGAACAGGAGGATCGGGGTCACTCTGTGCAAAACGAACTGGCCCAAGGCGTGTGTCACTTCCTGTCTCGTTTTTCCCACCTCTGGGCCTATTGGCCCGAGGCTGTGCACCTACAGGGTAGGCCCAGATGTCCTGTCTGGGGCCTACGGCTCAGGGGTGGTCCTGTGCTGTCTGTCCTGAGGGAGGAAGCCACTCAATGGAGGAACCGGGGAGGGACCCGTCTTGGAGAGAACTCAGCGGAAGGCTGGTATCTCGGGAGGAAGGCCTGGTGACTCTATTGGAGGATGCACCCTAGCCAAATGCTACCCTGCAGTATCGCCAATCTGGCTTAAAGGCTCTCATACTGCTCGGCAGAATACTTGTTAAGTCCTTTGGCGGAGGACCAAGTTGCAATTTGTCCACATCGCCCAATCCTGTGGCAGAGGATTGTCTACCTGTTCTGCTTCCATCAAGTCTGTGGCAGAGACTTTGGGTCCGTGCTCCACCCCGGCTGCTAGGCCAGTGAGAGAGGTCTATCCGGGTGAGCAATTTCCACTCGAAGGAAAGTGGTATGTGTACTTTGTACAGTGTCGTTTTGAAACCTAAAAGTTCCTCTGTGGTCTGCATCATGTGCCTGAACTTGAATTTACAACTTGTGTGGACATTGAAGTTTCTCCTGAAGTGTATAGACTCTCATCCCCTAGACAACGAATGGTGGGGTAACGTGCAAGGCCCAAATCTAAACCAGCAGCTCCTACGGGGGTAGTGCTACATTTGTTATTTAAAAAAAAAAAAAACACTTTAACCAGACACTGATAGAAGTCACAAGACTGCTATATACTGCTGATGAGAAAAGGTATTTGGCAGTTTATATTTACTAAAGTAATTGCTTTTCCATGTTCTGTGTACTGTGGAAGACCAAATATAGTGAATGCAGGGTCCTGGGTTTAGTAACAAAAAAAATAAAAAATTTCAGAGGGAAAGGAGAAAAAAAAGATAAAAAACACAAGTTCCAGTTTTCACCCCCAACACACTAAACGAGCCATCATACACAGCCAGGCCATCAGATACCACCGAATTTGTTCAGACCCAGAAGTCAGAGATAAACATCTCAGAACACTGGCAGGCTCTTTCCAGAAGAAAGGTTACAAAGACAAAACCATCAACAACAGCATAAACACAGCCTTGAAAACCCGAAGAGAAAATCTCCTCCAATACAAAGAGAAAAAAACAAATAACAGAGTACCTCTGGTCACCACATACAATCCAACACTAGAAGGGATCAAAAAGATAATCAAAGATTTACAGCCCATTATAACAGAGGATGAAACTCTGAAAGGAATATTCCAACAACACCCATTATTAGCTTTCAGACAACCACCCAACCTTAGACACAAACTAATCAGCAGGAAACTTCACTCTGATTATGAAGTCACAAATAATGGAAGCAAACCCTGCAATAAAAAACGATGCAAACTGTGCAACCAGATCAATCCATCCAAAAGTGTCACACACACAAATGGGACCTTCACTATCATGGGATCTTACAACTGTACAGAAACGGCTCTAGGCTTTGTGAGGCCTTAGGCAAAACTTAGACAAGAGGCCCCACTCACGCCCATAATGGGGAAAAATAATTCAAGCAAGAAAAATGGCAGAAAATGCACGGATCTAGCACACAGGTGATCAGCACCACTTCCAGGGCACCCTCCTCACCCATCAGACTTATTCAGCCAATGCAAGAGGGGGGGTGAGAAGGAGAGGGGTGATAGAGAGATCCTATGGCGCCAACATTAGTATTGATCACAAGCAAATTAGGCGACTGCGAGGCCCCTGTGAGTGTGAGGCCTTAGGCGACCGCCTAATTAGAGAGCCGCCTCTGCAACTGTACCTCCAGTAATGTTGTGTACCTCATCCAATGCAACAGGTGTGGCAAAGGATCTTATGTTGGTGCAAGCGAGGATGAATTTGCACAGACATACCATCAAGGAACATAAAGAAGACAGTTTCTGCACACCTGTGGGTAATCACTTCTCACAACCGGACCACAATATAGAAGACCTCAATGTTTTAGTTCTTAAAGGGAATTTCAGAACTATCCAGGAAAGGAAAACATTTGAACTAAGAATGATACTCCTTTTTGACACAAAAACGAATGGCCTAAATTTAGATATTGGTTTCCTTACCCATTATACTACATTTTTATGACCCCCTCTGTGACCATCATCCTTCCCCCCCTGCAGTCTATAGCTCTCCCTCTGTCTTATCTCACTTGCTGATAGCTTTATTACCATTGATTTGTATGTGTTTGTTTTTCTTTTTTTTCCCTTTCCCTCTGAGATTTTTTTTCTTGTTTTGTTTTAACATTCTGCTAAAAATTTGTGAATCAGTACTGCTTGGACCTTGAAGAAGGGGACATACCCCGAAAGCTTGTCCTGAAAAATTGTATGTTAGTGCAAATAAAAAAAGGATCACAGACAGTACTCAATTTTCTCTGCTGAAGAATTTGAAATGTTTCAATGTAATTGTTTTATGCAGAAATGCTGATAATTTCATACAAACCACTGTTTGAACTACTTGCCAGCTATAGTTAAGACAAATATAAATATTCCATAGGCAAGCCTACACATTTACAATTATGTAAAGACAAATTGCAGGCAAAAAATAGGATTTTTTACTCACCGTAAAATCCTTTTCTCTGAGTCCATGGACCGACACAGCTTCTCTATTGACAAAGTGGGTATTATCCGTTAATTAGGAGTGACTAGGCAGAAAAACTTGTAAAAAGTGTTGCATCACACCTTCTACAGTACCGCCCAGGGGGCGGACCCTCTGGGTATACCCTCTCAGTCTGCATCTTCGCAGATCAGTTCGTCAAAAAGCAGTACAAACTTAATAGGAGGGGTGGGTGCTGTGTCGGTCCATGGACTCCTATTTACTCTTTCGTCCATGTACCGACACAGCTTCTCTATTGACAAAGTGGGACGTCCCAAAGCAGTGTCAGAGAAAAAACGAGGGGTGGTAACAGCATAAAAACAAACTTCACCCCAAAACACAAAACAGCACTCCTCCAACGGAGGAGTTGCAACTCTAAACAGCCGCCTGCAAAACCTTGCGGCCGAAAGAGGCATCCGAAGATGCACCTACATCTTTGTAGAATTTTGTGAAAGTGTGAGCGGACGACCAAGTCGCCGCTTTACATAGTTGGGAAACAGACGCTTGATGTCGGAAAGCCCAAGAGGCACCTATTGCCCTGGTCGAATGCGCCGTGACAGGAAAGGGGGGCGCCTGACCCTTTAAGGCGTAAGCCTGGATTACTATCTGTCGGATCCACCTAGAGATGGTGGCCGATGAGACTGCTTGGCCCTTCTTGGGACCAGCCACCGAAACAAACAGTGAGTCTGACTTCCGGAACAGGGAAGTAGCAGATATGTATACTCTCAAAGCTCGGACAACGTCCAAGGAATGCAACGCCGACTCCTTAGGATTCGACGGCTGAGGACACAAGGATGGAAGTACAATGTCTTCGTTGAGATGAAAAGCCGAAACGACTTTCGGAAGAAAGGAAGGCTGCGGCCGCAGCACCACCTTATCCTTGTGGAAAATCAAATAGGGAGCCTTGCAGGACAAGGCTGCCAGCTCAGAGACTCGTCAAACTGATGTAACAGCCACCAAAAAGACCACTTTCTGAGAAAGTGTCAACAGGGGAATATCTCTAATATTCTCAAACGGTGCCTTCTGAAGCACCGAGAGGACCAGGTTCAAGTCCCACGGAGGTAACGGGGGACGGACCGGAGGGGCCACCTGTCGGACCCCCTGCACAAATGTACTCACGAGAGAGTGAAAGAGTGAGTCGCCAGGGGTCGCTGAAAAAAGACAGCCAGGGCAGATATCTGTCCCTTAAATCGTACTTAGGGCAAGCCCTTGGTCCACCCCATGCTGTAAAAACAGCAGGATTCTGGAAACCAAATAGGTACGCGGATGCCATTTCATTTCCTCACACCTGGAGATGTAGGCCCTCCAAGTGCGGTGATAGACCTTCCTAGAGGACGGTTTTCGAGCACTTCTCATAGTAGAGATTACTGAGTCTGACAGGCCCCGGTCTCTCAGTACCTGGTTCTCAACAGCCATGCCGTTAAAGCCAATGACTGTAAAGCAGGATGGAATATGGGACCTTGCGATAGCAGGTCCTTCCGTAGTGGTAGGCGCCAGGGGACGTCTGCTATCAGACGTACTAGATTGTCGTACCAAGGACGCTGAGGCCAATCTGGAGTGATTAGGATCATTGGAATTCCCTCTGCCTCCACTCTGCGGAGCAGAAGAGGAAGAAGCCTTAAGGGAGGGAAGGCATAGATTAGCCGATACTGACCCCACGATGCTACCAACGCGTCCGTTGCGTCTGCCCATGGGTCTCTTGACCGGGCCACAAATCTCAATACCTTCCGATTGAGTCGGGAAGCCAGAAGATCTACGTCTGGTGTGCCCCATCTTTGGCAGAGGAGTTGGAACACCTCCGGGTGTAAGGACCATTCTCCCTGGTCCAGCATCTGGCGGCTCAGGTAGTCCGCCTGCCAGTTTTCCACACCCGGAATGTACACGGCCGACAGTGCCGGTACGCTCCTCTCTGCCCACTTCAGGATGCGAGCGATCTCCGATGCTGCAGCTGAGCTTCTTGTTCCTCCTTGATGATTGACATATGCCACTGCTGTGGCGTTGTCTGACTGGATCCTGACTGGACGCCCTTGCAGTCTCTG
This sequence comes from Rana muscosa, assembly GCA_029206835.1. Lineage (NCBI taxonomy): Eukaryota > Metazoa > Chordata > Amphibia > Anura > Ranidae > Rana > Rana muscosa. The sequence continues at coordinate 901,727,674 of CM055116.1, read as the reverse complement.
AGACCATTTGAAGAGGCACAGCTTGATCGCCCGGATCTCCAGGACATTGATCGGCAGGAGGGCTTCCTCTGGGGTCCAGCGACCCTGCGCCGACTGGACACCCCAGACTCCCCCCCAACCTGTAAGGCTGGCATCCGTCGTGATCACTATCCAGTAAACCGGAAGAAATGACTTCCCGGCCATTAGAGCCGGTGCTGTCAGCCACCATACCAGGGATCTCCTGACTATGTGGCTCACTCGGATTTGATAATCCAGAGATGATGGACATCTGTTCCATCTGGACAGAACTTCCTTCTGTAACACTCGAGTGTGGTATTGAGCATATGGAACCGCCTCGAAGGAGGCTACCCTGAGGCCCAACACTCGCATGCAAAAAACGGAGTGACGACCAATTCCTGGAAGTCAGCTGCCGTACTGCAGCCCGGAGGGTCTGCAACTTCTCCACAGGGAGGATTACCTTTGCCTCTGAAGAATCCAGAATCAACCCCAGGTACCCTAGGCGTTGAGTGGGCACCAATACTGACTTTTGCGTGTTTAGTATCCAACCACAGTCTCGAAGAGTCTGACAGGTAATGGACACGCTTACCTCTAATTCTGAGCTTGAAGGGGCCTTCAGCAGAAGGTCGTATAAGTAGCCTGTGATAGCGATACCCCGCTGTCTTAGAAGTGCCAGAATCGGAGCGAGCACCTTGGTGAACGTCCTGGGTGCTGAGGCAAGGCCCAACGGGAGGGCCACAAACTGGTAGTGGTCCTTCCCGATAGCAAATCGCAGAAACCTCTGGTGTCTGGAGTATATGGGGACATGCAGGTATGCGTCCTTGATGTCCAAGGAGGCCAGAAAGTCCCCCGGATGGAGAACCGTGACTACAGATTGAACCGACTCCATCCGAAAACTTTGTACCTTCACAAAGCAATTGAGGGCTCTGAGGTCCAAGCTTGGACGAACCCCCTCCTTCTTCGGCACAATGAACAGATTCGAGTAAAAACCCCGTTCCAGTTCTGGAACTGGAATAACTACCCCGCGTTCCAGTAGACCCTGGACCGCCCCATACAGGGCCTCCCGACGGGTCGGTAGTAGCTGGAGATTGGAGGTGTTGAATCTGTCCGGTGGACAAGAGAGAAACTATCTTGTAGCCTGAGGAGATTAGTTCGCAAACCCACCTGTCGGAGATTAGTGCTGTCCACTGAGTCGCGAATTTGCGAAGACGTCTCCCCACCCGGGAGCTGGGTGGGGGTGGACCTTCATGCGAACGCAAATTTGTCCGCAGGCTTATTGGGTATGCCGGACCAGGGACGCTTTTGTCCTTGGGCAGGCGCTTTATCGGCCTGGGGTCTTTTCCCTGTCACCCTAGGGGGACGAAAAAACCACTTGTGTGCAGTAAAGGAGGGCCCTTGCCCATGGCGTGGCCCCTTACCCTTGCTAATTTGGGGAAGCAAAGTGCTTTTACTTCCTGTGGCATCCTTGATGATGTCATCCAGAGAAGCCCCAAAAAGTCTGTCGCCCTTAAAAGGCAGATCCAACAGGGCTTTCTTGGAAGTCTGGTCAGCAGACCAGCCTTTTAGCCAGATCAGGCGGCGTATTGCTACTGCATAAACCGAAGTTTTAGACAGCAGGGGAATAGTATTCATGTCTGACTCGCAGACAAACCTAAGGCCCTGGACCAACAGGTCGGCCAATGTTATCTCATCAGGAGGAGCATCTCGCTCCTTAACCCCTGGAGTAGCAATCTTGCCCATTCAGTAAGGCCCCATGCACACGAGACGCTGTTATTTGCTGTTGAACGCGCGTTCAGAGGCAGTTGGACGCTTTTTTCAACTGCTCCTGAACCCATTCAATGTTATCCTATGTGTCCATGCACACACTCTCGTTTTTTGGCGTTTACAAGCAGTTGCGTTTAACCTCGTTTTTCCAGAAGCAAAAAAATGGGTTCAGACGCAAAAGTTTTCACGTTTCAGACGCTAAACGCGGCTAAACGCGGCTAAACGCGGTACCGGCGTTTTGCCGCGTTTGCGTTTATAAGCGTTTTTAAAGGTGACCTATTTTTTAACATTAGAAATCTCAAAAATGATGGCAAATGATGAAAAACTATTAAAAAATATAAAAGAAAACTGTAATTGCTTGCATCGCATTGTGGACAATCCACAACTTGTGGCAGGTAAAGTGGCAAGTGGACAATCAACAACTTGTGTCAGGTGATGTGGCCAGGTGACGTGGCCAGGTGATGTGGCAAGTGGACAATCCACAGCTTGTGGCAGGTGACGTGGCCAGGTGACGTGGCAGGTAACGTGGCCAGGTGACGTGGCCAGGTGACGTGGCAAGTGGACAATCCACAACTTGTGGCAGGTGACGTGGCCAGGTGACGTGGCCAGGTGAGTTGGCAAGTGGACAATTCACAACTTGTGGCAGGTGATGTGGCACGTGATGTGGCCAGGTGACGTGGAAAGTGGACAATCCACAACTTGTGGCAGGTGACGTGGCTAGATGACGTGGCAGGTAATGTGGGCAGGTAACATGGCTAGGTGACGTGGCCAGGTGACGTGGCAAGTGGACAATCCACAACTTGTGGCAGGTGACGTGGCCAGGTGACGTGGCAAGTGGACAATCCACAACTTGTGGCCAGGTGACATGGCAGGTGACGTGGCAAGTGGACAATTCACAACTTGTGGCAGGTGAAGTGGCCAGGTGACGTGGCACGTGATGTGGCCAGGTGACATGGCAAGTGGACAATCCACAACTTGTGGCAGGTGACGTGGCCAGGTGACGTGGCAGGTGACGTGGCAAGTGGACAATCCACAACTTGTGGCAGGTGACGTGGCCAGCTGACGTGGCAGGTAACGTGGCCAGGTGACGTGGCAGGTAACATGGCCAGGTGACGTGGCCAGGTAACGTGGCAAGTGGACAATCCACAACTTGTGGCAGGTGACGTGGCACGTGATGTGGCAAGGTGACGTGGCAAGTGGACAATCCACAACTTGTGGCAGGTGACGTGGCCAGGTGACGTGGCCAGGTGATGTGGCCAGGTGACGTGGCAGGTGACGTGGCAAGTGGACAATCCACAACTTGTGGCAGATGATGTGGCAAGTGATACGCTAAATACAAGTACACTGCTGCTCTCTCAGCTGCTGCTACTCACTCTGGTCTCACAAACTGGCTGAAATGGTTAAAATTTACTGTTTTTTGAGCTTAGGGAGGGTCTATGATGAAACGCTTATAAACGCAAACGCGGTTAAACGCGGCCGCAAACGCGGCAAAACGCGCGTTTATAAACGCCGGTTTCAGCGTTTAAAAACGTGTGTTCAGCAGAGTTTGCACCTGCGTCTCGTGTGCATGGGGCCTAAGTGTGTGAGACACTAGGGCCCCCGCCAATGCCGGGCGTACTGTCGAGCCTACCACTGAGTATAGGTAGCAAGCGAGTGCTTCAGCCTTCTTATCCACAGGGTCCTAGAAAACAGGAGCCCCTTCTACAGGAATTGTGGTGGCTCTATTAAGTCTGGACACCGGAGGGTCGACTATGGGGGGGAGAGGTCCATTTCTTCAGAAAACTCTCCTCAAAAGGGGTACCGTACCGCAAACCTCTTTGGGGCCGTAAAGACCCTCAGTGGGTTCTCCCATTCCTTGTATAAGAGTTTATCAAAAGACACACAAGGAAACACCTTAGCAGTGCGGGCAGGTCTATGAAACCCAAGTGGACCGGAGTCTCTGCTGCTTCTGCAGTATTTTCCAATTTTAGCATATCCCGCACTGCAGTAATAAGGTCAGATACCAAAGCCGTCTCGCGTACTGACCTGGACTTTGAGTCATTCTCACTGTCCGGTCACGGTCTGCAGTCTCTGATGCGTCAGAATCTGGGCCCCGAGCCGTAGCTGGACCTGGTTCTGCACCAGAATTATCCCCAGAAGCTTGCAGGGGATGGGGCGTTTACTACCCCCTGTATTCCCGTGTGCTGCTTCCACCCTGGCAGCAAACGCCTCTAGGATTGCAGTCATAGCGTTCATAGACACCTCAGGGGCACCAGCTGCTAAATCTGGTGTTTCAGGGGAGAAGACATCTGGCTCAGATGCCATGCTGACCACACGCTGACACTCACAGGGCTCCAGGCAAGATATCAATAGGCCACCCTCCTGTGCTGCAGAGAGGCCGGGTCACCCAGAGGACTCACCACCCTGGATAGGTACTGCTATGCTGCGCCTGTGATGCTGTCCCTCTGCTGCTGTGTCAGTCTGCTTCTTTTATCAGCACTTCCTGTGTGAATTTTCGCGCCAGTGTAATGCACCCTAGAGGCCGGAGGCTCTCGAAAAATGGTTGCCAAAAACGTCTGTATGGAAGATAATGTGGGCTCTAAGAAAATGGCCGCCGACAGAAGATAGAGGTCAAGCAGCCATAGCCCACAAAAAGATGGCCGCCGAACGGCAATATCTGCATACAGGGTGGACAAACATGGCCGCCGATCAGCTGATAGGGGCCAGTGGGTGTGGCCGAACCACAGGAAGATGGCCGCCGGGCAGTTACAAGAGGCCAAACTTGGCATGGACCACCTCAAAATGGCCGCCGACAGCATGGAGGAGGAAGGACACAAACACAGGTAAGAAAAAATGACATTTCTTTTAAATGTTAGTTACAGCCAGCCCCGCTCCAGTGGGACCCCCTAGGTGACCCCCAGCAACCTTTAGCTAGAAGCCCAGTGGGAGGGAAAGGCAGGGAGAGAGGGAAGAAAGGGGCCACAACCACTTACTTGATCTCTCCAGGAATGTCCAGCTAAATCACCCAGCCGAGGCAGGGGAGTTTTACTTACCTATCCTGCATGTATTCTGCTGGAAGACATTCCAAACAGATCATCGTCCGCGCACGGAAGGTGACTGTTGGCCAGGCATGCTGTGATTGGACCCAGAAGGGACGATCATATGTATGCCCTGGAGCATGACGCCAGTGTTGCCAACCCCCTGAAGTGAAATTTACTGGCAAGGATGCCAAAATTTCTGTACGGCACCAATTTCTTACTGGCAAAAATCATGAAAATTGCTGGCAGAGCCGCATTTTTTACTGACGCTGCAAAAAAGTACCTACAATCACTGTTTTTAGTGCTAAACAGTGCAAATATCAATATTTGAACTATAAACACACAGCTAATGCTATTTATCAATGTGTTTAAGTTAAACAAAAGTAAAAAAACATTTTTCTCAATTTACATGAAGGTCAGGTTACTATAACCCGGCCAGCACAGAGTTTCCTCTTACATCAGAGTCTGCAGTATGCCCCCTTACAGTGCAAGGGAAGTCTTATGTAAAGGGGAACGCTGCAGATCATGATGTAAGGGGGAACCCTGATGTGGAGGGGGGCTCTTACCTTAGTGTATTCACCTTCCGCAGAGTGAATACACTAAGGTAAGGGGGGGTATTAATATAAGGGGGAAACCTTTATATCAGTGCCCCCTTACATTATTGTATTCATTCACCTGCTTACATCAGTGACCCCCCCCCCCTTAGAATGGCCTGGCGGCACTGTCACTTACCTCCTCTCAGGTGCACAGTGTGGGGTTCAGTCAGACGGCTCCAGCTTGGTGGCTCTGATCTCCTCTCCCCAGTCCACACGTCTGTTTCTTCCCGGGCCGTAACCCCCATTCCGGCAGCACTTCCACTCTTGACTCCTTTCTAGGATCCCCTCAGAGACTGTAGACATGATAAAAGACAAGAGATGGTCAGAGGCTGCGGACATACTACAGGAGGTGGACACTAGACAGAGACTGCGGACATACTACAGGAGGGGGACAGAGGCTATGGACCCACTACAGGAGGTGGACAGAGGCTGCGGACACACTACAGGAGGGGGACAGAAGCTGCGGACATACTACAGGAGGTGGACAGAGGCTGCGGACATACTACAGGAGGTGGACAGAGGCTGCGGACATACTACAGGAGGTGGACAGAGGCTGCGGACATACTACAGGAGGGGGACAGAGGCTACGGACATACTACAGGAGGGGGACAGAGGCTGCGGACATACTACAGGAGGGGGACAGAGGCTGCAGACATACTACAGGAGGTGGACAGAGGCTGCGGACATACTACAGGAGGGGGACAGAGGCTGCGGACATACTACAGGAGGGGGACAGAGGCTGCGGACATACTACAGGAGGGGGACAGAGGCTGCGGACATACTACAGGAGGGGGGACAGAGGCTGCGGACATGCTACAGGAGGTGCCGGTGGAGACACTCTGCGGACATGATGGTGCCCTCCTCACCCCCTCACAGTAGCCTCCTCCTCTGTCCACCACCATATTACTTCTCCACATCATCAGTGTGCTGTGTCCTCCTCCTGTGCCCCTTTCACCATTCCACAGGTCAGTGCTGCACTGTGCTGCCCTGACCTGTGGAGAGGTGAAAGGGGCACAGGAACCAGAGGAGGACACAGCACACACTGATGATTTTGAGAAGTAATATGGTGGTGGACAGAGCACATCAGTCTCTCCCCTGCATGGCACGGCTTCAGGCTCTCAGGACGCCAGGCTCTCACTCGCTTGTATCCCCCCCAGTTTCACTGACCTTAAAACTTGAGTTGAGTCCGTCCTCTTCACCCCTGGGCCCTGGGGCCTGGGCCCTGTCAGTGCTCCGAGCCTCCGAGTCCGCTCGCTCCGAGTCCTCCTCCACCTATGATGAGTGCATGGCATGCATGCACTCACTACAGGCGTCGCGCCAGCCGCTGTGGCCTTTTCAAAAATGGCGCCAGCGGCGCCATCACGTTACCGCGCATGCGCCGCCCGGCCGAGCGTGAACAAGTTTCCCTGAGCTCGGCCGGCTTTCGGAACGGCGCATGCGCAGTTGTATGACCGGCTCGCGGCCATCTTTTTTATGGGCGCCGGTGCCCATAACGGACTTTAACGTACACCCCGAAAAAGGGGTTAAATTTGCGGACTGTACGTAAATCTACGTACGGTTGGCAACACTGCATGACGCTCACCGGACAGGCTGCTGCGACTCGGCCGTAAGGTCAGCCGAAGCTGAGCGGTCCGATGCAAGCCTTGGAGCATAAGCTCACCGGCCAGGCTGCTGCGACTCGGCCGTAAGGTCAGCCGAAGCTGAGTGGTCCGATGCAGGCCCTGGAGAGTAAGCTCACCGGCCACCCGTGGAGCGACGGGCATGTCGTGGAAAACCCAGCGCGTAGCTAGGGTCGGCACACGCTCGATGGCCGAAACTGGGGAGACTACAAGGATCGAGGATCCAGACTGTCACTCAGTCGGCAGTTGATCGAAGATCGCAGGAAACAACAAATGTAGCAAAAAAATAAAAAATAAATAATAAAAAAAAAAATATATATATATATATATATATATATATATATATATATCTTTTTTCCCCGGACCAATGGGCCCGAAGGGAGCCATGTCCTACTCCTTGCTAGACAGAAAAAAACTGATCTGCGAAGATGCAGACTGAGAGGGTATACCCAGAGGGTCCGCCCCCTGGGCGGTACTGTAGAAGGTGTGATGCAACACTTTTTACAAGTTTTTCTGCCTAGTCACTCCTAATTAACGGATAATACCCACTTTGTCAATAGAGAAGCTGTGTCGGTCCATGGACGAAAGAGTAATTAAGATTTACCAAACAAAAATCCTGTGTAGTGATAAAAGATATGGCTTACATAATAAGTTGCTGCATTTGTTTTTAAAGAAAGCAAAAAAAATGTAGTGTTGGAATTTCCCTGTTTTCCCATGTCACCTGGAGGACGGATGTGTGTTCTGCTGCCTGTAAGCAATTTTCACCCTGGCCCATAATCCTCCACCTTGGCTGACTGTAAAGCAACTAAAGCCCCATACACACGGTCGGACTTTTGGCCAACAAACTTCATTTTGAGCAAGTTGGACCAACAATCTGACCGTGTGTACGCTCCATCGGACAAACTTTTTTTTTTCATCGGACAAAAGTTGGGTCTGCAAACGGACAAACTTTCGGCCAACAAAAGTCCGATGGAGCAAAGTCCGACAGTGTGTACAGAAAACCATAGGACTTTTGTCCGATGGACAAAACAACTAATGTTAAAATCAACCAACAATAGCAGAAGTTGACCAAAGGGTGGCGGTAAAGAGCAGAAAAATCACGTGATGTTGCAAAAAGTTTTGGGAAAGTTTGCAGAAAAGTCCTGTGGTGTGTATGCTATGGGTGTGCCCGGCCAACTCCGTTCGGACAAAAATCCAGGGAAAAGTCCGATGGAAGTCCGACCGTGTGTATGGGGCTTTATCCTGGTCACGCATTGTACACTGCTGGTGAACAAAGCCAAAAGATTGTGTACGCAGGCTGTCATGGCCATTGAAACCTCTTTCCATTGACTGACACAAATATTAGACAGTACTGTTTATGTTCTGCCCAAATTGCAACTATAGCAGAGCACCAATACATACTCACATGATTAGTCAGCACTCAGCAGCAAGAACTGCTGAAACAAGTAATCCAGGAAAATGCAGTGACATCACAAGCCTGGAACTGTTTACCTGGTTAAGATACTTCTCCAGATCATCAATTTTTTTAAGTTTGAAGCTGTATCATGTGACCCAAACTCTAAAAAGAAAGTAATAAAATCACTGAACATGCTTTATACAGTATAACAATATTAACGTTGTACATTTATGCACATTTTCTTTTACTGTCAAATGGATATAAAATGTGCTTTTTGGGAAGAATGGACTTCTACTTCAACACTTTGGTGCTCCTCTTTCAAAGTAGATCAAATATTCTTGGTTTTTATTTGTTCCATAAGATTGAAGTGGAAACAAAATGTAATCCTACTGTAATATAAAATTCTATTAGAGGTTAACCCAGAATTCCATAACATGCACTTAGCCTTCAATTTTATGGTCATGGAATCCTGTGCAACTTTATTTTTTTTCTGTTTTATAGCTGGGGGGGGGGGGGGGGGGGGTAATTTCACATACATACAAAAATTGCTGGGTACGTTTTATGGTCTGGATTTGATACCACTGTGATGTGATGGGGGTGCTAAACACAGGCACAACACTGGATATCTACAGCACAAATCAAATAAAGAACCAACCAAAGCTGCTAATAGGCTGAACACATCTGCTGTATGTACAGTGGCCTTATAAAACCAGTCCTATTACAGGTAAGACAAATAGGTAGGTGAATATATATCATCCCAGGCATCAAGCACTTTATGCAGTGGTCCGACAAACAGAAAAAATGAGCAAAAGAAAATTGTAGACTACTTAGAGGAAATTGTGTAACACAGAGCAGGGAAACCAAAGCAACCCCTGAAGCCCCCCAGATAGTATAAAAGTTAGCAATCATGGTTCTGTTCATAGCAATATAGGTTAATCCCCAAACCTCTAATGCCGCGTACACACAATAGTTTTTAATGTCATTTTCAAAAACGAAGTTTTTCTCGACGTGATTTTTCTTGTTTCCTCTCAAGCCTGTCTTGCATACACACGTTCATTTAAAAAAACGCTCGAGCAAAGCGCAGTGACGTACAACACGTACGACGGCACTATAAAGGGGAAGTTCCGTTCGAATGGCGCCACCCTTCATGTTAGTAAAGTTTGTTGAGCGACGATTCGCGCTTTTCAGCCTCGTGCTTTTCAGTCCGTTACAGCGTGACGAATGTGCTATCTCCATTACGAATGCTAGTTTTACCAGAACGAGCGCTCCCGTCTCATACTTGATCCCCTCGTAAAAGCATACACGCTACCGTTTTTCACGTCGTTAAAAAAAACTATGTGAAAAACGACGTGAAAAAATGGAGCAGGTTCTCATTTTTTTAGCCCGTTTTTCACATCGTTAAAAATGCTCTGGAGCCTACACACGATCGTTTTTAATGCCCAATTTAAAAAATGGCATTTTTAACGACGTGAAAAACGATTGTGTGTAAGCGGCATAAGCAGAGACACGATTATATCACCTGCCTTCACAATAAAGTTTTAGTGAGAGGAAATGTCATAACATAATATAATAAGATGTTTATAAAATGTGTACATATAAAGAAGGTGTACATAGTTACAAATGCTGAGAAAAAGGAACAGTAGTATACCTAAAATGTGTACAATTCTGGGTGAATGATAGTTTAATTACTTATAGTTACAGATAGCATAGTAATAGTTATGCTGAGTTACCAAAGGACAGTAAACAAGTACCAAGAGTGAATAAAAAGGGTGAAGTAAAAAAAAAAAAAAAAGGGGAAAAATATCAAATTAATATAATAATGAAGGGATAATAAAAAAAAGTATAGCAGTCATGTCAGATCTCAAATATTTCTTCTTTGAGGGAAAAAAAACCTAGGTATGCCATAATAAGCAGGATAGTACATATATGAATTGTTGAGTTGTTTTTAAAGAAACTACTATTGTTGCAATAATTATACAATTTGGAAGGTAGGGCATCATAATGTATCATAGGAAGTGACTCTCTAAACTCTACCCATCCTAATGAAAACTGGCCCAGTTTAACCCCTCTCTCTTTGCTGGATGGATATTAAAAGGAGCACTGTAACGGCAATACAGCTGCAGGCCTTACTCAATTACAGTAAAAAGTGTTTCCATCAATGGCCATTCACCTGGTGCCGCCCTGTCCTTGACCAATAAACTTAGACTCCTTTTTCTAGTAGCGGGAGCACTACCAGCATGACAAATGGTTGCTTTGTGTTACCCTCAGATGCTAACTTGTGAACTTTACAGCTTCTGCACCAACCAAGGCAAACTCCAACCTCAAGCAACTCCTGAGTCAGCTTCCACTCATGCAGATTCCACTGCACCCAGGCCTGTAAAGAAGACCTGTCACCCTTCTATAGGCGCACAAAATATTTTTTTTTACTGGGACATAGGGTTTAGCAACTAATAATACAGTTCACAGCAAAACTAAAAGGAAGGAGCATAGGTAGATGTTGAACTGAATACTTGAACTTGAAGAACAAGTGCCAAATGTGCCAGTGATGCAGAGCATTTCTGTGCTTCAAGGGTGGTGGCTCCTTGGTAGAGCAGCGCTGCAGCCACAGTCCTGTGGTCACCAAATCAGTGATGACTATAGGTGAGACAAGATTGAGTGTTTGGTAGGGGGCATCTCACCATGAAGAATTCCCCAATACTAATCTCTAGGGATGAGCTTCGTGTTCGAGTCGAACATACGTTCGACTCGAACATTGGCTGTTCGATCGTTCGACGAAGATCGAACGATTTGGGCCGTTCGCGCCAAATTCGAGTGACGCGAACGGCCCACAATGCACTACGCCATCGCAGTGTCATCCAGGCGCTGTGATTGGCCAAGCATGCACTGTGACCCCGCATGCTTGGCCAATCACAGCGCCGGCAGCGAGGAGAGCAATGATTGGCCACAGGCAGGATGCCTGTGGCCAATTATTGCTGAGGGTGTTTAGTACACGCCCCACACTATAAAAGGCCGCCAGCACGGCGGCCTAGTGTAGTGTGTTCCGGAGCAGGGATAGAGTAGCATAGGCAGGGACAGTGACTGTTATTTCTTTCTTGCTTAACCTGGATTCCTTTAGTTTAGGGAAAGAGAAGGATAGGTAGGGAGAGTGTCAGTGTGTTTTGTGCTTCTGCTATAGTGTGCTTAAAAAAAACATTTATTCTAGGGACAGAAAACTCTAGGTAGGGACAGTGTCAGTTTCTTTCACTCTGCAAGTCCTTGTTTCCAGGGACCTGTAAGGACAGTGAGTTAATTGTCCTTGTGCTATATTGTGCTTAAAAAAAACATTTATTCTAGGGACAGAAAACTCTAGGTAGGGACAGTGTCAGTTTCTTTCACTCTGCAAGTCCTTGTTTCCAGGGACCTGTAAGGACAGTGAGTTAATTGTCCTTGTGCTATATTGTGATTAAAAAAAACATTTATTCTAGGGACAGAAAACTCTAGGTAGGGACAGTGTCAGTTTCTTTCACTCTGCAAGTCCTTGTTTCCAGGGACCTGTAAGGACAGTGAGTTAATTTTCCTTGTGCTATATTGTGATTAAAAAAAACATTTTTTCTAGGGACAGAAAACTGTAGGTAGGGAGAGTGTTTTTTTTCTTTCACTCTGCAAGTCCTTGTTTCCAGGGACCTGTAAGGACAGTGAGTTAATTGTCCTTGTGCTATATTGTGCTTAAAAAAAACATTTATTCTAGGGACAGAAAACTCTAGGTAGGGACAGTGTCAGTTTCTTTCACTCTGCAAGTCCTTGTTTCCAGGGACCTGTAAGGACAGTGAGTTAATTTTCCTTGTGCTATATTGTGATTAAAAAAAACATTTATTCTAGGGACAGAAAACTCTAGGTAGGGACAGTGTCAGTTTCTTTCACTCTGCAAGTCCTTGTTTCCAGGGACCTGTAAGGACAGTGAGTTAATTTTCCTTGTGCTATATTGTGATTAAAAAAAACATTTATTCTAGGGACAGAAAACTCTAGGTAGGGACAGTGTCAGTTTCTTTCACTCTGCAAGTCCTTGTTTCCAGGGACCTGTAAGGACAGTGAGTTAATTTTCCTTGTGCTATATTGTGATTAAAAAAAACATTTTTTCTAGGGACAGAAAACTCTAGGTAGGGAGAGTGTTTTTTTTCTTTCACTCTGCAAGTCCTTGTTTCCAGGGACCTGTAAGGACAGTGAGTTAATTGTCCTTGTGCTATATTGTGCTTAAAAAAAACATTTATTCTAGGGACAGAAAACTCTAGGTAGGGACAGTGTCAGTTTCTTTCACTCTGCAAGTCCTTGTTTCCAGGGACCTGTAAGGACAGTGAGTTAATTTTCCTTGTGCTATATTGTGATTAAAAAAAACATTTTTTCTAGGGACAGAAAACTCTAGGTAGGGAGAGTGTTTTTTTTCTTTCACTCTGCAAGTCCTTGTTTCCAGGGACCTGTAAGGACAGTGAGTTAATTTTCCTTGTGCTATATTGTGATTAAAAAAAACATTTTTTCTAGGGACAGAAAACTCTAGGTAGGGAGAGTGTTTTTTTTCTTTCACTCTGCAAGTCCTTGTTTCCAGGGACCTGTAAGGACAGTGAGTTAATTGTCCTTGTGCTATATTGTGCTTAAAAAAAACATTTTTTCTAGGGACAGAAAACTCTAGGTAGGGAGAGTGTTTTTTTTTTTTCACTCTGCAAGTCCTTGTTTCCAGGGACCTGTAAGGACAGTGAGTTAATTGTCCTTGTGCTATATTGTGCTTAAAAAAAACATTTATTCTAGGGACAGAAAACTCTAGGTAGGGACAGTGTCAGTTTCTTTCACTCTGCAAGTCCTTGTTTCCAGGGACCTGGAGAGACATTGAGTGAATTGTCCTTGTGCTATATTGTGATTAAAAAAAACATTTATTCTAGGGACAGAAAACTCTAGGTAGGGACAGTGTCAGTTTCTTTCACTGTGAAAGTCCTTGTTTCAAGGGACAGAGAAGGACACCTGAAGGTAGCCCTTATTGCTTTTTTCCCATCTCCCTGCAGGCCATCTATTAGAATGTCTGGAAGGCAAACAAGGAGAGGCAGACAGTCAGGAGGCAATAAAAGAGGGCAAGCAGGCTCTGTGTCTGGGGGCAACAGTGCTGGTCGTGGACGCGGTGCATTGTCATCAGCACATGGCCATGGGACACGCTTGTCCTTCTTTTCGGCAGCTGGACATGTTGAGCCACATCATGCCGAAGACTTGGTAGAGTGGATGACCAAGCCCTCCTCCTCCTCCTCATCCTCTCTCACCCAGGCTCAGGGTACTGGAAAAGCAGCTGCCAAAGCGTCGTCTTCCCTGGTATCAATGTCAGACAAATCATCAGTCACTCCTTCCCTAGACCCACCATGTCCTCCTCCTGAGGAGTCCCCCGAACTGTTTCAGCACAGTGTTGGGTACATGCTCCAGGAGGATGCCCAGCGTTTCGAAGGGTCTGATGATGAAACCCAGCTAGAGGAAGGCAGTAGCGTGAGAGCAGACAGAGGGGATGCTCAAGAAGGACACCAATCTGGCAGTCATGTTCCAGCAGCTGCAGCATACTGCCAGATTGGCTCCAGTGATGAGGAGGGAGGGGATGATGAGGTCAATGACTCCACGTGGGTGCCTAATAGGAGAGAGGAGGAGGAGGAGGATGAGGAGGAGGCACATCTCCAACGAGGCAGGATGCCCTTTGGTGGCCAGCGTAAGGGCAGTACACCGACGGAATCACACCGCAGAGCTCCGCCTGTGCAGGGCGCTGCCTCTGCCCGTCATTCAAAAAGTTCTTTGGTGTGGGCCTTTTTTGAGGCTAGTGCATCAGATCGCACAGCTGCTGTTTGCAACATATGTCTCAAGCGTATATCGCGTGGCCAAAACATCAGCCGCTTGGGTACCACATGCCTGACCAGACATATGTTGACCTGCCATGCAGCTCGTTGGCAAGCCTACCTCAAAGACCCACACCAAAGAACCAAGCGGACCTCTCCTTGCACCGCATCAGCTGGGATCTCCAACCCTACTATAACTTCAGTCCTCTCTGAAACATGCACTGAGAGGAATGAAGGTGTAGAATTAGGTGTGTCACAGCCAAGTACTTGCGCCCACTCTGCTAGCAGTACACCGACGTCCGATTCTAGCAGGCAAATTTCCCTGCCCCAGCTGCTGGACCGTCGAAAGAAGTTCACTCCCAGCCATCCACATGCCCAGCGGTTGAATGCTAGCTTGGCTAAATTGCTAGCGCTTCAACTGCTGCCTTTTCAGTTGGTAGACTCGGCCCCCTTCCGTGAGTTTGTGCAATGTGCGGTTCCTCAGTGGCAGGTTCCCAAACGCCACTTTTTCTCACGGAAGGCTATTCCGGCTCTCTACCGGCATGTGGAAGGCAATGTCTTGGCCTCGCTGGACAGGGCGGTCAGCGGTAAGGTGCATATTACCGCTGACTCATGGTCCAGCAGGCATGGACAGGGACGTTACCTTTCTTTCACGGCCCATTGGGTCACTCTTTTGGCAGCTGGGAAGGATTCAGGACAAGGTGCAGTAGTGTTGGAGGTTGTCCCACCGCCACGCCTCCAAAATGCTACTACTGGTTGTGACACACCTCTCTCCTCCACCCCCTCCTCTTCTTCTTCCTCCATGGCCTCTTCCTGTGGTTTGTCCTATGAACCAGCGGTGCTCCGTAGCCGTTCACGGGGCTACGCAAGTACGCAGGCAAAAAGATGCCATGCCGTGCTTGCGCTGGTGTGTTTGGGGGACAGAAGCCACACTGGGGCAGAGGTCCTGTCTGCTCTGCAGGGCCAGGCCGAGAGGTGGTTGACGCCACGCCAGCTTAAGCCAGGAATGGTGGTTTGCGACAATGGCACCAACCTCCTCTCCGCCCTCCGACAGGGACAACTGACCCATGTGCCCTGTGTGGCTCACGTCCTTAACCTGGTGGTGCAGCGCTTCTTGGGCAGGTACCCGGGCTTACAGGATGTCCTGAGGCAGGCCAGGAAAGTCTGTGTGCATTTCCGCAGATCTTATAATGCCAGTGCTCGCCTGGCTGAGCTGCAAAAGGAGTTGAACCTGCCCAAGAACCGCCTTATATGTGACATGCCCACCAGGTGGAACTCAACGTTGGCCATGCTGCAGCGGCTGCACACGCAGCAGAGGGCCATCAATGAGTACCTGTGCGACTACGGCACCAGGACAGGGTCAGGGGAGCTTGGTTTTTTTTCTCCACGCCAGTGGGGCATGATCAGGGATGCATGCACTGTCCTGGCACCATTTGAGGAGGCCACGAGGATGGTGAGCAGTGACAGTGCATGCATCAGTGACACTGTACCTCTTGTCCACCTGTTGGAGCACACGCTGCGTGGAATAATGGACAGGGCACTTGAGGCAGAACAGAGGCAGGAAGA
This sequence comes from Rana muscosa, assembly GCA_029206835.1. Classification (NCBI taxonomy): domain Eukaryota; kingdom Metazoa; phylum Chordata; class Amphibia; order Anura; family Ranidae; genus Rana; species Rana muscosa. The sequence goes on along the minus strand of CM055116.1, from coordinate 901,711,885 downwards.
GGAGGACTTCCTTGCCTCTCAAGGCCCCCTTTACCCAGACAGTGTTCCTTCTGTCCCACCCATCGCACAGGAAGAGGAGGAGGAGGAGGAGGAGGAGGAGGAGGAGGAGGATTGTGTCAGCATGGAGGTGGAGGCTGGCACTCAGCATCATCAGCAGCAGTCTTTTAGGGATGATTTACAGTCCCAAGAAACCAGTGGACTTGTACGTGGCTGGGAGGAGGTGGCTGCGGATCATGTCGTCCTTAGTGACCCAGAGGACTCCGGAGCGAATGCCTCAGCAAACCTACGCTGCATGGCCTCCCTGATCCTGCAAAGTCTGCGGAAGGATCCTCGTATTCTTCGGATCAAGGAGAGGGACCATTACTGGCTGGCCACTCTCCTTGATCCACGGTACAAGGGTAAGGTTGCGGACCTTATGTTACCGTCGCAGAGGGAGCAGAGGATGAGACAACTCCGGGAGGCCTTGCAGAAAGGTCTGTGCAACGCGTTCCCAGAGACTGGGAGGTTGCAAACTCCTGGTCCTGGACAACGAGTTGCTGAGGCTTCGGCCAGTCAAAGAAGGAGCGGTGGGGAAGGTGGCCGTCTGACCGATGCGTTCAGACAATTCTTTAGTCCGCAGCCCCAAAGTATGATCGGTTCCAGCAACCATCGCCAGCGTCTGATAAACATGGTGCAGGAATATCTAGGGGCAAGGTCAGACTTGGACACCTTCCCCACCGAAAATCCTCTGGCTTACTGGGTCTTGAGGATGGATCACTGGCCAGAGCTTGCACAGTATGCAATTGAGCTACTGGCCTGTCCTGCATCCAGCGTTCTTTCGGAACGCACATTCAGTGCTGCTGGAGGATTTGTCACGGATCACAGGGTGCGCCTGTCCACCGACTCGGTTGATCGACTGACTTTCATCAAGATGAACCAGTCTTGGATCACCACCAGCTACCACACACCTGATGCTGATATAACAGACTAATTGATTTTAAAATGTCACATCCCTTCAAGACTGATGCTGATGCTGAGTGCCTGTGCTGTTATGTTGACTGGCTATCCTCCTCCTCCGAGTCCTCAATGATACGATTGATGATGATAGCTTGGAAGATCATTTTTGTTTATGGGTGCCGCCACCAGTGCCTAACGCCCAATTTTTCAGCCCCTGTTTAACAGGGGCGTGTAATTACAATTTTTGAAGCAATACTTTGCAACAGGGCTCATTGCTGTGCTCCAAGTACAGTATCTGTGAGGAGTTGCAGTGTTGTGCCACCAGTGCCTAAGGCCCAATTTTTCAGCCCCTGTTTAACAGGGGCGTGTCATTACAATTTTTGAAGCAATACTTTGCAACAGGGCTCATTGCTGTGCTCCAAGTACAGTATCTGTGAAGGGTTGCAGTGTTGTGCCACCAGTGCCTAAGGCCCAATTTTTCAGCCCCTGTTCAACAGGGGCATGTAATTACAATTCTTGATCTAATAATTCACAGCAGGGCCCATTGCTGCACCCACCAAGAGTAACTGTCAGGGCTTACAGTGTTGTGGCACCAGCACCACCATCAAAGGCCCAATTTTTACTACCACTGTTCAACAATTATATGTAATTAAAATTCCTGATATAATAGTTGACAGCAGGGCGTTCCAGCACCAACCAAGAGTAACTGTGAGTGCTTACAGTGTTGTGCCAACACCAACAACTAAGGGGCCTATTTCTGCAGAGTATATACGGCAGGTCCCTACTTTCAAACATCCAACTTACAAACGACTCCTACTTGCAAACGCAAGAAGACAACAGGAAGTGAGAGGAAATCTACCACTAGGAAGGAAAATTCTCTCCTGTAAGAATAAATATGGGAGAAAGGTGTCTCCTCTGTACTGATGCTTTATCAGCAATCCTTGTTTCAAGAAAAACACCACATTTCAAAAACAGTTGTCATTAGGACGGAAAGTGAGGTGAAATGTTCTGAACAGGGGCACAGACAGCAAAACAAATGTTACAGGGGTGATAACCCTTACCTATGTTTTCCAAAAAGTTTAAAAATAGATTTTTGGTCTGGAGCTACACTTCAACAATGTACCTGTTCAAAATTACAAACAGATTCTACATAAGAACAAACCTACAGTCCCTGTCTTGTATGCACCGCCTGTATACGGCTGTTCAGAGTATATAGGGCCTTTTTTATTTTATGTGCGGGGTTCCCCTTAATATCCATACAAGACCCAAAGGGGCTGGTAATGGGCTGGGGTAGGGGGGGGGTCATGGGGTAGCTATGCCATTTTTCTTAAAGATTTTCATCCATATTACCGGGACCAGACATTACATTAAAGCCGCAAGCAGTTTTAAATGGCTTTTTTTTCCTTTAGAAGTGTCATTTTGTGCAGGGACAGTTCTAAACACGGGAAACACGTGGCACTTCACAGGCATACTTTAGACACCCCCCAGGTACGATATTTAAAGGAATATTTGACTTTTTTTTTTTCACTTTATGCATCATTAAAATGACTGCTCCCGGAAAACGACCGTTTTTAAAACTTATTTTTGCATTGATACATGTCCCCTGGTGCAGAACCCGGGTTCCCAAACCCTTTTTAGGACAATAACATGCATAATAGTTTTTATAATTAGCACTTTAGAATTCGAACGTTCGCATCCATTGTATTTAATAGGGTTCTAATGTTCGTTCGAACTTTCGGTCCGTTCGCGGGTTCTGGTGCGAACCGAACCCGGGGGTGTTCGGCTCATCACTACTAATCTCTAAAAGAACAGAGTGCCCCTATGTTGCTGGAGTAACATGCAAGTAGATGTCGCTTGACATGTTTGTCACATCTACAGAGACTAGTTAACCAGACAGTGTGGGCAAACTATGTATTTGGGTATCCCTACACAATAGAGAAGGTGTGGGACATAACTGATACCCATAGAGAGAACTAGATAGAAACTTTCATATGAGGGTGTAGGGTCAGCACTTTGTATGTCTACCATCCTCTACTGAAGTTGGTGGGAATGGGGATTACAGTATTTAATCAGACTGTGTAATGATATCCCGAAAAGCCAAAAAATACTTTAGGGAGATATTGTCCACAAAGAGCAATATGTACCGTTTCCTGATCCTGTATATTACTGCAAGTAAGGCTAGACCTCCATTGTAGATTAGAACAATTATTGGTTTACCATAGTATTAACAGCATTAGAGCTGCAGCAGAAGCTCGGAGGATAATATATTTACACTACGAAGACAGCTAAATAAATACTCCTTGCTGCACATAAAGAAGGGGGTCTGCGACTAGCAATGATGATCCTCGAGGCTCCTCCTATGCATCTAACTTAAGCTCTTCAAGACTGAAGACTACACAGGTGTACAGGGTCGGTGTCAATGGCAACTTCTCCAACTCTTAATATTACAGTAGTAGATATTAATTACTTTCATAGATATACACATACATTTTCTCTGCCTCAACAACCTCCCAAATTGGGCCCCCTCCAACCTCCAGGCCCCACAGCAGTCTCATGGGCTGCTCTGGCTATTGTTATGCTACTGGACACTAATAAGTGTTCCATATGACCTAGCAGTGGTCAAACTCAACCAGGCTGATAAAGCTAATCAGCAATAAAAGTGTAATAGAAACTCACAAAGGTACTGGAGACTTGTTGAAGGATCTGCCCCAATCCTGGCAGAAGGCTTCAATATGACTCAAGGTAGCACAGAGATACTGTGTGCCGATATCCATAACACTTAGCTAACCGGTGCTTCAAGAGTTAAAGGCCTAGGTTGTGTCATGTAACTGGTGAAATTTTCTCATAACCAGTGTAGCACTTACCCCCATTTAAGGGACCGGCTGGTTTTGTTTCGGGTCTGTAGCAATTACCTCTCTGGAGTGGATCCCTTCTCTCCGTTGTCTAGGTAAAAACGTCTTGGAATAAGGCCAATGTCCACACAGTAATAAAACCTAATCAGCAAGGTTTTATTATTTTTTTCCTTTGAGTTAAACTTGAAGAGAGAGAGTAGGAAGTTGAGAGAAGTAGGGGAAGGTTCAGGCACGCAACACCTAAAGCTCAGTGTCAATCTTTCGTCGCCACTCAAGCCTGAGTGGGCATTGCTCACCCGGATAGTCCCTATGAGAGCGGTCCTAGCAGCCGGGATGGAGCACGGATGTCAGAGACAATGAATCCCTCTTTAGGCGAGTTTCCAGGCCTCTTCCCGTGATAGCAGTACCGTCGATAATCTCCTCTGGGACTGATCCTCCCCTGGACTCCTTTCCTAAAGATGGGCCCCCTACAAGTGGGCAGCCAGGGATTCTTCTTTGAAGTGTAGGCCCTTGCCAGCGGAGCTGGGCCTACATTGCAGCAACAAAGCCTCGGGCTGAAGGTGCCCGAGGCCCAAACACACTCGCGCACCTCGTGCCATGCGGGCCACGAGGCACACTTACAGAACCAAAGGTCCCATGGAATGCCTCACATCTAATGGCATCTGCCCCTTATGTACCCTCTCCCAGCATGCACAGCGGGTAGACCACGCCAACTGTACAGCTGCCGAGAGAGGATACCCAAAGTGCTGCGATACCCCTGTAGCTCACCCATGCCGGCGGTGACAGTGCCACCTACAGGCAAAGGAGAACACTACAGCCAGGCAGTATAACACCCAGAGCAGAAGCAATACTGAACCATTGATTGATCTGAGCCCAACTACTGGCTCAGACTACCCCTAAATTTCCACATAGCGCCCCCAAATATTGGGGGGGGCGCTACACTAGCAATCAGACTCAGCCTTTCTGATTTAATATGCCGTTTCCTAGGACAGCATAGAATGTCATCATTGATTGTGGAAATAATTATATATATTTTAATAGTTTACACTGAGTCTTCAATTTGACAATGTGTACTACAGGCGAATTAAAACACATTAGGGTTCCACTCTACAACAATAAAGAGTAATAAGAGAATAAAGAGATTGCAGTAGCTGTAGACACTAGCAGACAGTGAGGTGATTTCCAGGCAGGAAGGGACAGTGGCGAGTCTCTTGACGCTCAACACATGTGGAATGCAGCTGTTGTGGAAAACACATTGCTCACAGCAAGAATGAAACAATGGAAAAAATCGCCTTACTCAGCTTATCCCCAGAGAGTAAATGGGAACACGGGAAGATAGTTAACACCATACGTTTAAAACACTGCAAAAAAAAAAAGAAGCTGCCATCTCCCTCAGAAAAAGCTGGATAATTTGTAATATGAAATTACCGATAAATACTGATGGAATGACTCACTTCTTTGAAATGCATAAATAGAGTGGCAGGGCAGAGTGGTCCCCATTCAGAGACATGCATACAACAGTAACATGAATACAATGTCATTATAGTAGGACTTGTTTAATGTTAAATTAAAAATGGCCTGTGTGTCATTTGAGATTCTGACTTCCAACTGCTATTTTTCAGTTTTATGGCCGTAAAGTGGTTCTTAAATGCCGGGAGGCCGTCATTATACGGCCTCCGCTCCTTCGGCCACTGGGGGGCGCACGCGCATGCCCGGCGCATCACTGAGATGCCGATGCGCGTGCCTGGTGGCCGCGATGTCCGCCAGGCACCCGCGATCGGCGGTTACACAGACAAGGACATGGATCTGTGTGTGTAAACACACAGATCCATGTCCTGTCAGGGAGAGAGGAGACCGATGCTGTGTCCCTTGTACATAGGGACACAGATCGGTCTCCTCCCCCAGTCAGTCCCCTCCCCCCACAGTAGCAATCACTCATAGGGCACACATTTAACCCCTTCCTCGCGCCCTAGTGTTAAACCCCTTCCCTGCTAGTCACATTTATACAGTAATCAGTGCATTTTTATAGCACTAATCGCTGTATAAATGTGAATGGTCCCAAAAATGTGTCAAAAGTGTCCGATGTGTCTGCAGCAATATCGCAGTCATGATAAAAATCGCAGATCACCGCCATTACTAGTAAAAAAATAAAAAAAATGTCAGAATTCTATCCCCTATTTTGTAGGCGCTATAACTTTTGCGCAAACCAATCACTATACGCTTATTGCGATTTTTTTTAACCAAAAATATGTAGAAGAATACGTATCGGCCTAAACAGGAAAAACAATTTTTTTTTTAAAAAAAATGGGATATTTATTATAGCAAAAATCAAAAAATATGGTGGTTTTTTTTTTTAATTGTTGCTCTTTTTTGGTTTATAGCGCAAAAAATAAAAACCACAGAGGTGATCAAATACCACCAAAAGAAAGCTCTATTTGTGGGAAAAAAAGGACGTCAATTTTGTTTGGGAGCCACGTTGCACGACCACGCAATTGTCAGATAAAGCGACGCAGTGCCGAAAGCTGAAATTTCGCCTGGGCAGGAAGGGGGTATATGTGCCCAGTAAGGAAGGGGTTAATATGAGGTTGATCATATCATGTCATTGTGTTATATGAGTGAGCTCTATATATTTTTATAGATGTTTTATACTATTGGTTTTATTGTTTTGGATGATTTCTTTGATGAAATTTACAGTTGTCAAGAACCCATATATGTGTGTTTTTTGGTTGCTTAGGTAACCACACACATTCGGGCATTTATATTGATCACAACTCGTATAAATAACGGAAAATTTATTGTCAAATACTTACCGTAAGTTTCCTTTCCTGATAGGCTCCATGGCAGCATACGTGTGGGTTGGCCCCGCCTCCATAACTACCCAATAGGACCCCCTCCCTATAAATTTTGGCTCTGGGCTCTCAGCCGTGTTCCGTAACTAGCCTACTCCAAGCATTGGGAGGGACTCCTGCTGCCATGGAGCCTATCAGGAAAGGAAAATTACGGTAAGTATTTGACAATAAATTTTCAGTTTTCCTGACATGCTCCATGGCAGCATACGTGTGGGAAATAACTCGCCAAACACACCCGGGCGGGCAAAATGCTGAGGCAAGAAATAAATTTATTTAACACTGTCAACCGACAGAACTTGTAAACCAAAATTCAGTGATGATAAGGCAGCTGGTTCGACACAATAGTGGGAAACAAAAGTATTAATAGACGACCAAGAGGCCGCTCTGCATATAACGTCAGGTGCGACATGACGAGAGGCTGCCCAAGAAGTTGAGATGCTCCGGGTTGAGTGCGCAGTTACTGCCTCCGGAGGAGCCAAACCTTTTGCTTTGTAAGCTCTTTGGATGGTCTGAACTATCCATGCCGCAATAGATCTGATTGAGGCCCTTTTTCCTCTGTTTTTTCCCATGAAGAAGAATGAAAAGAAAATCTGTTTGTCTGAAAGACTCTGTCATTTCCAGGTATTGACTTAATGTGTGGCCCACATCAAGGGGATGAACATCTTGACCTTCAGAAGTTCCAAAAGTGGGTAATACAATTTCCTGATTTTCATGAAAGATCGATGTAACTTTCGGGTTTGAACCCAGCATGGGAATTAATACTGCTCTATCTGGAAAAAAGGTCAGGAAAGGCTCTTTTGAACCCAAGTTTCTGATATCAGACACTCTTTTGGCTGAAGTGACCGCTACTAGGAAGACGGTTTTGAGAGTAAGATCTTTTACCGAAAGAGGTTTTCAGGATCTGTGCTGAGTGTGGTAAGATAGTCCAGTACAAGAGGCAGGTCCCATTTGGGGAACCTCGGTTTTCTCTGTGGTCTAAGTCTGACCGCACCCTTAAAGAACTGGCGAATCAGGGAATGATTGGCCCAAGAGATTCCAGTGAATGCTGAAATGGCTGAGATTTGAACTCGAAGAGAGCTTACTGATAAAGGCAAATCCAAACCTGTTTGTAAGAAACTAAGTACATCCTGGACTTCTGGAGAATTACAGGAATTAGCCCTGGAAGACATATGGTCTGTAAATTTTGACCAGATACGCTCATAAACTCTGTTGGTGCTATTTCTTCTAGCGTTAAGGAGAGTCGACATGGCTTCTTCTGGACATCCTAAGGCTTCCAGCCTTCCCCTCTCAAGAACCATGCCCTGAGGTGCAGATGAGCTGGGCATGGGTGCAACGTTGTGCCCTGAGACAGGAGATCCGGTCTGAGGGGTAGAGGGATTGAGTCCCGATAACTGAGAGACGTCAAGAGGGAAAACCATGGCCTGTTGGGCCAAAACGGAATTACTGCTATGATTTCTACTCTCTCCACTCTGAGTCTGTGAAGGAATTGAAGTATCACAGGAACTGGAGGAAAGGCATAAGCCTGGCTGAATCTCCACCGATCTGTGAGAGCATCTATCCCGTAGGCTTGGGGATCCCGAGACCTCGAGTAATACTTGGTCAACTTGTGGTTGCATGGGGACGCAAACAGATCCACTTCTGGAGACACTCCCAGAGTTAGAAGCCAATTGAATACCTCTATGTGTAGAGACCATTCGTTGTTGTTCATTTGAGTTTGTGACAGAAAGTCCGCTTGAACGTTCTGGACCCCTGGAATGTACACTGCAGAGATGTTGCATAGGTACTTCTGGGCCCAGGTCATGATTGTTTCTACTTCCCGGAGTAAGGACCAGCTGCGGGTACCACCCTGCTTCCTTATGTAAGCAACTGCGGTTGTGTTGTCCATCCTGAGCATCACAGAAGTGTCTGTCAACAGATGATGGAAGGACATGAGCGCCTGGAAGGCAGCCCGCAACTCCAGTATGTTGGACACAATTCTTTGGGACGGTGTGTTCCACCTGCCCTGGGCTATTTCCGTCAGGCAATGAGTGCCCCACCCCTGATTGCTGGCATCCGAAGTTACAGTAATCCAAGTGATGGGACGGATTGTGTGACAGTTGCGGAGATTCTTTCCCTGAAGCCACCAAAGAAGAGATTCTCTCATGGATGAAGTGAGTCTGATGCGTTGACTCTTGCTGGGGGAGTCCCATTGCTGGAGGAACCCCTTCTGGAATGGGCGAGTGTGCCACTGAGCCCACCTCACCATAGGGATGGTGGCTGTCATGGTGCCGATTACCTTCAGGCATTGCAGAGCAGACAGGTGAGAGGAAGCAAGTGTTGCGCAGATCCTGTCCCGGATTGTTGCAATCTTTTCCTCGGGCAATGAAATGGTGCCGTCTATTGTGTTGAAGAGGGCACCTAGAAACACAAGGGACTGTGTTGGAATGAGATGACTCTTCTCCAAATTCAGGAGCCACCCGAATTCTTGGAGAGTGGCTATTACTAGATTCTTGTGTTCCAAGAGTTGACATCTGTCTTGAGCTAGAAGTAAGAGGTCGTCTAGGTAGTGATGAAGACGAACTCCTTTCACTCAGAGCAGAGCCACAATGGCTAACAGAACCTTGGAGAACACCCGAGGTGATGTCGTGAGACCAAAAGGTAGGCAGGTGAACTGTAAGTGTTGATCGCCTACAGAAAAGCGGCGGTAATTTTGATAGTCTGCAGCTACTGGGACGTGAAAATATGCGTCCTTCAGATCTATTGACACTAACCAATCTCCTGGATGGACTGACTGCTGGATTGTCAATAGTGACTCCATTTTGAATCTTTCCTTCCGAATAAATCGGTTGAGATGCATTAGGTCTATTACTGGTCTCCAGGTACCATTCTTTTTCTGTACCATGAACAACGGGGAGTACATGCCTTCTCCTCGTTCGCCCTCTGGAACAGTAATGGCTGCGCCTTGAGTTAATAAAGAGCTTACGTAATTTAGTAAGACTTGTTTCTTTTCTTCTGCACTTGGAAGACTTGTGGGTATGTATCTGAGCCTGGGGGTGCTGTTGAAGACCCACGTGTGGCCTGAAGAGACCGTCTTGATGGTCCAAAAATCTTGAATTGAAGCCGCCCAAACATGCTGAAAGTGGAGGAGACGTGCCCCCACCTGACATGTTTGAACGGGCCCAATTTCAAAAAGACTTCGTAGACTCCCGACTACCGGACGGAGTACTTTTAGTTGGTTTCCTGAAAGAGGACTGTCTGGATTTCCAGGGCCTCGAAAATTCACGACCGGGTCTGTAGCTGCGTGCTTCTCTTGCACGATCTGTATTCTGTGCCCTCGAAAAGGTGCGTTTCTGGTTTTGCAAACGCCTGTCTTGAGGGAGGAACCCCGACTTACCACCTGTGGCCCGGGAAATGGCATTATCAAGTTTATTGCCAAAGAGCGAGGAGCCCTCAAAAGGAATGCGGCACCAAGCTTGCTTTGAAGCTGGATCCGCCGACCAGGGACGGAGCCATAAAGCACGGCGTGCGGTAACCGCTGACAACATTACTCGTGCCACTAGGCGAATAACATCAATAGAGGCCTCCCCCAAAAAGGCAGATGCTAGCCTGATTTCCTGAATAGGAGAGTTTTTCGCCATTTCTTCAGAGATGCTTCTGAGGGAATCATCCACATTGTCTGACCATGCTTCTAGAGCTTTTGAGATAGCTGCTAAAGCCAAAATTGGTTTACAGACTGAACCTGCTGTCAGATAGATTCGCTTCAGGTCTGAGTCAATCCGTCTCTCTAGAGGATCTTTGAATGAGACTGTATCTTCCAGAGGAAGGGTTACATATCTAACCAAACGCATTAAAGCTGCATCAGCCATGGGAGCTGAATCAAGGTGTTTTACCTTTTCTTCCTTAAAAGGATATAATTTTGCAATTTTTGACTGCATAGAACTTTTCTTGTCCATTTTACCCCATTCTTCTGGGATAATGGCACCCACTTCCGTGACAAACGGGAAATAATGTCGCTCCTTACTGAGCTGTTTAAAAAGTTTCCTTTGTTTGGGGGGGAGATATAACTGGATCTTCCCAATTCAGAACTTCTCTAACTGCTTTCACTAAAGCAGGAACTAAGGCATAATCAAATCCCATCCCAGGATCATCCTCTTCCGAACCACTTTCTGAGGGAGGAGCTGAGGGATGGCTGGGTTGAGAGATTTCCAGAGTCTCATGCACCTGTCCCTGTTCTAACGAGGGAATCAGTGGGTCTGGAGGAGAATCATGCTGCATTCTAGCATCTTTCTCTTGTAGCGACTCGTTTACGACCCGCTTAACCAATGCTTCCAGGTGTTTATCTGCACCTTCTCTCTCATTGGCTGCTTTTGTAAAACAATGGTCACAAAGGGACTTGCTGGCAGGAACCGGAGCCCTGCACCCCCAACATGGTCTCTCTGACCTCTTGCTGCGAGATGAGGGGGGGTAAGGAGTGTCTCTACTGGGACGTCCGGATCTGGAAGAATCATGGTGTCTAGAGCCAGAAGGGGAGTGCCGGTGGTGTGATTTAGAGGGCCCGCTGCGTCTGCGGGAACTACTCTGTTGTTCAGACCTAGAAGGGCTGAAACAGGGAAAGACAAGCATAGAGAGAGAGAGAGAGAGAAAAGACACAAAGTCACAATAATGCCCTACACTCCACTCTCTTCCATCCCCCTCAGCAGGCAGAATAAAAGGAAAGATTTTACAATCTTACCTGCTGCAAGAGGGTTGGCCACCGGGAGGCAGTGAAGAGTCCATGATACTTCAGGGAAACACTGCAGGTGGCAACAGCAAACAATCAGATTTCAGCAAAAAGGAACAAGTGAAAAATTCAGACCCTTCTGAATGAGCACTTACCCAGGAAGGCTTCTGCAGGTGCTCAGGGAAGTCGCCGCTATGCCCACGATCATTCCCAGCGTTCTGCAGGCTTCACCAGGCTTTAAATTTGGCGCCGCGTGATGTCACGGCTGCGCCAGGCCCGCGATTCTTGCGCGCATGCGCGAACCAGGCCTCGTTTTCGCCCCGGGTCGCGCATGCGCAGACCGCGGATGAACAAGGAAGAGGGAGCAGCGGCTGGAACGCACAGGGAAGCAGCCGCTATCAGGCATGAAATGACACTGGGAGAAATAACAAAGGCATATGCATAGACAAAACGACACACATAAACACTGCTGCCATGAAGGCGATACAGGCTTACCACCACCATCTACGATCGATTCGGCCAGGGACACCGCATCCATACACACACCGGGCTTGCAGCAGATAATGGCCACCTGCACACTGCTAGGTAATCAGGCCTGTGCACGCTCATCTCTCCAATGGAAGATATCATCCAGCTCTTCAGCGCTACTCTGCCATACACTCCATACCCTGCTTCACAGTCAAGGCTTATCGGAGGGATGAGACACCATATCGTCGGCCGATCTTGATCGTAGGAACAATCGTCTTCAGGTAGGAGAACTAAACATATAGTCCTTCGGAGGAGGACAAAAAAGGAACACGGCTGAGAGCCCAGAGCCAAAATTTATAGGGAGGGGGTCCTATTGGGTAGTTATGGAGGCGGGGCCAACCCACACGTATGCTGCCATGGAGCATGTCAGGAAATACACTTTTTCATCTTCATGAAGTTGAAGTCTCAAACGACTATATATAGGAAATATTGTGTCCATATGTGCTTTTGCATTTAGCAATCTGATCAATGTTTTGTGGGGATTTTTGTGTTATATTTTTATATTATTTGATACATTGCAAGTGACGGCTGTTTATGTGGTCATATTTACCTGATTCCATCGCAATCTTCCTGCACTTGACCATATAGAACCACATATCCCCACACACCACAGATCTAATTTGATTGCATTTTGCCTTTAAATCGCACACAAATTTTCTTTTTCCTTTTTCTATATTAGATTTTAATATAATATATATTGGCAACGTATGGCCATATATTAACCATCGTGGGCACATGCGTGTATGTTTAGACATATTTAGACACATTTGTTTATCCATTACATGCATGTATACATTCCCACGTTTGAGCTATTCATCATCATCCATCCACTGATATATAGTCACTTTAGATTGGCAACTTAAGCCCTGTACACACGATCGGATAACCTATGGATTTTCTTCCGATGGATTTGTCCATCGGAAATCCGATGAAACTGTTTTTCATCAGTCTTGGCCACACACCATCAGTCAAAAAACCGACCGTTCCAAACGCGGTGACGTAAAACACTCCGATGAGCCAAGAAAAATTAAGTTTAATGCTTCTGAGCATGCGTCGACTTGATTCTGAGCATGTGTGGGTTTTTTAACCGATGGACTTGCCCATAGACGATCGGAAATTCCCATCGGTTTTTTATCCATCGGAAAATTTTAAAACAAGTTCTATTTTTTACAACCGATGGAAAAAAGACCGATGGGTACCATACACGATCGGTTGGTCTGATGAAAACCATCCATCGGACGGTTTTCATCAGTCAAACCAATCGTGTGTACGGGGCTTTAAAGGAATATTAGTAGGACATCTTTATCAGTGATATATGGCTACAAGTCCTTTCTTCCCTTTTCTGTTAATCTTAGCATCTTTTCATCATGCATATACACTACATGATTCCATCATTGATACATTCTAATAGTTTTTGATTTTATCTCATCCCTCCCTGCGTTATTTTTTACATTAATGTTCTATGGGACATAACCACTCACTATTTTTACATATTTATTAAAAATTGAAAATTGATTGACTTCTTATTTTTTAATTTTTGATTTTAATTTTGAGGTTATTCCCTACATGAACCTTGAACAATGTTGCCACACTTGAGCAACTATTGTAGCGCAACGTATACCATTGATAACTATATACCACAGGGTTGTGGGCTGGATATTTACACATAAATGTATTAATCTTTCTTGGTCAACTTTTTATATATATATATATCTTTCCTACATTACATTATGACACTTTTTGATGAACAGACTGACAATTTACCTTTGCATCTTTTACTATTTGTGCGCTATGGATGCATTTGCCTTTGCTTATGCATCCATTTCAGCACGTTGCACATGCATTATGTGGAGATTTAGGCTGTTCATCTATTGTGTTCCATATATTCACATTTATTTAATTTACACATTCCTCACTTTTTTGCACCAATCATACGTTTTTTCACAAATATTTAATTTGCTGCACACCTTTTCAAGGATATTATGTACATATATTTTTAGAATAGTTGGTACAATGAAACCATACACTTTTAAAAAAAACATTTATTTCTTGGACACAGGTTAGTCAGCATGCAATCAACTTTCAATTAACACTTGTCAGCACTTAATCACCTACACTTGTGGTTGGGTCATATGACCTTTTTTGGGGGTATATCATGGGAATCATTTGTGCACTAGGCAGCTATGATTAAACACTAAGAAAGTGTGAAACTAGTCAGCTCTAACCAGAATTTTGTGACTTGCTGTGCTGTATTTGGATTTTTGAAGATTTTACATAATAAAGGCTTTTTATTGGAGTGCTGCTGTCCAGAAGACTTGATCTTTTGTTTTACCCCGGGGAGTGTGTCATTGTTCTGTTCATTGGCCACCCCGGGCACCTTCAGCCCGAGGGTGGGGTTTCAGGTTTGAGAGTACTGGGTCTTCCTGGCCCGGTACACTGGCGTATCAGTCCCAGGCACCTTTAGCCCTGGGGCTGCAACTGAAGGCCTTGGGTCCAGCACCTTTGACTGGGGCCCACGGAGGGAAGAGGAATCCCAGGGTGCTGCCTTGCGAGGAGACCCGTATTTGGAAGAGGAGGCTGGGGGAGGACCGTTCCGAGGGACTGGTGAGAGATCACAGTGAAGGAAGGGGCCCGGTAACTCTCTGGAGGGATGTCATCTCCCCGAAAGAGGCCTTATACCACAAGCAAAGTTCACCAGATTTGTGGCAGAGATCCAAAGTTCATCAGGTCTGTGGCAGAGACCCAAAGTTCACCAGGTCTGTGGCAGAGACCCAAAGTTCACCAGGTCTGTGGCAGAGACCCAAATTCACCCATAACAGTTCGAGCAGAGACTGTGTGTAATCTAATTCGAGCATCACTCCGGCTGCTAGGATCCACTCTAATGAGAGACTATCCGGGTGAGCTAAGCCTACTTGAGAGACAGGTAGTGAATCATACATTCGTTTGTGCCTGGACCTACTCCAACACCTTTTGCTGTCTTGTTCTCCATCCACCCTTTCCTGTCTAGTGACTGTGCATATGAGAAAATAAACTCTACGTTGGAGTTGCAACTGGTGTGGACCTTGGAGTTATTGGGGGAAATAGAGACTTGTCTTTATCGCATGAGAGACGACAACCATTCTCTGGAGAACCTAGCTGTGGAGACCCAGTTGTATTTACCACTCACAACCTCTTCACACATGAGTGTACGGGCATGTGGTACGGTGTGCCCTTTTCCTACAAGTGAGCCAAAGGTAGGGAAAAGGGTCCGTGTGCTACACATGCATTACTCTTATCTGAATAAACACATCTACTTTATACTGTATTTACTGTTACTATGTTTTTTGGCCTAATGGTACCCACCTCATTCAAAGTCCAAAAAGGGCAAATCTTTTGTTGCATATTACAGGGATGGAGGTGGGTCACCGGTGACACCAGATCCCTTTTTCCTTTTACAATGGATAGGCGTAGGGCCAATGTGTTGCCAAAATGTAAAAGAGATCACAGTCTTTATCAAGTACATACAGATCAGTTAGCTTTAACTTCTAAAATCAGGAAGATGTTTCAGAGTGATAAAGAACCACATAGAAGAGTTTTTGCTAGAAAACAATATTGTAAGCAATAGTTGGATTCACAAAAAAAACAAAAGTTGTCAAATAAACCTATTTTCTTTTTATGAGGCAGTAAGGAGTGGCTGTAGATATAGCATACTTGGACTTTGCAAAAAGCATTTGTTTTCCACAGGCTGAGAAGATGTAAATTAGGGTACATAGGCTTACAAACTTCAGCCTGTATATGAATTAAAAACTGTCTTAAAGACCATATTCAGATAGTAGTGATGGTCAAAATACAATTACTGTGTTTGAAGATGACATGTAGCAGATATATAAGGGAATAAAGACCTTATTTCTCTATCTTACAAACAGACCTGAATGAACTGAAGTCACTGTTTGATTTGGCAACTATGTGGCAAGGGAGGTTTATTGTTGATAACAATAAAGTTTTGTTTGTTGTTGATAACAATAGACATATTTCCAATTTGTGGACACTCATGTTTATAATCCTTTGCTCGCTTCTGATCTCCATTTTCAGCTGACAGCAGTGGAATCCAGTGTACTTTGCTGCTGTTGCTTATTATCCTCATTCAAAATACTATACATTCAGACATATAAAGTGCTTTAAGCAGCTTTGGATGCTCTGCCAGTATGATCAAGTCTGGTAATTCCCTGCCATGTAAGTGAATGGTTACGTTAGTGCTTGGTAAGAACACAGAGGTTCTTACAATGGGTTTATGGCTAAAACCATGCATGCATCATACATTCTAGTCAGGGTTCTACTGGGGAAGTCAATCATTGAAAAGGATCTGGGTGTTCTTCTTGATGCCAAGCTGCAGTTACCAAAGCAAGCTAAATATTTTCTTGCATTAAAAGAGGTTTAGACTCCTGGGAGACATGCATACTTTTGCCCAGAGTACAAAGTATTAGTAAGACCTCATCTAAAATATGCAGTTTATTTTTGGGCACTGGTTTACGAAAAGGAGGGGAACGGAAGACAGTGCATCTAAACGTATAAGAAACATGCTCAGTGGGGATGACCTGAGGGCTTTTTCTGAACATGAGTTTGGACTAAACATTCACTGTTCGGACATTCATTGAAATGTTTTGGGCATTTGGCATGGATGTCAATGGTTGCTAAGGAGGCAGCTAGTGCCTACAATCTCTATGTTCTTACCAAGCACTAACGTAACCATTCACTTACATGGCAGGGAATTACCAGACTTGATCATACTGGTAGAGCATCCATAGCTGCTTAACCACTTGACAACTGGGCACTAAACCCCCTTCGTGCCCGGACCAATTTTCAGCTTTCAGCACTCTCACACTTTGAATGACAATTACTCAGTCATGTAGTACTGTACCCAAATTATTTTTTGGTCTTTTTTTTCATACAAATAGAGCTTTCTTTTGATGGTATTTGATCACCTCTGGGGTTTTTTATTTTTTGCGCTATAAATGAAAAAATACGTCAAAATTCGAAAAAAAAGCATTTTTTTTAGTTTATGTGATAACATTTTGCAAATTATTATTTTTTCTTCATAAATGTTGGCCACAATTTATACTGCTACATATCTTTGGTAAAAATAACCCAAATTAGTGGATATTATTTGGTCTTTGTGAAAGTTATAGAGTCTACATTAGCTGTGGTGTGGATCATAAACAATTGATCACACCTAATGTACTGGTGGCCTATCTCATTTCTTACGACCCGAACAAGCCAGGAAAGTACAAATACCCCCCAAATGACCCCTTTTTTGAAAGTAGACATTCCAAGGTATTTAGTACGATGCATGGGGAGGTTTTTGATGTTGTAATTTTTTCCCACAATTCTTTGCAAAATGAAGATTTTTTATTTATTTTTTCCACAAAATTGTCATTGTAATAGGTTATTTCTCTCACATGGCATGTGTATACCACAAATGACACCCCAAAATACATTCTGCTACTCCTCCTGAGTATGGCGATACCACATGTGTGGGACTTTTTCACAGCCTGGCCACATACAGAGGCCCAACATGCAGGGAGCACCATCAGGTATTCTAGGAGCATAAATTACACATCTAACTAGTTGACTACTGTGACAGCAGGAAGGTAAAGTCACCTGGTTGCATCCAGGGGGGTAGATATATTTCTCCCAGATTCAGACTTTATGCTGACTTATACAACTAGGGTGGAGAGTTGTATAAGCCCAGCTGAGGCTAGTAGGCTCATGGATGACTCATACCTCTAGGGAGAGTGTGGGGCGTCGTGCAGACAGGGAGTTGATGAGACCAGCTGAAGCTTGTCAGCTCATTTAGGCCTCTATAAGAACTCCCAGATTCATTAGGTGTTTGCTCATGCCTGGAACCAGACCTGTGTGGACTGTCTAGGGAGAGTGAACCCCTGTGCGGTGAGACAAAGCCTGTGTGGCTATTTGCTTGGACATTTAAAACCAGGGACTTAGGGACTAGGACAGCACTAGGCTGATCCCAGTTGTTAGTTAGGAAACCTGTATGTTTAGTCAGAGGTCAAGTTGACCAGGATTTATTTTGTTTATATGTTTCTTTTGGCTTTGCTGTGTTTTGTCACTGTAAATAGAAAATAAACCGCACCTTTTTTTTGATTTTGAAAACCACAACCTCCGTTTGCTGGGCCTGTTTTTGTGTGGGGAGCCCATCCCGGGGGTCACACACACCCGCTGCCGAGCTAACCCCCTCACAGTTGGTGGAGAACCAGTGGCAGTTTTTTTTAAGCCAGCATGGAGGAGATACTGAAGCAGCTGGCTCTAGCAAATGCCAATCAACAGCAGACAAATGCAGGTTTGCAAAAGAGCCTTGCAGCTCAACAACAGAACTTCGCAGCCCAGCAGCAAGCTCATCAACAGAGCCTTGCAGCCCAGCAGCAAGCTCACCAACAGAGTCTGGAAGCTCAGCAACAAGCCCAGCAGCAATCTGAGGCCCGCTTCATAGACCTGTTACAGAAGCAAGAGCAGAGACTACAACAAATGGAAGCAGTAATGCAGCAACGTCCGCAGACCAGTGAGGAAAGCCGTCCCACTAATACCGCGTCCTTTGGGGTGAGTCGTTTATTGACAAAAATGACTGGAGAGGATGATCCAGAGGTATTTTTGACCACATTTGAAAGGACTGCTGAAATAGAAAAGTGGCCTGAGGAGCAGTGGGCTGGACTGGTGGCTCCTCTGTTAACTGGTGAATCGCAGAAGGCTTACTATGACCTAGAGCCTGACCAAGCAAAAGACTATGTGATGCTAAAAGCTGAGATATTGGCAAGGCTGGGTGTCACCCAGGCTGTCCGGGCTCAGCGTGTGCATAACTGGACTTTCCAGCTTGGAAAACCCCCCAGGTCTCAAATGTATGATCTCATTCACCTGAGCAGAAAGTGGCTACAGCCAGAGACTTTGTCCGCACCAAAGATTGTGGAACGTGTTGTAATGGATCGGTTTTTGAGAGCTCTTCCTACTGCCATCCAAAACTGGGTAAGCCATGGAGACCCAGAGACGGCCGATGGTCTTGTGGATCGTGTGGAGAAATACTTGGCTACAGAGAACCTGACGGCCTCTTCCAGAGACACTCGGACTTTCCACCCTAAGACCAGACCATCCCCAGGGGCGGATAAGAGGATTCCAAGGGGTAAGGGTGGAGAGAGTGAGAGGGTGGGAGCTCTACCCCAAGTTTGGCGAGAACAGCCTGGGAAATCAGCGGCTCAAGAGGCGGCAAGAAGGATCGTTTGCTACCGCTGCCGGCAAGCGGGACATATTGCAGCCAATTGCCCGGTTGTGGAGGAACCCATGCAGTGTGACTTTCTGACGGGCAGACGTCAGTCGCTGTGTGCGACAGTCGCATGCACTGCCATTCGAGGAATTGAGAAACATTTATGCAAAATGTGTGTTAATGGTAGAAATGTTGTGGTATTGCTGGATTCAGGTAGCCTTGTGACCCTGATAAAGGCTGAGTTAGTTAAAACAGAGGTCTCTGGGAATAGCAAGGTAGCTGTTATTTGTGTGCATGGGGACACCCGAGAGTATCCAGTGACTACAGTGTGTTTCGAGACCCCCAAAGGTACCCTCTCTCATCCAGTGGGCTTAGTATCTCAGTTACCGTATGACGCCATTGTGGGAAGGGATTTTCCGAAGTTCTGGGAACTGTGGGATGATCCTGAGCCCCCCACTGGTGCCCCTATGTACCAGGAATGTGATAGCCAGAACTCCCCTGAGAGTGGTGAGGACTCTCCGGAATTTCCCTTATCAGTATTGGCAGGGGAGACTCAAGAAACTGGAGAGGAGCCCACCTCCTCAGACGAAAACCTACCGTCTGTGGAGTTTTCTGATCTTGAGGTTCACAGGGAAAACTTTGCCACAGAACAGTTGAAAGACCCCGCCCTAATAAAGGCACGCGAAAACGTAGTGAAAATAGATGGCGAGTTAGTGAACCCAGATAATACCTGCACTTACCCATACTTCAGCGTAGAGAAGGACCTACTGTATCGGGTGGCAAAAAGGGCAGAAGAAACCGTTGAGCAGCTTGTGGTGCCCAAACCTTACAGGAAGTTGGTGTTGGAGTTGGCCCATGGGCACATTCTTGGAGGTCATCTGGGGACAGAGAAAACCCGAGAGAGGGTATTACAGAGATTCTATTGGCCGGGGGTGATGAAGGACATAGAAAATTATTGTTCCTCCTGCCCTGTGTGTCAGAGGTCGGCCCCGATGCCACATTTCCGTAGCCCGCTGGTCCCTCTACCCATCATTGAGGTCCCGTTTGAGAGGATCGCCATGGATTTGGTAGGTCCTATAATCAAGTCCGCTAGGGGGCACCAGTACATATTAGTTATAATGGACTATGCCACCCGTTATCCAGAAGCGATCCCTCTCCGAAATACCTCGGCCAAAACCATAGCCAAAGAGCTATCTCTTGTGTTTAGCCGGGTGGGTATTTGTAAAGAACTGCTTACGGACCAAGGTACACCCTTTATGTCCCGGGTTATGAAGGAGCTGTGTAAATTGTTCAAAGTGACGCAATTACGTACATCTGTGTATCACCCCCAAACCGATGGGCTGGTTGAAAGATTCAACAAAACCCTAAAACAAATGTTGAAGAAAGTGGTGGATAGAGATGGAAAGGATTGGGACTGTCTACTTCCTTATCTGATGTTTGCTATTAGGGAGGTGCCCCAATCCTCTACGGGATTCTCCCCCTTTGAGTTACTGTATGGGAGACACCCAAGAGGGCTGTTGGATATTGCCAAGGAAACTTGGGAAAGTGAGAGTTCTCCCCACAGGAGTGTGATTGAGCATGTCGCCCTGATGCAAGACCGAATTGCACAGGTAATGCCCATCGTGAAGGAACATTTGGCCCAAGCGCAGTTAGCACAGCAGAGAGTGTACAACCGTGGAGCCAAGACCCGTACCTTTTCCCCGGGGGATAGGATACTGGTACTTGTCCCTACGGTTGAAAGTAAATTCCTTGCCAAATGGCAAGGCCCCTACGAGATAATGGAAAAAGTGAGTGAAGTGAATTACAAGGTCAGACAACCAGGAAGGCGAAAGCCCGAACAGATCTATCACGTTAATCTGTTGAAAGCCTGGAGGGATAGAGAGTCCCTAGTCGCAGACACTTGGTCACCAGCTCAAACTGGTTGCGTGATTCCTGAGGTTGGAATAGCAGCCACCTTGTCACAATCCCAACAACAGGAGGTTAAGGAGTTTGTGCTTCGCAACAAGGAGGTATTCTCTGAGCTGCCGGGACAAACATTTGGGGTAGAGCATGACATCATTACCCCGCCCGGTGAAAGGGTGAAGTTAAAACCCTATCGGATCCCAGAGGCCCGACGGGAGGCAATACGGGAGGAAGTACAGAAAATGCTGAACTTAGGGGTGATAGAGGAGTCCCAAAGTGATTGGTCTAGTCCCATTGTGTTGGTGCCTAAACCGGATGGGAGCTGGCGATTTTGTAACGATTTTCGTCAGTTGAACAAAGTTACAAAATTTGACACCTACCCCATGCCACGTATAGATGAGTTGATCGACCGGCTGGGAACAGCCCGATACATGACGACTCTTGACCTCACAAAAGGGTATTGGCAAATCCCCCTGGCCAAATTGGCCAAAGAGAAAACCGCATTTGTAACCCCAGACGGGGCGTTCCAATATAAAAGAATGCCGTTCGGGTTACAGAATGCGCCGGCCACATTCCAGCGGAAAATGGACCAGATGCTGAGGCCCCATCGGAAGTATGCTGCGGCTTTCCTGGATGACGTAATTGTCCATAGCACAGATTGGGCCTCACATCTGCCAAAAGTGCAAGCAGTCCTGGACTCTGTTCGGGAAGCGGGGTTTACGGCTAACCCCAAGAAGTGTACCATTGGGCAGGAGGAGGCCAAATATCTTGGGTACACCATTGGGAGGGGAGTAATAAAACCCCAACTCAACAAAGTCGAGGCCATCCAGAGTTGGCCACGTCCCAACAGCAAGAAGCAGGTACGAGCCTTTCTGGGAATCGCTGGGTATTATCGGCGATTCATTCCCCACTTTGCTTCTAAGGCTGTGCCCCTAACCAACCTAACGAAGGGGAAAGGGTCGGTCATGATTAAATGGACCCCCGAGGCTGAGGCAGCATTCCAATTCTTGAAACAAGCCTTATGTAGCCAGCCAGTGTTGTACTCACCCGACTTCTCTAAAGACTTTGTCGTACAAAGTGATGCGTCAGATGTGGGGTTAGGAGCAGTATTGTCCCAGGTCTGGAACGGGGAAGAGCACCCAGTCATTTACCTCAGCAGGAAGTTGAAGTCCCATGAGGTAAATTACGCCACCGTTGAAAAGGAGTGTTTAGCGGTGAAGTGGGCTCTAGATTCCCTTCGGTACTACCTGCTAGGTAGGCACTTTGACATGGTTACGGATCACGCTCCGTTAAAGTGGATGGCTCAAAACAAGGAAACAAATAGAAGAGTGAATAGGTGGTTCCTGGCCCTCCAGGAATTCAACTTCACAGTAAAGCATCGCCCTGGCGTTCAAATGGGGAATGTGGATGCTTTGTCTCGAGTACATGAATGCCTGATTGCTGGTGTTCCAACCCCGAGGTTAAAACAAGAGGGGGGGGTATGTGACAGCAGGAAGGTAAAGTCACCTGGTTGCATCCATGGGGGTAGATATATTTCTCCCAGATTCAGGCTTTATGCTGACTTATACAACTAGGGTGGAGAGTTGTATAAGCCCAGCTGAGGCTAGTAGGCTCATGGATGACTCATACCTCTAGGGAGAGTGTGGGGCGTCGTACAGACAGGGAGTTGATGAGGCCAGCTGAAGCTTGTCAGCTCATTTAGGCCTCTATAAGAACTCCCAGATTCATTAGATGTTAGCTCATGCCTGGAACCAGACCTGTGTGGACTGTCTAGGGAGAGTGAACCCCTGTGCGGTGAGAAAAAGCCTGTGTGGCTATTTGCTTGGACATTTAAAACCAGGGACTTAGGGACTAGGCTGATCCCAGTTGTTAGTTAGGAAACCTGTATGTTTAGTCAGAGGTCAAGTTGACCAGGATTTATTTTGTTTATATGTTTCTTTTGGCTTTGCTGTGTTTTGTCACTGTAAATAGAAAATAAACCGCACCTTTTTTTTGATTTTGAAAACCACAACCTCCGTTTGCTGGGCCTGTTTTTGTGTGGGGAGCCCATCCCGGGGGTCACACACACCCGCTGCCGAGCTAACCCCCTCACACTACCTATTACACTTTTGAAGACCCTGGAGCACCAGGACAATGGAAACACCCACAAAGTGACCCCATTTTGGAAAGCTAACACCCCAATGTATAATCTATGAGGCATAATGAGTCTTTTGAACGGTTCATTTTTTTCCTGAAGTTTTTGGAAAATGCGGGATAAAAATGAAAACGCAATTTTTTTACGCAAAGTTGTCAACTTATAAGATATTGCCAACACATGGCATGTACATAGCAAAAATTACACCCCAAAATACATTTTGCTACTCCTCCTGAGTATGGCAATACCAAATGTGTGAGACTTTTATACAGCCTGCCCACATACCGAGGCCCAATATTGAAATGGCACCTTCAGGCATTCTAGGAGCATAAATTACACATCTCATTTCTCAACCACCTATTACGCTTTTGAAGGCCCTGGAGCACCAGGACAATGGAAACACCCACAAAGCAACCCCATTTTGGAAAGCTAACACCCCAACATAAAATCTATGAGGCATAATGAGTCTTTTGAACGGTTCATTTTTTTTCCTGAAGTTTTTGGAAAATGCGTGAAAAAAATGAAAACGCAACTTTTTTATGCAAAGTTACATAGTTACATAGTTACATAGTTACATAGTTAGTCAGGTTGAAAAAAGACAAAGTCCATCCAGTTCAACCATAAAAAAATAACTAAAATAAAATAAAATAAAAATATCGTGCACTCCCATATACCCAATTCTATACCCACAGTTGATCCAGAGGAAGGCAAAAAACCCCAGCAGAGCATGATCCAATTTGCTACAGCAGGGGAAAAAATTCCTTCCTGATCCCCCGAGAGGCAATCGGATTTACCCTGGATCAACTTTACCAAGAACTGTTAGTACTCAGTTATATTATGTACATTTAGGAAAGTATCCAGGCCTTTCTTAAAGCAATCTACTGAGCTGGCCAGAACCACCTCTGCAGGGAGTCTGTTCCAAGTTGTCCATTCATAAGCTATTGCCAACACATAGCATGTACATAGCAAAAATGACACCCCAAAATACATTCTGCTACTCCTCCTGAGTATGGCGATACCAAATGTGTGAGACTTTTATACAACCTGGCCACATACAGAGGCCCAACATGCAAGGTACACCATCAGGTGTTCTAGGGACACATAGCATGAACATACCAAGAATTACACCCCAGAATACATTCTGCTGAGCAAAGGGTAAACAAAAGATTACCTGTGGTTTTAGTAGCGCAGTTGTCCACAGGAGGATAGCACTGGTCCAGGCAGCAGGCAGGGACTTGGTCAGCAAAAGCGAATGCAATTGTCCAGGCAACAGGCAGGAATACTGTCCATAATCAGTACAGGCAGCAGGCAGGGATACTGTCCATATACAGTCCAGGGTCAGTGCAGGCAGAGATTGTCAGCAGTGCCAAAATATTGGTCCTGGTAGTAGGCAGGTCCATGTGGTGTGGTCAGTTCATGCGACAGGCAGAGGCATGATGGCATAGGTCCTACAGGCAGTTGGCAGAAGTAGGGCCTAGTTCAGGACTGAATGGGGACAGGGGTAGAGGCTTCTCCCACCCAAATCTCTTTGAAGCCTCAGAGTCTCCAGACCCTAATCTGGGAATGAGAAAAACAAAAACAATTGTTTTCTTCATACAGAAAAACAATTCTGGAGCCCCTCACATATGTGAGACCCCTGTGTTATGAATCCCACCAGTCCACTGGCAGGGTACAAGATCAGTCCAAGAGGCAGGCAAAAAGCATGGTCAAACAGTCCAGGGTCAGTTCCAGATCAGGCAGAGGTATAAACAGAATCGGTAGGCAGAAGCGTGGTCGAATAACAAGCCAGGGTCAGTTACAGATAAAGCAGAGGCATAAGGGGTGTGAAGATAAATGGCAGGAAGTGAACTAATAATTTATTTTGGTATGGTAACGGCGGAAGCAGGCGCCTATGCAGAGGCCTGGTTCTGAAGGACATTGGGCACAATAATAAATGGTGTCTCTTCTCTCTCCTCTTTTGGTGCACACTCGGCATTTTTTCTGGCGTTTTTGGCCTGTTGGTCTGGGAGGG
Organism: Rana muscosa; assembly: GCA_029206835.1. NCBI lineage: Eukaryota > Metazoa > Chordata > Amphibia > Anura > Ranidae > Rana > Rana muscosa. The sequence goes on along the minus strand of CM055116.1, from coordinate 901,686,728 downwards.
ATTTTTTCTTGGAAGTGGCGCTCGGAGAGTCGGCTAATGACATCGGATCTAATGTTTACTGGTGGGCTGTTCGGGTATAAAAGGGCAGTGGTGATTTCCTCCTGGAAGAAAAGGAAGGATTTGGGTCTTATAGTGGATTTCTGATAGATGACATAGGAGTTGTACATGGCCAAATTAAACAAATAAATGGGAACTTTCTTATACCACTGGTATGTTCTTGTCGTTGAAGTCGACACCGCCCCATGAACTTATTGTATTCGTGGATGCATTTGGGTTTTTGGATCCGGCCATACCTCCTGGTGATCTCAACAAATTCATTGTTGTGGATGGAAGAAAGTACGTACACATCCTTTCTGTCCCTCCACTTCACAGCCAGAATTTCCTCATTGCGTAAACTCGCCGTCTCCCCTCTTCTCAATTTTTTGGTCACCAGGCTTTGAGGAAAGCCCTTCCGGTTCGTCCGTACGGTGCCGCATGCTGGAGTCTTCATTCTGTGTAGGTTTCAGAACAGGGGCAAACTTGTATAAAAATTGTCCACATACAAGTGGTATCCTTTCTCCAGGAGTGGGTTTATGAGTTCCCAAACTACGTTCCCACTGGTTCCAATGTAGTCTGGGCAATTAGGGGGGTGCAGTTGGGTGTCAATCCCTTCATATACAATAAAGGCATACACATACCCAGTGGCTCGGTCGCACAATTTATAGAGCTTCACCCCATAGCGGGCCCTTTTGCTGGGTATAAATCGTTTTATGCCCAGCCTGCCAGAAAATTTTATAACGGACTCATCCACGCATATATGTTGGTCTGGGGTAAACAACTGGGGGAAGGTTTCAGAAAAATAATTTAGTAGCGGCCGAATTTTATAAAGCTTATCAAAATTTGGATCATTTCGGGGAGGGCACTGGGTATTGTCATTGTAGTGTAGGAATCTCATAATCATTAGATATCTGGACCTGGGCATTACTGAGGAAAAGATGGGCATGTGGTAGATGGGGCGGGTAGACCAATAGGAACGCATCTGATTTTTTCCATTTAGTCCCATGCAGAATGTGAGGCCCAAAAAAATTCTAAACTCCTCCACTGTAAGGGCTCTCCACACGTAGGGACGGGCATAATAGGACGTTGGGTTGCTGGTTATGAACTGTTGGGCATATAAGTTGCACTGGGCCACAATTGTTGCCAGCATGTCCTCAGTAAAAATGTAATTAAAAAAATCAATCAGGGAAAAGTTTTCTGTATCCACCTGGACTCCTGGCTGGGCAGTGAAAGGGGGAATGTTGGCTTCTCCTGAATTAGGAGGAAGCCACAAGGGGTACTGAAGGGAATAGGGAAGGCTGGCATGGGACCTAACCCTTTGGGACTGAGGTGACACCCCATTGGTACGTGGCCTTGCTTCCCAAGGTACTGTGGTGCTGGTGGATGGCACTGCAGTGGTGGTGGATGGCATTGCGGTGCTGGTGGATGGCACTGCCTCCTCAGCAGAATGCCTTCCGCTGGCGGGCAGGCCCTCCTCCTCTTCTTCTTCCTCCTCCTCCTCCTCCTCCGTCATTGATCCACTGCTTAGGACATGCTCGTAGTCCACGTCAGACTCATCTGAATTTGCGGAGGAATCCGAATCGGAGAGCTCCCCGTTGCTCCCGTTGGCCGCAATAATTTTGTACGCCTCCTCGGCTGAAAATACTCTTTTAGCCATTGTTGGCGATGACAGAAGGAACTGATGACACGTGACACTGACAGATGGCACTAATATGTGACACTGATACGTGGCACTAGATACATGACACTGACAGGTGGCACTGATGAGATGGCACTGACAGGTTGCACTGATGAGATGGCACTGACAGGTTGCACTGATGGCACTGGCAGATGGGACTGGTGGCAGATGGGACTGGTGGCAGATGGCACTGGCAGGTGGCACTGATGGCAGATGGCACTGACAGGTGGCACTGACAGGTGGCAGATGGCACTGGCAGGTGGCACTGGCGGCAGATGGCACTGGCAGGTGGCACTGGCAGCAGATGGCACTGGCAGATGGCACTGGCAATAGATGGCACTGGCAGGTGGCACTGGCGGCAGATGGCAATGGCAGGGACTGTGGGCACTGTTTTTTACTGTGTGTAATGTGTTTTTTCCAACTCACTTTTACAGAGTGCTGAATGGCTTCTGTGATTGGCCATTCAGCACGATCTGTGATTGGCTGTGTCCAAGGGACACGGCCAACACAGATTTTCCCCGATGCGCGCTCGCGGGGGGGGGGGGGGCGCGCAGGGGGGGAGGAAACAGGAGGACGTCCATGGACGTCCTGTCGGCAATTCAGCGCCGTCTTTTTAGCATTGCCTGGGCGCAAAGTGGTTAAAGCACTTTATATGACTGAATGTATAGTATTTTGAATGAGGATAATAAGCAACAGCAGCAAAGTACACTGGATTCCACTGCTGTCAGCTGAAAATGGAGAACAGAAGCGAGCAAAGGATTATAAACATGAATGTCTACAAATTGGAAATAAGTTGCTTGGTTTAATAAAACACAATACTCGGTTCCAACATTCAGGTGTTAGAAATTGGCATACACATCATTTATCCATCTTGTCCCATGTTAGTGGCTTACTTTGATGGTGGCATAGTGTTTGGGAAAATGTCTTTGGTGCATTAACAGAGCATCATTTAGCCCTTTCGTGATCAGGTGCCAATGGCGCCTAGATGTCCAGACCAAACTTATACCCCAGTTAACTTGACTAAAATTCTATAACTAATTTCTCAGTTTACCAGAAGAGTGTGGAAACTTGGAATGGACAACTCTGTTTTCCTCTCAGTACAGTTTAATGCAAAATAATTACGGGCACAGCACAGGTCTCGTACAGCTTTCTCAATCAGGAGTGAAAAGACTAGATGTATTGTCAGGTAAGCAGTAAAGCCTCATACACACGATCGGATTTTCCGCAGACAAAGACTCCGATTTATGTTCCGAAGGGCGTTGGCCAGGAATTTGTCTTGCATACAAACGGCACACAATTGTCGGCCAACAAACACGAACGTAGTTACGTACTGCGTCGTTTTTCAGCTATTTAGTGCCACCCTTTGGGCACCTTCTGCTAATGTTGTGTTATGGTGAGCATTGCTTCCAAGCATGCGTGTTTGTACTTTGGACTTTTGTCCAACGGACTTGTGTACACACGCTCAGAAAATCCGACAACAGACCATTGTTTGCGGAAAATTTTAAAGCCTGCCATCCAGCATTTGTCCGCAAAAAATCCGACAACAATTGTCCGATGGAGCGTACAAACGGTCGGATTTTCCGCCAACAGCTTGTCATCACACTTTTCCCATTGGAAAATCTGATCGTGTGTACGAGGCTTAAATGACAGTTTTTGGGGCATTTCAGAGGATCAGTCATTATTCTGTATTGTTTATTGGAATTTTCTTTCTCACCTGATAAATCGCTGGCTTATAATTGTTTCTGTGACAACCTGACATTGACCTATAACAAGGATATGCAATTAGCGGACAGCCAGCTGTTGCAGAACTACAAGTCCCATGAGGCATAGCAAGACTGTGACAGCCACAAGCATGACACCCAAAGGCAGAGGCATGATGGGACTTGTAGTTTTGCAACAGCTGGAAGCCCGCTAATTGCATATTCCTGACCTATAATTTCTTCAAACACATATGGCAGGTGTGACATTTGAAACGGGTGCATATAAAATTACCCCAGCAACTGAATGAAGTAACAATAACAACACTCCTGTTTTCCCACATATCTCTGACTAATCAGAAAGTCTGAGGCTCCGGAGGGGGCAGCCATTGTTTTCCGAGGACTGGTTTCCTGCTATTTAGGTTCTGGAGATCTCAGGAAATGGGATGGCAGACATCAACATGTAATGTCTGGGCACAATGCTGAATCAAATCTTAACCCCAGTTATGCCAAAAGGATTGCAGTAGCATTCTTATACTAAGGCTTAAAGTAGATAATAAAAAACCCTAGCTATTTACATCTTTCATAAGCTTAATATGTTAATGTCATTTCAAAAATGGTCTTTAAATGAATAAATCTGCAGTTTGAAGAAATAAACACAGTCCTCCAACCCAAGTGTAGCGGACACCCTCTCCCCAGTCCCCTCTATTAAAGTTCAACTGGCACTGTCTCTGGTCTAGGGGTATGATAGGGGAGGGAGAGGGTGAGCTACGCCAGGCTTTAACCACAGGTGAGCATGTGGTATCAGCAATGTCTCTGTTGTTTTACCTTCGGGTCTGTGCTGTGCACCTGGATCCTCCCTCCAAGAGTCTCCACGAACCTCGCCTGCCAGAAATTGAGCCTCACACCGTTAAAGTCCAACACACTTTTATTGTAGAACATAACATGGACTCCCTTGGCTATAGAACGGAAAAGGGGGTGTGGGTGCGAATAGGCCCGGACACAAATTCGATCCTCCACTCTCCTCCCTGAGAGTGGGCTATGGTCTCCGCACGAGGGGAATTCACCTCCTGGACGGTCTCCGACAAGAGGCTCACCCGTCACCGGCAGTCTGCTGCACCGGGTCTTCAGATGAGGAGCTCTTCCCGGTCCATTACGCCCACCTTGGATTCAGGCATCCATCCCCGGAGTGCCTTAGGATCCTTCCCTCGCGGAACTCAGTGTTGGGCACTGAGCTCCGGACCTCCATCCAAGTACCTCACCCCAGGGCTAAAGGTGCCTGGGGTGGAACACGATCTCCGGTGGTCCTCTAAGCCTAGGCCGCCTAGAGGACGAACACGAACCACCGTCCGCAAGCTGAAGGTGCTTGGGACTAAGACCCCGTGACCAAGATGGCCGGCCCCTTTATACCCCCTCCCAGCAAGCACGGCGGGTTCCTCGCCCCACCATACCGCTGCCGAGAGAGGACAAAAAGGAGGCTCAGCACACAGCGATGTCCGTCCGTCAGCCCATGGTGACAGCGCCACCCGGTGGGCCGCCGGGAACACACCACTGGTGTCACTGAAAAATTCAAAAATTATCCCAGGAAAGTAAGTACCCGCTACACTCTCCCCCCTGTCATTTGACACTGGTCCCGTGTCTGGAGTGAATCATGCCCTCACCGGCTGACATAATCCAGTCCTGAAACCAACTAACAAATTGGAAAACAAAAATTTTTAGGAAAACTATCCTAACAAAGAAGTTGTGTCTGAGCCCCTGTAACAAAAGAGGAGTGAAGAACAACACATTCAACATGAAATTCAACATTATACTTTTCCTTCCCATCCTGACTAAGAACCAACCCCCGGGTTCCATAATCTTGCCGGGATGCTCTCCTGCAGAGGGAAAAAAATAAAACCAACACACAAACCCTGACACATGTATTCGTGTAAGAAGAAAATAAACTTCTCCGAGAAGAAATTCCTTTCCTCCAAAGAGTGAGTGCATGAAAAGTGTTAAAAAAAAAACGTTGCGCAAGACTGCCACCTGGTGACAGCCTCGCGGTACTGCACTCGTGGAGCTTCTTCTTTGGCCCTATCTACCCCAGAGTCTGTGATCTCTTTACAGGAAGATGAAAAAAACAACAGGAATAGTTCCTCATTCCTTTGGGAACACACAAAACAACTGCCCCAAAAATTTCAGCAACATGATAAGAGCGGAGTCTTTCTCTCCTATAGGTAAAAGCGGGGATGCGGCAGAATCAGTGGCTTCAAGTGCTGATCCACAGTCTCCAGATGATACTCCACATCTTCGCCATCTTTGCGTCGGATCAACACTTTATCTGCATGGATGTGTCGTCCTAACATCCATTCGGCCTTGCAATCTTTGAAACGCTGTGAAGCATTGGGAGAGCATGCCAGGTACCTGCGGGTGTGTGGAACTTTGAGATGAGTCCACACAAAGTCATTGTACCAGCGCTCCCTGTACACCTCCACCTCATAAAGCAAGTCCTTCGATAAGTAGGGATACTCCCATCCGTACTCCTCTGCAACCTTTTGGCCAAATAGGCATTGTAGTCTCGCCAAAAGAGGCATGGTAGCTCTGTCTCCTTCAGCAGGCAAAACTATTGATTCTGGATGACGAGGCGCTTTGACCACCTCCAATCTGGGCATCAGTGCCCGCAGCAACAGTCTCTGTACCCCAGCATCAGATGCAGGTTGCGCCAGGGATCCAGGGACAAGCTGGGGTCGGGATCCTTCTTCAGGCGCTGACGCCTCCATCCGGGGTGTGCTCTCCCCTATTGACATGGGTGAATTCCGAGGTCTGCGGAATGAAGCAAGCGGTACCTTGTCCCAGCCTTTCTTGGCAAACAAATCATCTATGATGGCATCATCTCCCAGATCCGAGAGCGATTCCAGGTCGGAGGTGTCACACTCCTCCGCGGGTATGTAGCCCTTTGTGGAAACTGAGCCTCCACACTCCGCGGACTTGCTAGGCCATGCCTTCCCGACACCTCCTCCCACACACCAAGTCTCTTCGCCTGGCTTACCTCGGCCTTTTCTTGAAGCGGGACGTCCGGAACCCTCGTCAACGGATTCATCCGGGCCTGTCGTAAGCGTGCGAGACAGTCCACCTCCACCGCTGGTCGGGGCTACCACGCTGGTTCTTTTCTTCGGTGGCGGATGCTGCGAGACAGTGGCGACCGAGTCAGCATCCTCGGATTTCTCCCGTAGAGTTTTAACGACCTCCTCCGCGGTCGCTGCAGTGTGCGCAGGGGTGACTCTCACAGCGGTGATCTCTCCTCTCTGAGTGGTGGTACCTGAAGCCCGGCCTGGGTAGATGGTTCTCGGCCTCTCAACTGCCGGATCCACCTCAAAAGTGAACTCCCCACAGGCCTCTCAACGTCCGAACGGCTTCAACAGGCACACCAGTCCCGGGACAAATCATACCCAGGGCCTCAACGTCCATACACGAGTATAGGGCGAATCGACCCCTTGGCTTCAGTCGGATCCCCGTATCCGTTATCGGAGCAGCAGCAGTCAATGTCGTGGTGGAAGGATGAACCGGAATCCACGAGGTATGTCCAAACATGGCGACCTGTTGCTGATCCATCACACACTGCAGAGTTTTCGCGCCAATGTCCCACATGTAGTCCCTTCACACGTATTGGACTCCTCCCCTTTTTGCTCCAGTTTGCGGGCTTTCTTCACTTTCCTTGGTTGAGCCACGCCCACGAACTAAGCGGCGGGGTTGTGTCTGGTGGCGCAGTGCAATTAGAAGCCCCCACGTGTACTGCTCCACACGGCTGAGCTCCCCCCCGTTCACCGCTCTTCCTGCGCGGGCCTTTCCCTTCTTGGGGTCATGCCCACGACTTCGAGCAGGGCTGCACTTTGGCCTATTCGTTTAACTCTTCCAGCAGACACGTTCCATACAGTGATGCACAACACAATCCCGGACCCGAGCCCCCACGTGTAGCGGACACCCTCTCCCCAGTCCCCTCTATTAAAGTTCAACTCGCACTGTCTCTGGTCTAGGGGTATGATAGGGGAGGGAGAGGGTGAGCTACGCCAGGCTTCCACCACAGGTGTGATGTGGTATCAGCAACATCTCTGTTGTTTTTACCTTCGGGTCTGTGCTGTGCATCTGGATCCAACCTCCAAGAGTCTCCACGAACCTCGCCTGCCAGAAATTGAGCCCCACACCATTAAAGTCCAACACACTTTTATTGTAGAACATAACATGGACTCCCTTGGCTATAGAACGGAAAAGGAGGTGTGTGTGCGAATAGGCCCAGACACAAATTCGATCCTCCACTCTCCTCCCTGAGAGTGGGCTATGGTCTCCGCACGAGGGGAATTCACCTTCCGGACGGTCTCCGACAAGAGACTCACCCGTCACCGGCAGTCTGCTGCACCGGGTCTTCAGATGAGGAGCTCTTCCTGGTCCATTATGCCCACCTTGGATTCAGGCATCCATCCCCAGAGTGCCTTAGGATCCTTCCCTCGCGGAACTCAGTGTTGGGCACTGAGCTCCGGACCTCCATCCAAGTACCTCACCCCAGGGCTAAAGGTGCCTGGGGTGGAACACGATCTCCGGTGGTCCTCTAGGCCTAGGCCGCCTAGAGGACGAACACGAACCACCGTCCGCAAGCTGAAAGTGCTTGGGACTAAGACCCCGTGACCAAGATGGCCGGCCCCTTTATACCCCCTCCCAGCAAGCACGGCGGGTTCCCCGCCCCACCATACCGCTGCAGAGAGAGGACAAAACGGAGGCTCAGCACACAGCAATGTCCGTCCGTCAGCCCATGGTGACAGCGCCACCCGGTGGGCCGCCGGGAACACACCACTGGTGTCACTGAAAAATGCAAAAATTACCCCGGGAAAGTAAGTACCCGCTACACAAGCTTTCTCCTAAAAGCCAGATACAAGGGCTAAAAAAGAAGTGTCCACGCTTTGAGCACATTGTAGAAATAACTAGCAGCCACACAGGGCTGATGTTCACCGCTTTAGTCCAAGAACGATAGCAACAACATTCTCTCTCTGATCCCTCTGATTAACCACTTCAGCCCTGAAAGAAATTACTCTGTTCCTGACCAGGCCATTTTTTGCAATATGGCACTGCGTCGCTTTAACTGACAATTGCGCGGTCGTGCGACGTGGCTCCCAAACAAAATTGATGTCCTTTTCTCACACAAATAGAGCTTTCTTTTGGTGGTATTTGATTACCTCTGCGGTTTTTATTTTTTGCGCTATAAACAAAAGAAGAGCGACAATTTTGAAAAAATACTTTTTGCTATAATAAATAAAAAAACTAATGTCTTCATCAGTTTAGGCCAATATGTATTCTTCTACATATTTTTGGTTAAATAAAATCGCAGTAAGCGTATATTGATTGGTTTGCGCAAAAGTTATAGCGTCTACAAAATAGGGGATAGATTTATGGCATTTTTATTATTTTTCTTTTTTTTACTAGTAATGGCAGCGATCAGCGATTTTTATCAGGACATTGCAGCGGACAGATCGGACACTTTTTTGTGACCATTGACATTTATACAGCGATCAGAGCTAAAAATAGCCACTGATTACTGTATAAATGTCACTGGCAGGGAAGGGGTTAACACTAGGGGGCGATCAAGGGGTTAAGTGTGTTCCCTAGGTGTGTTTCTAACTGTGAGGGGATGTGACTGACTAGAGGAGGAGCCAGATCGTTGTTCCTACTTAGTAGGAACAGACGATCTGTTTCTCCTCCCCTTTCAGAACAGGGATTTGTGTGTTTACACACATAAATCCTCGTTCTGGCTCTCGTGCCCGCGATCGCGCGCGCCTGTTATGGCTCTTAAAGGAGCCGCCCTATATATACGGCGATTCGCGCAGGAGAGCCATTCTGCTGCCGTATATGTACAGGAGCCGGTTGGGAAGCGGTTAAGCCCAATCGGGTGAAACGCGTTAGCGTGGGTAGTCTCTAGGCGGGAACTATTGTTGTGGTCATTTGTGGGATAAAGCTGTGAATACTGTGATGTCATTAACCACTTAAGGACCCGCTCATGTACATATACGTTGGCACTTTAAAGATGGATATCTCGATAACGGCAGCAGCTGCTGCCACAACCGAGATATCCATCTTTTCAGTGAGCGGTCCTGTAAACGATAATGGTGGTCTCTGTGGCGGATTTGCCGCGAGATCACCGTTATCGGCGGCGGGAGAGGGCCCCCCTTCCGCACCCTCCGCCGCTTACCGGAGCCGTCGGTAGCGGCGGAGGCGATCGGGTCCCTTCTCCCTCTGTGGTATGGATACGAGTGAGGGGAAGATGGCCCCCACCCGTCTCCATACCATAGCAGGGCGGAAGCGACGTCAAAACGTCACTTCCGCCCGTACGTCTTAAAGGCACATTTTTTTGTTGCATTTTAGTGTAAATATGAGATCTGAGGTCTTTTTGACCCCAGATCTTATATTTAAGAGGACCTGTCATGCTTTTTTCTATTACAAGGGATGTAATGTAGTGACCCATTTTTAATTTCTTTTTAAAACAGTGTAAAAATAAATAAAATCAAGTAAAATAAATAAGAAACAAAATAATATTTTTTTTAAAGTGCCCCGTCCCGACGAGCTCGCACACAGAAGCGAACGCATACGTGAGTAGCGCACGCATATGAAAACGGTGTTCAAACCACATAACTGAGGTATCGCCGCAATCGTTAGAGCGAGAGCAATAATTCTAGCCCTAGGCCTCCTCTGTAACTCAAAAGATTCAACCTATAGAATTTTTTAAACGTCGCCTATGGAGATTTTTAAGGGTAAAAGTTTGACGCCATTCCACGAGCGGGCGCAACTGTTCGGCCAGGGGGGTTAAGCCCTCCTACCACCCACATGAACAGTAGAGTAGACGGGGAGCGAGTGTGCAGGGCTCAAGGAGCTGCTGCAAGTTTATTGTATTGGCTGGGGAAGTTGAGCCAGGGCCCATGCCTGGGGATGCCCAGAAGGTGTGCTGTGAGCTCCTGGTAGGAGACTGCTGGAAATCCAGGCAGAGGACTCAGCAAAGCAGCCAGGAAAAAGTGTGGTGCCTGAGCCATGTGCTGTTGCAGAGTTGGGCTGTACCGTGACTTGTCTGTTGGGAGAAGAGCCAAAAGGCTGCTGTTACTGGTGATGCTGTCTGCTGAGAGCCCAGGCAGCGATCTGCATGTGGGGCTGAGTACTGGTTATAGTATTCCAGCTTTCTTGTTGCTCTGAGTGTGCCAGCTGTTCCATGTAGGCCCGAGAAACCATTGCATAAATTGGCAGTCAAACTATCACAGCACTGGATACTGAACATTTTTCAGGAAATGAAGTGGGTGTAGTGTTCTTGTTTGAAGTAGTTAACAATGTCTTCACAAAAGTAACTCCCACGCCACAGATGCATGCTTACCTGAATTACAGAGATGCGTCTTCCCGCAATCTTCACTTCCTGTGGCTCAAACCTTCTTTTGAATAAATCGAAACAGTGGGTGTGGCGCTGTTCTAAAAAATATACACAATCCTGTACCAGGGATCTGAGTGCTCCAATGACGCACTCTAACCAGTGACTTATGTGTCTGAACCATCTAATGTGCAAAAATATAATATAATAAAGTGACTAGTGCTATGATACAGCTGGTGACTGACAATTTATAGAATTCATATATGAAGTGACAAAAGTGCAGCTTTAAATAAAGTGACTGGTGCTTTAGTGAAACAGAGAATGGTTAGAAAAAGAGAAAATATCCAGTGAATGGCAGTTGTGTGGACGAAACTGCCTTGTTGATGTCAGAGGGGAATGGGCAGACTGATTTGTGATGGTAGAAAGGCAACAGTACCTCAATTAAAGCGGAGGTCTGCCGCTGCTGACTTTTAAAATAAGGACACTTACCTGTCCAGGGCGCCCGCGATGTTGGCACCCAAGGCCGACCCGTCCCCCGGTCCTCGGATGCTGTCGCCGCCATCTTCGGTAAGGAAATCAGGAAGTGATGTTTAAACATCACAGCCTACCTGAGTAATGTTGCTGACCATGTCTATCCCTTTATGACTACAGTGTACCCATCTTCTGATGGCTACTTCCAGCAGGATAATGCACCATGTCACAGAGCTCAAATCATCTCACCACTGGTTTCTTGAACATGACATTACTAAAGGCAAATCCACTTTGCACTACAAGTGCAAACTACAAGTGCAAAGTGCACTTGAAATTGCACTGAAAGTGCACTTGGAAGTGCGGTCACTGTAGATCCGAGGGGGACATGCAAGGAAAATAAAAAACAGCATTTTAGCTTGCACATGATTGGATAATAAAATCAGCAGAGCTTCCTCTCATTTCAGATCTACCCCTTAGATTTACAGCGACTGCACTTCCAAGTGCACTTTGCACTTGTAGTTTTCACTTGTAGTGCAAAGTGGATTGGCCTTTCGTAAAAAAAACAATAGAGTCTTTAAAGTGGTTGTATACCCTCTGATACAACTTGCACCTACAGGTAAACCTACATTAAGGCTTACCTGTAGGTGCTTGCAATATCTCCTTAACCTACATGGTTAAGGAGATATTTGCAGAAAATCGGGCACCGATGTCTACGGCGCATGCACGCCATAGACAATGGCGCAGGCGCACTGAGTGCACTTTCCCTTGAATGGGAAAGCGCCGGAAACGCGCAAATGCGCGGGGATCGTGCCGGTCCGCGCACATGCGCGGGAGTGAAGTCATCCCTGCTCTGGCCAGTCACAGCGCCGGCGCGGCGATACCCGGAAGTCACTCTGGGTATCATGCCAGCGGCAGAGGAGAGGAACGAGGGTCGCTTTGGGGGCTTCGATCTAAGGTAAGTAATTCATAATGAGCTAGTATGCTAGTCATACACACACTGTTATCATATCCTAAGAACTAATGACCCACTTCAGAAACCTCAGTGCTCTTTTATTGCCTTGGGAATGACAGTAACAGATTATTGCAGTGGCTGCATGCAGTCTAGTTTGTTTACAGTAATATCCAGTCATATATGTCCTTGAGACGTGTGGGTGGATTTGGCATGTATGTTTAAACAAGACAAGTAAAAGAGATGAAAGCCCCAACGTATAAGCTGTGCATGAAGAAATAATAAAGAGCAATGAAAAAAACATGAAGAACAAAAGGCATCCAGGACACACTTGAATGTCACCTTCATATAAATTATCACCACCTTTCTGTCAGGCTAATGTTAGACCAAGGAAAGGTCAAGGCTATAGCTTGCCTGATGTATTGTGGCAAAAACAAAATATAAAAAAAAAAATCAATTCACTAAGAGATAAATACCACATAAATAACTCATGTGGTATTTATCTCAAACGTAAGCAATTCACTAAAAAACATACGTTATTTACGGAATTCGTTAATTATTTATGTTTTGCAATATTTATCACCTAAATTTTGCATTAGTATTGGTGTTTTGAAAAAAAAAAAAATGACACGCTTACACTGCACCAGAGGAAGAAATAAATGCACACAGAAGAATTTATGGTAAAATATTGCGCCAAACCTAAAATGTGAGCAGCCAACACAACAATAGACTAATTGTGAACAAATGTAAAAGTGGAAAGTGTAGCGCTAAAAGAATATGTTAGGTAAGTGATTCCAACCAAACCTTATGGAAGTGAAACAATAAATAAATATGTGACTCCTAGTGGAGTAACATAAATAATTCACAGTGAATGTATGTAGAAGATCTCATGCGATATAAACTTGCAGAAGGATCTCTAAAAATAACAGTGAGAGGTATAATATGTGACTACTAAACCACAGTGTTAAACAATAAATATAAATTCATATAAAAATGGCAATAGCAACAATGTGAAAACATGTAACCCATATGTGACTACGGGTAAACCATGAAAACAAAAACACAGTGTTCATACCAGTGCTATTAGTCACTAGAAACGTAATAGTCCATAGACACAATGCCAATATCAATGTTGGTAAAAACTGAAAATATGGTAGTCCATAGAACAAGGTATCAGAGGTCACTAATGCCGTATGAAGGAAAGAAACACTGATGCTGCAGGTTTTCTAACCGTCTTTCAGATGAATAAAATGCATAGTAGATAGTTGAATGATAACACCCGGGAGTGCCTTCACCTTCCAGAAATGGGGGAGAAAAAAGGGTACTCTTACCCGAAGTGATGGACCCAACTCACCATACGGCGGTGGATCTGCCAGGCATGTATCCAATCACGTGGAATCAGGCTCTCGAAAGTAATCCTTCAATCCCTTCCTCTACAAGCAGATAATGGATCCAGAGGGCTGGTGATTCCGGAAATGGGTGGTATTCTGAGCACTGAATGATCATAAGCCCAGTTCTTCTGAGATGTATCACCGCCGAGTGTTGATAATGAATCAAGGAATATAAAAGAGAGAAGAGGGCCTCCACATAGCGTAAATCCAATGATGGAATTTATTTAAAATAAAAATATTCAAACAAATTAATATTAAAAATCGGGTAAAAACAAGTTCAATTGAACAGTAAAAAGTGCAGTGTAGGATGGCTTGAGCCGGCGTATTAATCCTACACGTTTCGTCCGCAAAGACTTCAACCGGGGTGATAGAGGTGATACATCTCAGAAGAACTGGGCTTATGATCATTCAGTGCTCAGAATACCATCCATTTCCGGAATCACCAGCCCTCTGGATCGATTATCTGCCATGAATGCAGCACCCACTAAATTGCCATGAATGCAACATCCATTGTATTGCCATGAATGCAGCACCCATTGTATTGCCATAAATGCAGCACCCATCGTATTGCCATAAATGCAGCACCCACCGTATTGCCATGACTGCAGCACCCACCGTATTGCCATGAATGCAGCACCCACCGTATTGCCATGAATGCAGCACCCTCAGTATTGCCATGAATGCAGCACCCACTGTATTGTACTTTGTTCTTTAGTGAATTAGCTTTGAAGTGGAGTTCCACCCATTTTTACAATTTACTTTCATCTACATCTCCAGTGCAATTCTAGATGGATAATATATATATTTTTAATGTCTAAATGCCTTATTTAGAGCTTTGTATGCAGCACTTCCAGTCTGGCCGCCTAGGCGATATCGTCATAGGTCGATTCCCTTGGACTCCTGGGATATTGGCGTAATTTATCCCAGGAGTCCATGGGAATCGCCTATTACTGAAATCTCATGTTATTTCCAGACCGGAAAGTTAAGCTTGGCTATACACCATACAATTTTCTTATTCAATTTTCTTTAGCTTTACCTTCAACTATGTAGTAGAAGGGCCAGTCTGATTGCATACAAATTGATTATATTGATTTAATAGAAAGAAGATTATTCAAATCTTAAAGTTAAAGTTCTAACAATCACAGGGGGAGTATTTAAAAAAAAGAATGATTATGGGGACTGGAGCTCTGCTTTAATGATTTATCTCTTTTTTTTTTTTTCCTGGTATTTATCTCACATTTTTAACAAATGTGCAGTATTTACCTTGCATTCGATATTTTACTTTGATGAATTGACTCTTTTATTATCTCATGTGATATTTCCGAAAAAATGGGTCACGTGACCTGCATATTGCATGCGGTAACCTTTAGTGAATTGACCCCTGAATCGTGAATTGCATCTGACGCTGTGATCTATTTTGCGTTGCTATTAGCTAGGTAACAGTGATGCCGCGTACACACGATCGATTTTCTCGACGGTGAAAACACCGTCGAGAAAATCGACGGGAAAAACGAGGAACGGCTTGTTTCCTTACACACGGCCGTTTTTCCCGTCATTTTTCCTCTTGGTCGAGAAAAACGACCGTGTGTAAGCTCCCCGGCAGTGTTTCCCTACGGGAAAACTGCCGCGGAAAAAAATGCCATGAATCACGACGAGAAAAATTAGAGCATGTTCTAATTTTTCTCATCGTGATTAATGCCGTCTTTCTCGTCTGGAAAAATGACCAAAAGCCCACACACGGTCGTTTTTCTCGTCAAAGAGAAAAAATTCAATTTTTCCCGACGAGAAAAATGGTCGTGTGTACGCGGCATAAGCCATTCCAGTTTGCTAAACCAGGCTCAATGGGAAAATACCAAACACTCAAAAAAAAGCTGGTCTAATGCCGCGTACACACGATCATTTTTCCCGTCGGGAAAAATGACATTTTTTCCTTTGGACGAGAAAAACGATCGTCTGTGGGCTTTTTGCCGTTTTTCCCGACGGGAAAAACGGCATTAATCACGATGAGAAAAATTAGAACATGTTCTAATTTTTCTCGTCGTTTTTCCTGACATTTCTTCCGCGGCAGTGTTTCCCATAGGGAAACACTGCCGCGGAGCCCATAGACGATCGTTTTTCTCATCATTTTAAAAAATGACGAGAAAAATGACCGTGTGTGGGGAACAAGCTGTTCCCTCGTTTAAAATGTCATTATTCACGGTGGTTTTTAAACCGCCGTGAATAATGATCGTGTGTACGCGGCATTACTCTGTGTTAGTCTATGTGTCCATACACTTTTGGGCATTTATAGACATATTTGTAGAGGAGTGTTTACAGGCTGAAAAAATAAAACCATCACAAGTGTGTTTTTGAGAGGAGCTTTCCAGCAAAATGCATCTAAATGTGGTTTGTAGGTGCATCAAGCATTTTTAAGTGCACGTTTCTCCAGTATTTTGGGGAAAAACACTTATACATGTAAATGTACTTAAATGCACGTACAATATGCTACACAGAAGCCTTTTTATTGTTGCTTTTTTATGCTGCCTAGTATGCATGGACCCTAAAGCCTCGTACACACGATCGGATTTTCATTGGACAAAGCGTAGGACTTTTATCCGAAGGGCGTTGGCCAGGAACTTGTATTGCATACAAACGGCAAAGAATTGTCGGCCAACAAACACAAACCAACATGGTTTTTCAGCTCTTTAGTGACACGCTTTGGGCAACTTCTGCTAATGTTGTGTTATGGTGAGCATTGCTTCCGAGCATGCGTGTTTGTACTTTGGAGTTTTGTCTGACGGACTTGTGTACACACGCTCGGAAAATCCGACAACACACAAATGTTGGCAGTAAATTTTAAAGCATGCTATCCAACATTTGTCCACGAGAAAATCCGACAACAATTGTCCGATGGAGCATACAAACGGTCAGATTTTCCTACAACAGTTTGTCATCACACATTTCCCGTTGAAAAATCTGATCCTGTGTACGAGGCTTAAAAGGTGTTTAAAGACGGAATCTGGCCCATTACAGCATGTTGTCCAACTGCTAGCATGTCCAGGTCTACCTTAAACTTAAAAGTAAATAGGCACCAACAGATTGCAGTTAACAAGCTCAACAATATTGGGAAACGGTCTACAGAATTGTGTTAATATATTGGAAAATAGGATACTTAATGTTTACTTTGTACTTGAACCTATATGTCAGGGAAATGCAGACCATAATACAAATGAGGCTGTGAGGTGCACAGACCTGAAGGTGCTTGTCTTGCTGTACACAGGGGCATGCATCTGCAGCTATTCCTGTGCCCATTCCTGTACTTGACCCAGCTCGTCCTGACCACACATGAATGCTCCCTGTCCTGACCTCAGCCTGGCTTTGAATTCTACTACGTCTCTTGCTCATCTGCCTGCTCCAGTGTTAATGATCTCTGCCTATATCCTGATCATTCTCCTTCCTGCTGTCCATGCCTGTACCTGACTGTCTGTTGCTGACCTGGCATGTCTGACTACCCATCGTGTTTATCCATCTGCTCGGCTCCATATGCTACTTACCTGGTACTTATTAGTCATCCGCCTGCCACGTGTTACCAGTCTACTTTGCACCTGTGACCAGTCACCTGCCAGCCAGTTGTCTGCCAAGTCCTGGGTCTGCTGCTCCTGCTGCCATCTGCTGTATTGGCCAACTGATCTGTTCTTGGCGAAGCAACTGCTGTTCATCTGTGCGGTTTGCTGGACACTCTATAGGCACTGGTACCTCGCCGTGCTCTTGCAGCGACTGTCTCACTACCAGTGGTTCCTGACCTGGAGCTGTAAGAGAGGCCTTCCTCTGAACATCAGCCTCTACCATCAGGTATGTGACACTATTTTTTATCGCTGTTAATATTTAAAGAAAGAACGGAAAAACAATTAGGATGGCCTTACACATGTCAGTAATGTTAAAGTACAACTAAAGTGTCCTGTATGACAGCCTAAACAAGTAGGTAATCAAGTTATGTGATGTACAAGCCTCAAAGTAAAATAAAAAAAACTTTCCCTGACTGAACCAAATCCTTCTTCATTTGTTTTTTTACATGCTCCCTCTCCCAGAAACTGCAGCTTACAGTGGGGGGGTTTCAACAACAGAAGCAGTGCTGTCAGTCCAGAAAGCAGTGGCCAGGTGCTGATGGACAAGATACAGGCTTAAGAATTAGCACTGACACTCCGGACAGCCATATCCCCCGCAATAATTTTTCATCCCACTGTAGTGCAAACAGTCACAGCTTACATGGGAGCGGCAACTCTGCTCTGAATTCAGGAGCAGTGCAGCATTATTGCACCCCATCCCAGGAAGGCCCATTAGGTGGACTTTACTGGCAGGCTCAACAGGTATTTCTGAGACTTTGCAGAGAAAAAATTGTACTTGCAAATGCGCTTATAGTTATGTGCTGCAGCATGTTTTGTTTTTCTTTTTAATCGGAGGCCATATTACTTTAACGCCTTGCTGCCACCTCCCTGCTGTCCTTTAAGTTGGCATTAACACTGGGAGGTGGCATCCTGATCATGTGATTGCTTTGATTGGCTCGGACTGTTCTGGAAACAGTTACATGAATTTGGGGAAAGAGCTGCATACATACGGACACATCGGCATAAGTGCTGCTTAGCTCAGCTCTCCTCCCTCCATCACCAAACTACAAGGCCACAGAGGGGGATTACCAGAAAGCCAGTATGGCAGAGTTACCCATCAATTGTGTGAGGTCATAAGTGTGCAGCCTTCTTTTAATGTTTGCTGCGGAACCAGGATAGGATCTTTTGAAAATAAGCTGCCAGATCTGACATCATATTTTTTTGCTCAAAATGCACATGTAGTATGTCATACCTCTCAGGCTATTTTTTTCTTAATGAACATAGAAAAATTATACATCATATTCCACGCAACATAAGCAAATCAGAAACATAATGAATAAACATTGAGCGGTCCTTAAAAAAAAATTAAGTTGTAGACCCCCTTCTGCCTAACAAACCAAATGTTATTTATAGAGGGGTCCCACCTTTGCAATTGAAAGTGACCCTGGTCTTAGATCCTCCTAACAAGCTGTCCTTTTTTCATGATCTTACTGGGTATTACCTGTGTAAAAAATATTCAGTTTCAGGGTATAAAAATGTGTTCCTTTACTTCTACAACAACTTCTAGAACCTACCCCATCAAAACCTTCAATACCTGTGCCTCTAAATATGTTATTTACCTCATTTGCTAACCTTGTGGTAAGCAATATGTGGGGTGGACCATTCACCCCTTCTCAGTACGTGTCAATGAGCACATCAAAAATATACGGAAGGGCATGAAGGAGCACAGTGTTCCAAAACATTATGCATGCTGTCACAATAGGGATCCCACAGGAACGCTCTTTGTAGAAAACAATAAATATGAAGCACCTTGGAGGGGAGGATCACTAAAGAGGTGGGGGTTTCCCAACTGGAAACCCAATGAATCTATGAGTTAAAGCCCTGTAGCCCATATGGTATAAATATTGAGTGGGATAATAATGCGTTTATAAATAATGCATTAACCCACTCAGATTCTAGACTGTCATATTATTAATATTATAATGCAGGAATTTTATAGAGCCAACACTCTTATAGGTATGGGCCTATGTTGCATATTTTTATATGTTAAATTTCCTTGTACATTTATTGTATTATAGACTGTTTTTATTTATTGAAGTGTGGAGACATTTTGGATTTACTCGATAAGGGTTATACCATTTAAAAAAAAAATTATCCTTTTTTTCCCTATTTTGGATAATGTTTTGATTTATCATATTTAATTCCTTTTTTATAATCATCATTCATGATCATTATCCCCTATTGTTGGTGCATAAACCATACATTTTAGAATTTGTTTTTTGTCACTGTGTCAGTTTTGCGGTTCTTTCCTCGATTTTACCTTTTTTTGTGTCTAATTAGCCCTTTTGATTCTACAAATTCTGTGCCCTCTTCACTGCGGGTGGTTTTTCGGTTTTGGCTGTATCATGTAACAGCCTTATACATCCTCCGACGTTGGTCCGGCCTTTTTACTGCAGTCGCTCTGCTTTGGCGGTTTGTTCATTTCAGAGCTGAAGCCAAGGCCTGGTTGTTGATCCGCCGGCCATCTTTATTTGGAAAACGAGGCCAAGCCATTTCTGATCCGTCGGCCATCTTGGATTTGAAAGTGAGGCATGGTGCTATTAGGTTCTGGCTGGACGGCCATCTTTATTTTTAAGACGAGGCTTGGATTGATTCGTCAGACATTTTAAAATACAGTAAGTGTGCAATTTTGAGACCAGTAATGTGGGGTATAATGGGGTGCATGGCATATATGCCCCTGATGTCACATATGATGAAACGCATTGGAAAGAGCTAACACACGTGACAATCGCCACGCCTATCTGGATCGGTTATTTTGTGAAGCTTTGTTTGGAACTTTTTACTATGCATGCCAGGGATTGTTATGTATACCAAACACATATTGGTTTTATCTATGCGAATAATATACTATTCATATCTTGCAATAAAACTTTTTAGTCAGTTTTACACTATGTGGATTCTTCCATTTTTATTTTATGTGGAACGTCATGCATTAGATGGTTGCCATGGATGTTACCATTGTTTGGAAAAATTAGATACACAGTTGAACTCCAGCCAAATAATATTAGCCAGATTTCTGCTTGATGGGATTGTCATACACAGGCTGATTTGACTCTGTAGTGGAGTCCCTATGTTCTGGTACTTATTATGGTTATTAATGGTTCACGTGGTGATTGCCAAAGTGGATTGAACACTCCCTCCCAAGTGTCACTGCTGTGTTTTGAAGACCTAATTTTGACTCTTAAGACTTTCCCATATGCATGTGTTTATTTCATATATTATATGCCATGTTTCACCTCATTTAAGTCACGTTTGTTTTTTCACATTTTAGCGTTGCAATTTACACAATTACCACTGTTATATAGTTTGTCCATTTTTGCCAGCTGCGTACCTAAAAGTACCTTTTCCATTATGGTTTTGTAAAGATAAATGATGCAATAACATTTTTTTCTGATCTGCCAAAACTCCTAAAATGCTACTAGAGTCACAAATGTAGTCCTAGGGGATGACTAGGGGTTGAGCAGGTCTAAGGCTAGGCACCAAGTTTTCCTATTCAATAAACCTCATTGCTTTGGAGATATTTATCTACTCCTTGGTAGTCATGAAATTCAGATTAGCTGCACAGTGTATTTCTAGAAAATTCAGGGGGTTCAAAAGGTTACGGTTCCGAATTTATGGTGAAATTTGCTGCACTGAACCCCTTAGAAGACAATTTTTAGAATTCTATTGTGCCTTTTCGCAACAAATGCCAGTACGAAAGATTCATGTATCAATGGAAATAGGTACATAAGTTCAGGGCAAGCCCAATATGTGGAGGAGCACGGAGATAGGAGTGTCTATATGGGCACTTCGTCATCAGTGCAGCATAGCTCTCTGCTGCTGCAGTTGTCAGACAGACAGCACAAGGGCTGAGAAATTTAGTAGGGCAGAGCCTAATGGAGATTAGGAGACACTAGTTACCCATCCGGTCCAGATCCCCTTGTGATTAACAGGCAGCTGCCATTTAGGAAGAGGATTGCAGTGTGGTAGGCTACATTTTCTTGTGGACCTCACGCCCCCCCCCCCCCCCCGAGTAGATGCAACAGTCCTTTTTAGGACTTCCTTTTTGTGTGGGCTAGCAACAAATGTAGCTGCTGTTTAGCATCTGAGCCCCCTTCCAATCTTTTTTTGTTTATTGAGGTTTTTTATTTTACTTCACATTTACAAATTTTTAAAAATGTTTGCTAGGTAAATAAATATTGGAAGCGTGAAAAAACGTTTCCTTAGTTTCTGGGAGTGGCATTTTTTTTCTATTGCAAGGATCTTTTTGCTTTTTAATTTTGGGGTCCACAGCATATACAGTTGTGCGCAGACATTTATTATACCCTGGCAGCCCTTATGATTTCTTGGCCATTTTTCAGAGAATATGAATGATAAACACAAAAACATTACTTTCTTTCACTCATGGTTAAAATCATGACAAGAGAAACTACCCAAATGACCCTGATCAAAAGTTTACATACCCGGTCGATTTTGGCCTGATAACATGCACACAAGGGGTTTGAATGGCTCTTAAAAAGGTAACCATCCTCAACTGTGTGTGTGTGTGTGTGTGTGTGTGTGTGTGTGTGTGTGTGTGTGTGTGTGTGTGTGTGTGTAAAAAATGGCAATGAGTTTCTGGACTCCTGACAGACCCGTGCATCTTTCATCCAGTGCTAAAATGACGATTATGAGTCATGGGGCAAGCAAAAGGATCTGCGCGAAAGGGTAGTTGAACTATATAAAACAGGAAAGGGATATATAAAAAGATATCCAAGGAATTGAGAATGCCAAGCAGCAGTAGTATTCAAACTCTAATCAAGAAGTGGAAATTGAGGGGTTCTGTTGAAACCAAACCACGGTCAGGTAGACCAACTAAAATTTCAGCCACAACTGCCAGGAAAATTGTTCAGGATGCAAAGGAAAAACCCACAAATAACTTTACGTGAAATACAGAACTCTCTGAAAACATGTGATCTGGCTGTTTCAAGGTGCACAATAAGGAGGCACTTGAAGAAAGATGGGCTACATGGTTGAGTCGCCAGAAGAAAGCCAATACTACGCAAATGCCACAAAGTATACAGCTTACAATACACCAACCAGCACAGAGACAAGCCTCAAACCTTCTGGCACAAAGTCATTTAGAGTGAGGAGACCAAAATTTTGCTTTTTGGCCACAACCATAAACACTGCATTTGGAGGAGAGTCAACAAGGCCTATGATGAAAGGTACACCATTCCTACTGTGAAACATGGAGGTGGATCGCTGATGTTTTGGGGATGTGTGAGCTACAAAAAGGCACAGGAAATTTGGTCAAAATTGATGGCAAGATGAATGCTGTATGTTATCAAAAAATACTGGAGGAACATTTGCATTCATCAGCCAGGAAGCTGCGCATGGGACGTACTTGAACATTCCAACATGACAACGATCCAAAACACAAGTCCAAGTCAACCTGTAATTGGCTACAGCAGAATAAAGCGAAGGTTCTTGAGTGGCCATCTCAGTCTCCTGACCTCAATATCATTGAGCCACTCTGGGGAGATCTCAAAACGTGCAGTTCATGCAAGACAGTTCAAGAATTTACAGGAACTGGAGGCTTTTTACCAAGAGGAATGGGCAGTTTTACCATCTGAGAAGATAAAGAGCCTCATCCACAAAAGACATCAAGCTGTCATTGATGTTAAAAGGGGGCAATACTCAGTATTAGGAACTGGGGCATGTAAACTTTTGATCAGGGTCATTTGGCTAGTTTATGATTTAAAAAGAGTAAACAGTTGATTGATAATAAATGGCTTCAGCCAAACATTAACCATGAGTGAAAGAAAAGTTTTTGCGTTATTCATATTATCTGAAAAATAGGCAAGAAATCAAGTTCTACCAGGGTATGTAAACTTATGAGCACAACTGTAGCTGTAGCTGAGCACAAAGGCAACAGGTTACTGCATACTTGCAGTCATGTTTAGCAAAGGTAAATGTGGATAAAGGATTAGTGCACTTGGTCTTGAAGGAAAAAATAAATAAAAAATTAAATGACAAAATGAGCTGCTACACAAGAATGTGACTAATATTCAAAGGTGACTGAGAATGGAATAGTAGTGCTAAATGGAGAAATGTCTCTTATATCACTATATACGAAAGTGACTAACCAAGTGGAAAAATATTGAAATAATAAGTCCACATAGAGAAAGAAAACTTGAAAAAAATATGAAAAATATTATACATGTGAAAATAGTCCATCAAAATAAAGTGAAGGGTGACGGTGGGGATGGAAGTGTAACCGTGCAGATCATCACATGGAAATTCTTCTCAGATGGGTAAGATATAACTGAATACGCTTACCGGAACAGGTGGACCCGCCTGTCAACCACAGCGGATCATTCATGCATGAATAATCACGTCAGCGAGTAGACTCGGATTGTCCGAAGACTCGGAGTGGTATCGGCCACGAATGTAGCTCATGGACCCGACAGTCCACAGCTGGGGGCCCTCTGTAGATGGTATCCTGGGCGTGTGGAGGACACTAGGCTCACAGGAGTCCGAACTATCTTCGGATGACTTCAGACAGATGAACCACTTAGGGGTAAGTAGAAAGGCACAATGGAGAAACTGAAAAACTTAATAGATTCACTGGATGATGATGTCCATCGGGGATGGAGGTATCCTGGGGTAGAAAATACAAAGGCTCATCTGTGTCAGTGGTCTGCAGGGAAGCCTCAGATCCAGATCCGTTTTTCTATGCAGAGATGGGAAGCTGCAGTCATTGTTGCTGCTCAGCCTGGAGCAGATCCTGTGGCCATCAGGAAGAAGCTGGGGCGGAGGTCCTTCACAGCTGAAGGACCTTCACAGAGTGAGAAGGGTTGGATAGGCAGGCTACGCGCTCGGGGCTCACAGCTACTTCTACTGGCCAGGCCAGTAGAAGGAGCTGTGAGCCCCAAGCGCGTAGCCTGCCTATCCAACCCTTCTCACTCTGTGAAGGTCCTCCCCCGGAAGTGATCCCGTGACCCATGACCTCAGCCCCAGCTTCTTCCTGATGGCCACAGGTTCTGCTCCAGGCTGAGCAGCAACAATGACTGCAGCTTCCCATCTCTGCATAGAAAAACGGATCCGGATCTGAGGCTTCCCTACGGACCACTGACACACAGATGAGTCTTTGTATTTCTTTCTCGTACATCACGGGACACAGAGCGACATAGTCATTACTAATGGGTTATATAGATACCGTCAGGTGCTGGCACTGGCAACTTCCAAAACCGGAAGTACCCTCCCCTATATAAGCCCCTCCCATCCGGGAGCACCTCAGTTTTTTGCCAGTGTCTAAGGTGTTGGCCAAGAAGAAACATGTGTTTTTCACTGAGCTTGCGTACAGGTTCTTTTGGGCCTCAGTAAGCTATTCCGGATCCGACCAAAAAAGCTTCATAGCTAAACGGTCGGTACCCGGGCCTTGCAAAGAAGAGCAAGGTTTTGCCTGTAATGCTTCTCTTAGGAGAGCTGGACCCTGGGATCCAGAGCTCTGGTCATACCCACGACCAAGATGTTTTCTGTGCAGGGTGCTATACAGGTCCAGGGGAGTGGAATCCTTGGGAACCCGGTCCCTGAAGGTTTGATTACAATGCCTGCCATGATAGGTGAAGTTTGGGCTTTTGTGGACCAAACAAAGTCCTGCGGCGGGGAACAGGTAAGTGGGGGCCCCCAGGAACTTGGTTCTATTGGGGGACCCCCAAGCCTAATTTGTCTTTCTGTCTGTTACCTAATGGTATTCCCGCTAATATCTGTGCATGCCTGTAACTGCTAAAAAAATGTAATAATTTTTAATGGTGGTCAAGAAAAAAATAAAAATGTTTTATATATATATATATATATATATAATTTAATATATTAGACTGCGGTACCTGTGTTTGTCCACTAGAGGCCGCTGTGGAACGTTTCTTGTCATGTGGACTAGTTTCTTCTCATCAGAGCGAGTCCAGGCAGATGGTGAGTTCTCTTATGGGAAACTGCTTCCTCTGCCATGTTGCAATGCTCGTCCATCCCCCGGCCTGCGGCAAAGGGGCCCTGGCTCTTGTCCCTGGTTTCCATTTTCGAAAATTAGCGCCGAAGGCGCACGTGGCCGCGCGCGTGCGCGTGCCTCTATATATAGAGGTGAGCCGGGAAAGGGGGCGGAGCCTGGGGGATGACGCTCTGTGCGCGCCGCAGCGCTTCTGCGCATGTGCGGGCGTCCCAGCATGTTAAAAACCACAATTTTGTGTGGTGAGCTGGCTATGAAGTACAGAGACAGAGCTGGCAACATTTAAAGAAGGCATACAGCAAGCGGTTGATACAGGCATCCCCTAGAAAGGCACATTAGTAGACACCAACTGTTTCTTATAGCAGCATTTATGCTAGACTATTGTCAGTAACTGGTGTATTTCGGCTGGAATACCTCAGCTTTGTGGCTTAGGAATATGCCGTCTAAAAACTCCGGGACTAGAAATTCCAGGAGGAATAGGGGGTCTCCATCGGGCTCTGAGGATCTTGGGCATGCTTTGGCTGCACCAGTCTCCCCTGAAGAATCAGAGGTTAGTGACCGTAGAGCACCCTCAGGAGTACCTGGTACTGTGGCTGTCCTCAGTTCACCTGCTCCTGTGTATGTAACAGAGGAGGTTTTTTCCTCAGCTCTGGGAGGGCTGGAAGAGAGATTGTCAGCATTGATCGCAGCTTCCCTGTCACAGGAGAAAAGCGCCCGATCTCCGTCTCCTCCCTCAGAGTGCCTGTTAACAGAGCAACAGTCCCATACAGGGATCGACCTACCTGAAGGGGATCAGGATGAGGTCGATTCGGTTGTAGAGGAATCAACAGTGGAAGAGCCGTTCTCAGCATCGCATGCTGAAAGGTTATGGGTTCAGTCCCTGACTAATATGGTCCGATCAGCATTTAAAATGCCACTTGCGGAGCCATCATCCACTTCTGTCTCCTCGTTGGGGTCGCTAAAAGCTCCCCAGACTGTTTGTTCCTTTCCGATCCATCCTTTACTGGAAGGGCTCATTTACCAGGATTGGGAGCATCCTGACAAAATATTTACTCCCCCCAAGAGATTTCCGGTGGTCTATCCCATGGAGGATAAGTTCATCAGAAAATGGAGGGTCCCTACAGTGGACGCAGCCATCTCTTGTGTGAATAAATCACTGACATGTCCGGTGGGTAATGTCCAAATGTTCAAGGACCCAATAGATAAAAAATTGGAGTCCTTATTAAAATCTGCTTTCTCTACAGCAGGATTGGTGACACAACCAGCAGTGGCAGCTATTGGGGTCTGCCAAGCAGTGAAGGATCAGTTGAAACAGGTCTTAAGGGACTTGCCAGATCAGCAGGCTCTTGCCCTAGCTGATCTACCTAGAGCCTTATGCTTTGCGGTGGACGCTATAAAGGATTCAATCCATCAGGCCTCCCGCCTTACGCTGTCTGTGGTACATATGCGCAGGCTTCTATGGCTCAAAAACTGGTCTGCTGAAGCTCCCTGTAAAAAATTGCTGGTCAGCTTCCCATTTCATGGTGAACGCTTATTCGGGGAAGACCTGGACAAATATATCCAGAGAATTTCCAGCGGTAAAAGTACACTTTTGCCGGTTAAAAATAGAGTTAGAGGTCCCTCTTTTAAGAGGCCTGCTTCTCCAGTCCCTAGGACATCGGCTGTGAAACAGTTCCGACGGCCTCCTCGGTCAAATCCCGGAGGTAAAAATCAGGGACAATTGCAGGGTAACAAGAAGCCCTGGAGCAGGAGAGGTACAAAACCTCCCCCAAAGTCAAATGCATGAAGGGTTGCCCCCACCCAATCGGGTGGGGGGAAGACTTCAGTTGTTCACAGAGACCTGGCGGGACACGATCCGAGACAGATGGGTGCTCTCCGCAGTAAATCTGGGATACAAATTGGAGTTAAAAAACTCCCCTCCTTCCCGCTTTATAAGGTCAAACGTGCCAAGGGATCCCCAGAAGAGAGGATCCCTCCTGTTGGCACTAGAACAATTATTGCTCCAAGCAGTAATTATAGAGGTTCCCCTGGAAGAATGGGGGTTCGGGTTTTACTCAAACCTCTTTACAGTCCCGAAGCCAAACGGGGACGTGAGGCCCATATTAAATCTAAAAGGGCTAAACAAATTCCTACATATCAGGACTTTCCGGATGGAGTCGATCCGATCGGTAGCCACTGCCCTACAAGGGGAGGAATGGTTAGCCTCGATCGACATCAAAGATGCTTATTTGCACATTCCCATCTTTCCAGCCCACCAAAAATTTCTACGCTTTGCGGTAGAAGGGCGCCATTTTCAGTTCAGAGCCTTACCCTTCGGTCTGGCCACAGCACCAAGAGTGTTCACAAAAATTCTGGCCCCATTATTGGCCAATCTAAGAACACGAGGTGTAACGATAATGGCATATCTAGACGACTTGTTGCTGATAGACCACTCAGTGGAAAAACTAGAAGTGGTTGTTCACGAGACAATCAAGTATCTGGAATATCACGGTTGGATTATCAACCGAGACAAGTCAGCCCTAAAACCAGTCAAAAGTCTGGAATACTTGGGGCTAAGGCTGGTATCAGACCAGAGAAAAATTTTCTTGCCTCAAGAAAAGGGGTCGTCTTTGAGAGATTTGATCCACTTAGTGGGTTCAAAAAGACAGCCATCCATACGCCTGTGCATGAGGCTGCTGGGAAAAATGGTGGCATCATTCGAAGCAGTACCCTACGGTCAATTCCATTCAAGGAAGTTGCAAAGGGCCATACTGTCAGCCTGGAACAAAAAAGTTCAGGCTCTGGACTTACCAATGTCCTTGTCCCCTTCCGTTCGCAAGAGCCTCCGCTGGTGGTTGGTTCCCCAGAATCTGGAAAGAGGGAAATCCTTCAGTCCGATTTCCTGGAAGGTGGTCACTACAGATGCCAGCCTTATAGGCTGGGGAGCAGTACTGGAGCAATGGTCTCTCCAGGGCAGATGGTCGGATGCGGAAAAGGCCCTGCCCATCAATCTCTTAGAGATACGAGCAGCTCGGTATGCCCTAGTAGCATGGACATCCAAACTCCAAGGGTCCCCTGTCAGAATTCAATCAGACAATGCCACAGCAGTGGCATATATCAATCGTCAGGGGGGCACCAGGAGTCGTGCAGCCCAAAGGGAAGTAAATTACATCCTGAGATGGGCAGAAAGATATGTCCCAGCCATATCTGCGGTATTCATTCCAGGAGTGGAGAATTGGAAGGCGGACTTTCTAAGTCGCCAACAATTATGCCCAGGGGAATGGTCCCTTCATCCCGAGGTTTTCCGGACAATATGTCAGCGGTGGGGAACACCGGATGTAGATCTGCTAGCATCCAGATTCAACACAAAAGTGGACAGGTTTGTCTCTTGGACAAGGGATCCCCTAGCTTGCGGCTCGGATGCCCTAGTGTTCCCTTGGGATCAGTTCAAGCTGATATATGCATTCCCACCGCCACAATTGTTACCTCGATTACTCCGCAGAATCAGGGTAGAAAAGAAACCAGTGATTCTGGTGGCTCCAGCGTGGCCCCGAAGAGCATGGTACGCGGAGATTGTAAAAATGTCTGTGGGGAGTCCTTGGACCCTCCCACATCGTCCGGACCTGCTTTCGCAAGGACCGATATACCACCCTTCCTTACCAGCCCTAGGTTTGACGGCCTGGCTATTGAAGCCCACATTCTAAAAAAGAGAGGGCTCTCTAATGCTGTGGTATCTACCATGATCAATGCCAGGAAGCCGGTATCCAGGCAGATCTATTATAGAATCTGGAAGGCGTACATCGCCTGGTGTGAGGCCAAGAAATGGCATCCACGTAAATACGTAATAGGTAGGATTCTGGACTTCCTACAATGGGCTGTAGATAGGAAGCTTGCCTTGAGTACTATCAAGGGTCAGATTTCGGCCTTGTCAATATTTTTTCAAAGGCCCTTGGCTTCGCATTCACTAGTCAAAGCCTTTATACAAGGAGTGATGCGTATTAGTCCTCCGGTTAATATTCCCATATGTCCATGGGATCTAAACTTGGTTCTGTCGGTTTTACAGAAACAACCATTTGAACCATTACAGCATATTTCCTTGGTGCTTCTCACCAGGAAATTGATTTTTCTAGTAGCCATTTGTTCGGCTAAAAGAGTGTCGGAATTAGCAGCTATGTCCTGTAAAGCGCCATATCTGGTTATCCATAAGGACAGAGTAGTATTACGTCCTCAGCCAGCCTTTCTTCCTAAGGTGGTATCGAGGTTTCATTTTGAACCAAGATGTGGTTCTTCCTTCTTTTTTCCCCAAACCTACTTCGGTAGAGGAAAAGTTATTGCATTCTTTGGATGTAGTAAGAGCAGTTAAAGCTTATCTAAAAGCCACTGCTCAGATTCGCAGAACGGATACTTTGTTTATTCTGCCGGAAGGCCCCAGAAAGGGTCAGGCAGCGTCAAAATCTACTTTAGCCAGGTGGATTCGACAGGTCATAATACAAGCCTATGGCTTGAGAAGGAGACCGCCTCCGTTCAAAGTTAGAGCGCACTCCACGAGAGCAGTTGGAACTTCATGGGCAGTGCATCACCAGGCCTCCCTGGCTCAAATCTGTAAGGCCGCAACATGGTCTTCAGTTCACACGTTTACTAGGTTCTACCAGGTGGACGTTAGAAGTCAGGAGGATGTCGCCTTTGGGCGCAGTGTGTTGCAGGCCGCAAAAGATCCTCATGTCTGATAGCGCTCAGCTTATATATGGTGTATCCCCCCCCTCATTTGGCATTGCTTTAGGACATCCCATTAGTAATGACTATGTCGCTCTGTGTCCCGTGATGTACGAGAAAGAAAATAGGATTTTTATAACAGCTTACCTGTAAAATCCTTTTCTTGGAGTACATCACGGGACACAGAGCTCCCGCCCCTCTTTGGGGACACTTATTGCTTTGCTACAAAACTGAGGTGCTCCCGGATGGGAGGGGCTTATATAGGGGAGGGTACTTCCGGTTTTGGAAGTTGCCAGTGCCAGCACCTGACGGTATCTATATAACCCATTAGTAATGACTATGTCGCTCTGTGTCCCGTGATGTACTCCAAGAAAAGGATTTTACAGGTAAGCTGTTATAAAAATCCTATTTTTCTACCCCAGGATACCTCCATCCCTGATGGACATCATCATCCAGTGAATCTATTAGGTTTTTCAGTTTCTCCATTGTGCCTTTCTACTTACACCCTAACCTGTCATAGCCCTGCAAACTGACAATGAGCAATTAGAAGAATTATTTGATTACATGATCATTGACTTGCTGCAGGAGGATAATCGTGGTCATGAGCATGCATTCCTCCTTTCAGATATTGAAGATTAAAAGAAAATGAAGAAGAAAACTCATGACCACAGGTAGTGAACATCAGGCGGGGAGCAAGTGGCAGAGATATTCCAGCAGCTGGAGTTTCCTGCAGTGGACGGATGATGAGGTAGTGGATCATACGTGGGTGCCACCAATTAGAAGAGAGGAAAGTTCTAAAGGAAAAACAAATGAGGGAGGATTTTGTCCAGGGGCAGGGGCAGTTTGCAAAAAAACTGGAGGAAACAGCCATCCTAATCTATCTGAAACTGCCCCACAGTTACAGGCCACTCCCATGTCCATGGTCAGTCCACAGAGCTCTGCAGTGTGACCCTTTTCTAATGCAACTGCTGCTGCTAGCACTGTTGTGGCCTGCTAGCACCTCAAATCAGCGATAGCAAACATATCAGCCATTTGGGCACCACATGTATGAGGAAACATGTGACTCTGCACCATCTCAATGAGACAAGTTGGCAGCCCCACACTCCTCACTTTCCACATCATTGTAATGCTTCAGTTGCAACATCTTCAGCCTCTGGTGACAGGGAGGGAGTCCCACTATCTATAGGTTAAGCTCATTGCAACACTGGGTTCCATGACTGTATAAACCCAAACTCCCATTAAATTCTTACCTCCTAGGGCTAATAGTGCCCACTTCTTTCTGCTCCAAGTGCAACTGATTTAAAATGTATTAATTGCACAAGCAGGCCGTTTAATTTTCATTTTAAGAGCTTTTGTTTGGATTTCTTTCGTTAGTGGAGTCAAATTGACATTCATTTTGAAACACAGCGATTGGGGGGGGGGGTTAGAATGGGGTTCTGTAGTCCTGTCATAGTGTGCATCGTCACCCTAGGACAGCAGTGACGTATGTCACATATGTAAGCTTTAGGTGCAGTGCATTGCAAGCATGTTGCACAGTTTAGGTGCATTTTATATGTCATTAATGAACTCCAAGAAACAGGCTTGTTAGAAACTGCCCAACAGATCTGTAAACTCACTTAAAATGTGCAGCTGTCAACAGGGAAAAGTACATAAATACATGTTGGCATATATGCATGTTTCAAAGCGTGTATATAAATGTATTAGTTTATATATTTTTTTTTTTTTTCTGGCCTGTGACCATTGATACCCAGATGTCTACACTTCAAATAGAAATTAATGGAGAAAAAGACGACTGTGCTGATTAAAGCCTTTTATTGTGATACCTCAAATTGAATACAACAACGTGAAACAATCGCACAAGTGTTGTACAATATAGCTAAGACAGAACAGCAAAGCTATGACATATCAAAACAGAAAAGAAAAAAAATATTGAGTGTAAAAAATTTAAAACGTGAGGTGTCAGCACTAGGCATCACATTGTGTGGTAGCAAGTCCCATTCATAACAGTGCTTTATCTGAAAAACTAGCTTAATATATAATCTCTGGGGTGAACTTCCAACAGTTCTGCTCAGCAGACTCTAAACACTGAAGGGGTTAAAGTTCACTATATATATATATATATATATATGCACAAAAGGAAAAGGACTTCTACCCTTTCGACACCACTGGTCGCATAATTGTCTGCTGATTGACTTTTTACTCTTACTTGGAAACAATTTCAGTTCTGACTTCTCCTTTCCGAGGTTTGTGACAAGCATAGCTGAAAAACACCACGATAGCCATTCTGCAGAATCATAAAAAATGTGGCCTATTTCACCATTTGTCAGTGACATTATTGAACCATGAAATAACAAATCAGAACACACATAGCAATATGCTAGATGGAGGGTGTTTTGTAAAAAACTCTAGTTACCTGCTGAACACAGCTGAGAAGTTTCCAAGCTATCCCCCAGCTGCTGTGTTATTCTCATTTACTTCAATGGGAAATGTTCCCACGCTGTAAATGGCACACCAGCATGATCAGAGATGGGAGGAGATGCTACATGAACTTTACAGCTGCGGATCTTTACAGCAGGGATCTAAAGCCAAGTATAAAACTCTAAACAAGTACCCAAATCACCCTGCACCAAAACTATGTTTTGAGGGGCATTCTTCCTTAAAGGTCAGTCCGAACTAAAGTGATATTTTAAACGTTTGGTAGACGCTAGAGAAAAAAACAAAAAACATTTCTTATACCTACAAAAAGGGACTTCAACACTAAGATCATTATACTCTGGCCTGCCTTTGTGTTATAAAAAAAAAAAAAAAAAACACTAGAAGCACCCCAAGGTGGAGGAAACAACACCAAGCTGGGTAATCTTCTGCATTTCCAAAGAGATATAAGAAACCAGATAATGACTTGGCCCATTAGGCTTCTCTTGTAATTAACATATTACTTTTGGAAAGAATGACCCTCCAACACACTTGTGCAGAAAATGCCAGGACTACCTCTCCAACAGAGAATACTTCCTACAATTCCACACATTATATTACTCCAAACTTTAAGAGATGCAACCAATAATTTTCTACACACGGTTACTTTGACAACAAAATGCCTTAATGGGTTGACAGGCTGCTTCTGCTTGGATGTGAGGACTGAGAGGTAGGGCCATCTTCACACATAGGATTTGCAAGGCTATGTTTACCCTCTTAGATTACATGTGGAAAAGAGCATAGTTATTATAGTCTCAGAAGGTTCAATACCGAGTAGAACAGAACCATATATACAGGAAAATAGGTGTACAACAGTTTGTCTAATGCAAAAAAAAACATGTCCCTGCCATGTGCAGTTGCAGGGAACAAAGAACGATGGTAATGCAAAATAGAAGTTTAAGCTTGAAACAAGTAAAGTCCACTTCATTTTGTCACCATAAATAATTATATTGTAAGTCCACGTGATCGTTTAAGTTTTGTTGTATATGAAGATCCAGAGAGAGAAAAAAAATAAGAATTTATTTTTTATTTTTGTCAGACCAAGTACTGAGCAATGTACAAATGTCAGAACTCCCACTGTCATGGGGACATAATATTATTGACAACAGAGCACCCTGACCATCTAGGAGTCCCACCAATGTAGTTCCATTAAGGCCATTCTTGTAGAGCTGTCTTCTATCTGCCAGAGTATAGGGACAGTTTAAGCACTGGAACACCTGAAACTGAAAACATACAAACGAGGGGGAGAGCAACAAAAAAACAAAAAAAAAGGGGGAGGAAGAAACATTGCTTCCATAATAGCCTTTTTTTTTTTTTGAACGGCTTATAAAAACAATATACACACGGCCACAAACAGAAATGTGTTAAGTAGCTACAACAATCATAAAAAAGTATGGGGAGAAACAAAAAAAGGGAAACGGCAACCTTACCATAAAACACAAAACTTTTAAATATTACCCATATTATGTACAAAATTGGTTAATGGAAAATGCTTTTTTGTCTTTTTTTTTTTTAATATATATATTTCAAGTTTTATGCAAACTGCTGAAAAACAAACAAAAACAAATCAGGATCAGTAACCAGACTGTCCTATATTTCACCTTAGCCACATCCGGGAGCCTTTATGTACATGTTATATTTTTTTTTAGCAGGTGCTTTTTTTCCATAAGGAAAGAACAGGCTTCTGATGGTGGCTGGATACCTTTGTATTTTTCTTTAACTTTATTCCAATATAAATTTAGAGGCCAAGGATCATATTAATGTATGCAAAAGTCAAAGCACAGTTCATTGGACATATAGCAAAGTGCATAGCAAAAACTAGGGTCGAGCCTGCCAATCTCATCAATAGAATAGATAATCATGAAATATATTAGTTGCACCAGTCATGCAATTTCTAAATTAACCCTTTTCAGGGGCCAAGGGTTAAACATGGCCTTGTTAGATGCAGGCACCTATTGACAGACATAACCAACATCTTCACTGGCAGCGGAGAGGCCTAGTAAATGGATTTCAATAACCTATAGAAATACAGCAAAGTTGGTTGAGAACATTTGCTGAAATTGTAGATCTCCAACTGTTTAATTACGTCATTCATATATAACCAAAATCTTTTTTTTTTTTTATTAAGAAAAAATAGAATGACACTGAAAAGATGTCTTTCTCCTCTATCTATAGATGGCAGCCGTGAACTCTATTACAATGTTAACTAAAGCAGTTGTTGAAGTTTACCATAAGCATAAAGTGCAGTCCAGCCTACTACTAAATAATGCGTTAAGCAGCAGCAATGCGTCAGTTGTTACACTGAAGAAGCTTATAGCAGTACATAGAACATGTCTAGGGAGGTAAAAGGGGATAGAATATTTTCTATTGCAAGGCTTCCCATTGTATCATTAAATTCAAAGTGCTTACAGTAGTGGTAGTGTAAAATAGAAAAATAAAATGGTCCTGAAAAAAGTCAGACTAGGTTTTCTTTGCCGTCACCCCCATTCCTATGGAAGGCCAGTAATTCCTTAAAATTACTAATAAACGTGTCCATCTACAGCAGAAGTTTGCTTGAGATGTGACCAAACTCAGTACCAATAATCAGGCATGTAGGGGCCAGAGGGAAAAAATAAAAAAATAGTGTCAATAAACCTATATGATAATACTAACTGAAAGTAGAGTCAAAGACCTCCTAAATAGTAGAAAATCTTTGCAGGAGTTTAAAGATGGTTTCCCCAGGCATGCTCTGGAAAAAAATAAAATCACTGTGGATTTGGCATTGGCAACAAAGAAGAGCAGATTTTTCATATAATCTAATAACATCTGTCCTACTATGGCCAGCCTTGGCTAGGATTGAAAAAAACCACATCAATCACAAAAGCCGAACACTAATAACTGTGCAGGGGGACACCCATATGTTACTAGGGCACAATAAATGAATGCTAATTGCATTATGGGTAAATAAGCAGTAATCCGCATAGAGGGAGAAAGGTGAAAGGCTATGCCCAGTTTATACAATTTCCTTCCTAATTTCACAGCAGCTGCAGATGTGCACATGTAACAAGTCATTAAGGTAACATGTATTGTATACTTTCATTACTTTTCTTAAAAAATACAATAAAACCCAACAAACTTTGGAAATGATTTAACCAGCAAACCACCCACACCCCAAAGAGTTAAATTAAACATTCTTAGAAAAAAACAAAAAAAACAAAAACAAACACAGGATATAGTACTATACAAACAGGAAGGAACTTTTCCCCAGAAAGATTCCCTATAATATGAGTGTGCAAAAAAGAGGTGGGAGCATGTTTCATGACATTTCAAATGCCCTCTTTGTCCAGTGCATGAAGCCTACAATGGTTTATGGAACCAGCCATAACACACTTTACATGTATGTGGCACTGGTTACACAACTGATTAAGCAAACGTCCTTGCTCCCAAGCAGGGTTTGCCATTTGGCCAAGTTGTTAGGCCACTCTAGAAGAGAAGTTGAAATAATTTCTTAACACAGGTTTTTTTTGGATTTCCAATTAGAAAAAAATAATAATAATGCATCTTTCTATGGAGGAAACATAATTGGGACCCGCCACCCCCCCCCCCCCCCCCAACAAGGCTGAACAATCTTAGCAACCTGGTATTATCTAAAAAGATGTAAACCAAAATGGAAATCATTGGAAGTGGGCCATCCACCCACTTGTCTTCTTTTTGGAAAAAAAAACACCCTTACAGCAGTGCAGAGGATAAAGTTTTGAACATGCATTGAAGGCTCTGAAAACACCACTGTGATTACATCTCGTCTACCATGCCTTCAGTTCTGTAAACCCCTACTTTTTTTTTGGACATGGAGCACATTTTACTGCAAGAAGTTCCATGTTTCAACTTTGCGAGTTAGTGGGCTGTAATTTTTTTTTTGTTACTTCTTTCCTGGATGCACACTGGTTTCTTCAGCTCTGAACCTGGTATACCAAGGTGTTGGAGAAAAACAGAACATAGGCATGCACAAAAACGTATGGCAATCCAATACAGGTGAATCTGGTGTCAAGGACTTGTGAGTGTAGATATCTCATCCAGTGTATGGCAGCAGTATCACCATAACATCCAATCACACATGAGTGGGTAAAGGGAGGGAGGGAGGATGGTAAAACAGGAGCAGAAATCTTCTAGAACCTGTTGGAATTCAAGTCCAGCCTCATCTTCAGCTACTCTAACAGTCCATGAGGTTACTTTATAATATATAAAGTTCAGTGATATATTCGGTTGCTCGGTATGAAAATCCACAGTTCAGTTTTACATTGCCTGTAATGTATGATTCACACTGACACAACCCAAAAGGAGAGCTGTGCAAGAGAGCTCACTCCCAGCCATTGTCTTTTATCATGTGAGCCAGTTCAATGATAAACTTTCCTTCCTTGTATTTTTGACTGCTTTCAAAGGCATGCTCCTAGAGGAAGCAA
Source organism: Rana muscosa (assembly GCA_029206835.1). Taxonomy (NCBI): domain Eukaryota; kingdom Metazoa; phylum Chordata; class Amphibia; order Anura; family Ranidae; genus Rana; species Rana muscosa. The sequence goes on along the minus strand of CM055116.1, from coordinate 901,649,921 downwards.
GAAGACTGGATGTAAGCAAATAAATGGCAGAAGAACTTCCAAGTAAATCTGTCAGTATAGGAATAAGGGATCTGCTGTTGCCGACTTCTTTTTAAAAGATGCAAGTTACAGGGCTGTCAGCCTTATGTTTCCCCATTATTGCATGGCAGGTCAATGACCTGAAAACAAGTTTTTCCTTCCCGTCACATTTACTGACTGCATGCTTGTTTCCAGTCAATAGTAGAGCACAGGGTAAGTGATGATGGCCCTGAAACTTGCATCTTTTGAACAAATCAGCAATGTCACCTCCTATATTTCAATCCTGACATATTCTATTCAAGTACCAACTATTCAGTGCCAGACTTTAAAAACATATTTCTTAGCGGAGATGTATCTTGAGGGATTACTTTTGCATATAACATAGCTTAACAATTACCTAAAGTAAATTTCAACAGCCAATCAGTAATATACAGGAGAATGGGAACATATTATACTGACAAGAAAACAGGCAAATTTAGGCGACGGTTGTCTCCTGGAACATGACTAGCCCTAAATTAAAGTGACCCTGACCTGGCCTAAGCCATTGCTGTGCCAAAGTACAGCAATTTGTTCTGTGTGCAAGTACCTGTGTTTCTGTTTAAATTGATGGCTGTTGTATCCCTTTGGATCCAATGTCCTGGCTGTACATAAGGCCTTGACTGACTGTCCAAGCCACACCCCCTCAACACTCAGCATGTTCCCACCCATTTCATTCATTGACAAAAGGTCAGAGCCTCTGCTACCTACTAAAGTTATGGCATTTGACAGCTAAATAACAGGAGCATTATTGTATCTTAACTTAGACAGGAATAGCGGCATGTTCAAACTGGGCCTCGGCACGGTGGGACTTCACCGAGATTGATTTGTAAACCCTCACATATACTTAATGAATTGAATAGCCTCAGGTGATACACACGAGATTAAATAAATCCTCCTACATTCAATTTTGTACCCGTTTATCTGCAGCCCTCGCTTTTCTACATCCATTGAAAGTGTAGCATTTACACAGAATCGCTCAGCTCTGAGAAGCAGACAGCTGGGATCTGAAGTTACTCTGCAGAGCTCAGTGAGGGGAGCTCTGAGCTTGATTGGATGGAAGGGACACACCCCCTTCACACAGCACACACACAGGAACAGCTAGGGCTGTCAATCACAGGCTGTGTGCTGAAGCTCCCTCCTCTGACATCTTTTTACTTCTTGGTGTCAAGAAATCCCGTCATAAATTGACTCATGCAGATAGCAGAAGAACAAAGCAGTGGACAGAAATGCTCTGGGACTGAGACAAGTACACACTATAGAAGGATCTGCTTTGTTCATATTTCAGGTATGAGGTTTACAACCACTTTACGGCTGTATACATGGAACAAATGTCGATGTGTACCACAGTCAGTAGAATCCCTGTTCAGACATCTGCAGGTAAAACACTTGGCGTGTGGCCACTGCTATTCGCATGCCCTGGTTATTCCAGACGCAAGAATCTGCCTCTGGAATCCAGAGAATGCACCTAACTGCTGTGTGAAAGGGGCCTAACACAAGAATTTAGTATTGCCAACTTTTCATCTTTTTAAGCCAGGTCAGAAGAAAAATAACTTCTCTTGCTCTGTAAGGGGTATGCAACCCCCAACAATGAACTTCATATACCTGGTCCTTTGGTATGTGCAAAAGGTACCTATTGATTCTGCCAGAACTCGTCACATAATTTCTGTGCTGCAACAGTCCTGTGATACCGGTTCTCAATTACACTGTCTCCAGCAACGTCTGAGGACTACAGAACCACTACCATGTACGTTGTGTACCTATAGACACAGTACAGTGAACAAGAGTTATTACCTAAGAAGGGGAAGTGTGTTACTGGCAGGATCACCAGGTGCAAATAAAGTGGAAAAAAGGCAGAAAAAATATTGAAATAACCCAGCCAACACGTCTATGGGACTTTTACAGAGTAATACATAACATTTTTATTTTTGGGTTTAAATACACTTTAAAGTTTCCTGTACGTTTACAAAATTTGGTTTATTGGCACCACAATTTTTTAACAAGTACAATAAAGATGAAAATCGGACCATAAACGTACCATTAATACAACTTCCCAAATTTAGTCACCATCTGCAATTTTCTAAAAAGGGACCTTGAGCCCTGGTTCACATTGATGTGATTTAACATGTCAAATCGCATGCCAAATGGCAACGCATGCTGGCAATGGAACCGTCCGAATCGGTAACCGATAACCAAAAGTCGTTCCTGTACTATTTTTGGCGATTTCAGGTGCAATTTCAATAGACATCTGTGCAGGAAACCGCACAGATGTCTCTGAAATCGTCGGACTGACATGCGGGAATGAAATGGTGAGAGTTCAGCTGAACTCGCACCATTTCAATCCTGCATGATGTGAACCAGGGCTGAAGAAGGGGTAATTCCCCCAAAAGCATGCCCTGAAAGTGTATGTTAGTGCAAAAAAAAAAAAAAAAAAAAAAGGATCACGGACAGTATTCGATTGATCCTGTCTAAAAGAAACATGTTAAAACCTAGAGTTTTCATGGACCTAAAAACAATCCCATACTGATGCTTTCAACCTGCATTAAGATAGGTTACATGCAACAGGTCTGACCCCATAAGGAATAACGGCTATCAGCAATGGTTAATATTCTCTAAGGTCAGACTTGGAGCACGCACCACATTTCAAAGCAGGCCGACGGTACTACAGCAGAGGATCACTAATGCAGCCATGGACAGGGAAAAGTTGGCTTTGCACAGATTTCTGATATGCGATCCCATTTAGAATTTTGTTGCAGAGCTGAACCTGAAGATGCATTAAAATTTACACCTTAAACAAAAGCAGGACACTCACTTTAAAAAGTATCAAAATACATTTGTTTTTAAAAGGGAAAAAAAAAAAAAAAAAGTCCCCCCCCCAAAAAAAATCATACTTACCTAGGTGGGTGCAGCATCGATCCGATATTGCATCTGTCCCCCTGTTCCCCCGCCGGCTCCAAGACTGAGAACCGAGTAAAGACCGCCGATTGCTCAGTTTTAAGTGCTCTGTAAGCAATGAGCCGGTAACGGTCAGTCACCGGTTCTCTGTTCTGCCCCCCCATGCTCACTGGAGTGGCTGTCTCAGGCTCTCAGCAGCTCGCTGAGAGGCTGAGCCAGGTGCCGATCCCAGGGATGTGGGTGGATCCCAACTTTATTGACGTGATCTTGCCCCCGCTTTTTGACATCAGCCGACAGCAGACTTCAGCCTGCTGTCTGCTGAAAATGAGAGTCACAGGACTGCAGAACAGACTGCACTCCTGTGATCCACAGAAGTACAGCCAAACGAGCTTTGGCTGTACTTCTCTTTAATTAAAAATCTCACGGAGCCAAAACTCAATAGCAGCACTGGTCCTGCTAGTATAAAACAAGAGTAACATTAACACTGGTCCAAATACTGGCAGTGCTGTTAAAGTAGTTTTACCTAATAAGCCCTGATAGATTACAGTACCCTTGCACACCCTCTGTGTGAGAATTACAATAGTGTTACCTTTAAGTAGAAGTCAGGTCTAAACCTACTCCCACCCCGATTCCAAGCCCTATACTAACTACCCTGTAAAAGGAAAAATGTGCACACTTGCTTAAACTAAGGGTACTCCAATCAAGTCATGTGATTGGCTCCCAGCATCAGCTTCAGGGGACAGGAGACATAGTGGACAACAGATGCCCCTTAGTAAGTCAATGGGTGATGTCACTGCACAGGCACTGCAGCCAGTGTCGCTAAAGCCAACTGCTGGGGATATCACATGACCGAACCGCCTATAGCAGGAATGCCCAACCAGTGGCCGGGGGGGCCCACATGTGGCCCGCGGAGCTCTCTGATGTGGCCCGTGACCTCCTGCTCTGAAATGGAATAGAATACTGTTATTAAAGGTAAGTTTATTACTAAAAGCACAGTGTATATATGGGCATATGTGTTCTGCACTGGTTACTGGGCTGCTTTCAACTGATCCACAGGTGCAGAGCAGTGCATCTGCAGGTTACCTGCACTGAGCCATAGACTTCTATTACCTGCTAGTTTGGTGTGCTTTCTGAAAGTGCACCACACCTACAGGATATAATAGAAGTCTGTGGCAATGGGGTAAATAACAGTGCATCAGTGTGAAAGCAGCCTTAGGCCCCTTTCACATGGTCCGTCCGACCCGATCGGATCCTCTATTCACCTGTAAGGAGTGGCAGATGTAAATGTTCGTTTACAAACTCCTACCTCCAATCCGATCTGCTAAAAAAAAAAAAAAAAGAAGAGTTCAGTGGGCTCTATATAGAGTGGGCTGCTATCCACCCACTCTGCTCATTGTGGCCCGCTTCCGGTTACCAAGTCGCTTAAAAGGGACACTAAAGGTTCATGTTTTTTGACCTTAATGCATCCTGTGCATTAAGGTAAAAAAAACAACTGAAAATACTGCCCCCCCCAGCTTTACTTAGCTGAGCCCGTTCACCTGCTGTGCTCGCCCCTGACGTCCTCTTCGCCGCTCAGCCTGGCTGTTGACTGGCTAGAGTGGATGGATTGAAAGCAGCGCAGCCATTGGCTCGTGCTGCTGTCAATCACATCCAATGACGCGGCACGCCGGGGGGTGGGGTCGAGTGATACAGTGAGTGGCTATAGCCGCCGGCTGTATCACGGGAGCACGCCCGCAAGAACTAACCACCATGTGAGAGAGCTCGCATGAAGGTGTTTAGTTCTTGCGGGCAGGAGCCGAGACAGCCGCAGAGGGACCCCAGAAGACCAGGTTCAGGGCCACTCTGCGCAAAATGAGCTGCACAGTGGAGGTAAGTATAACATGTTTGTGATAAAAAAAAAATTGCCTTTACAACCCCTTTAAGTGGCCCCCGCTCTTCAAACGGTTGGGCACCCCTGGCCTATAGAATAGGTAACTATACACATCTTTCCTTTACGTGCCATTTAGTAAAGTGCTTAGAATGGGGGTGGAAAGTTCAATGAATATTAAAAAAATAAGGGTGGGAGAAGATAGTTTAGACTGGATTTCTTATGGGGAATCTTATGAAATATGAAAAAGGTATATTAAAAAAAAAAAAAAAAAAAAAAAAAAAAAACTCACGTATTTCCAGCCAAGCGTGGTTTTACAGTTCTCACAGTATATATCAGCAACGGCATGCAAACCAGTTAAAAGGACCCTCTCTTCTGCTGGACCACAACCGACATTTACCCTGCAGGACAAAAAGCAGTTTCTAATAAATAATTGATATCTAATCTTTTAGAATGCTAGAAAAGGTACATCAAAAGGCATAAAAAGAAATCCAAGGCAAAGTAAAACCCTAAACTCTGTTGAAGGTCTTTTTATTATTTTCTTGTTTGCCTAAAACATTCTTCTACAACTGGTCTTAAAAAAAAAAAAAAAAAAAAAAAAAGGTTAATACATGTAATCCATGTGGAATGAGGGCACAGCGACACCGCTAGATTCCAACATAATCTCTTGGTAAAAGTGAAAGAATACTGAAAGGGTTTCAGATTCTTTCCACTTTAGCCAGGGAAGGACACACACTCAGTGGACACAAAGCTCTCTAGAGATTCCAGGTTTTAGAAAGTACAGACAGATACAATCATTGCAGATGTGATCTGCACCAGGTGCTCTGAAGCAGCACAGCTACAACCTCGCTGCATTCTTTCCAAGGGAACCTATTTATAGCCCACACTCTGGACAGCTACTCACAAGGTTATAAATAAGGATGTGACCTGAGTGAGAAGAGCTTTGCACTCCAAACTAAAATAGCTCTAGCTTGGTGTGATCCAGGATTTTAATACGTACTCCATGCTGGAAAGGGAGTTTTCTGATTTGACAGATGGTAAAATGTCCAAATTCCTGTTATGCAGAACGGTGCACAAAATATATGGAAAGTACATTTAGTATTGTTACATTTGCTCTAAAAGGCATAAAAAGTTGATCCACATACTCCACAAGCCTGAGCAAAAACAACTATATATATATATATATATATTATATATATATATATATATATATATATATATATATATATCTCTATAGATCAGGGTTGCCAACTTTCAGTAAATTTACGAACAGTTTGTAAAATCTGTACTTTTTGCATCTGCTCTTGAATGTCCATTACAGACATGTAGGCTGCATGTCCGTAACTGACATTCATGGACAGATGGAACAATTATGGATTTTACAAACTGTTTGTAAATTTTGTGAAAGTTGGCAACCCTGAGATTATATATATATATATATATATATATATATATATATATATATATATATATATATATATATATATATATATATAATGTGTGTGTGTATGTGTATATGTGTGTGTGTGTGTGTGTGTGTGTGTATGTGTATATATATATGTGTGTGTGTGTGTGTGTATGTGTATATATATGTGTATATATATGTGTGTGTGTGTGTGTGTGTGTGTGTGTGTGTGTGTGTGTGTGTGTGTGTGTGTGTGTGTGTGTGTGTTAAGCGCTAATACTATACATGGTCTCTGTACTAATGACACTGACTGGACACTAACTAATGACACACCAACATCTCGGGGTAATCAAGGGGTTAAATGTGTGCCTAACAAGTGTTAGTGTGTGTATTATATGCTGCTTTTCACTAAAAATCTATTTGTTCTCTCCCTTCTTTGTGCGCCCTAAACCCAGAAGAAGGCTGCGACGCAGAGGTACACAACTGTGCCTGTAGGAGCCACTTGTCCACAGTACAATATGGCAGGCGGCCCTAAAGTGGTTAAAAGGGTTGGATCACCTTTTAGGGAATTTTTTTTTTTTTTAAATGGTACATCGTACAACCTTTCACCTCTCCGATCCCCGCTGTAGTTACCTCTGTGGGTGATGAGCCGTCAGTGCCCATACAGCTGGACAGCAGTCTGAGGATCTGAAATACCTGCTCTCTCCCCCCCCCCCCCACCCCACTTTCTGCATTGCTTCTGGGACATATCAGAGCGATTCTGATTAGTCAGCTACGACACAGAGCATCACTTCAATTCATCCCAGAAGTGCTGCAGAAAAAAGGGGAAGAAGAGTGGGGATTTCAGATCCTCAGACCACAGCACCAGATGCACGAGCACTGACAACTCATCACAAACAGAAGTACAGTGGGGACTAGGGGAGGGTGTATGGCATAAGTTCACCTTTTCATTTTTTCTGAAGTGTCGAACTTAGACTTTAATAGGGCTTCCAACTGTCTTTATAAAAAGTGTATATCCCCTTGTAATCAGTAAATCAACACAAAGTTAAAACACCACCACTGAGAGGTCATTAACTACTTACACAGAGTTAAAGAGGTAGGCTCGCCCTTGACTTCCCTGAAATGACTGCAGAGGAGAAAAAAAAAAGAGATAAAATGAAAAGCCGCACATGAACCTCTTAGTCAGACACAAGTAAAGTCATAATCACATTAAGAAGGGGAGATCAACTGGATGTCAATTAGGCTATTTAGGGATTACAGCACAACCTTTTTTACTGGTTGTAATTCAGTTAAATATTTTCTTCTATGACTAGCAGCATAAAGGAAGCTTAATCCACTAGGCATGAACATAATTCTTACTGGTCAAGTGTCATTGTCTCATTAAAAACTGCTGAAACAGCAGAATAGCCTTCTATATGAATGGGATGGCAAGGCAGCATTTATCTGAATCAGTCCTACTAACCCTGAAAAACATGTCAATGCATCATGAACTGAGAGACTGAGTTGCATGGGAAAAACAAACATATGTTGGGGGAAAAAAAAAAAAATGATATGCTCATTATAGAATATATACATACACAAACACACTTATTTTATTATATATTTTCATGTGACATCACTGGAGAAATGATACTTTGCTACAATGTAGTGAGTGTACAGCTTGTATAACATTGTATATTTGCTGGCCCCTCAAAATAACTGAACACACAGCCATTAATGTCTAAACTGCTGGCAACAAAACTGAGTACACACCTAAGTGAAAATGTCCAAATTGGGCCCAATTAGCCATTTTCTCTCCTCTGTGTCATGTGACTCGCTAGTGTTACAAGGTCTCAGGTGTGAATGGGGAGCAGGTGTGTTAAATTTGGTGTTATTACTCTCACTCTCTCATACTGGTAACTGGAAGTTCAACATGCCACCTCATGGCAAAGAACTCTGAGGATCTAAAAAAAAATAAAAAATAAGAATTGTTGCTCTACATAAAGATAGGCTATAAGAAGATTGCCAAGACCATACAGCAGTTTAACAGGACAGGTTCCACTCAGAACAGGCCTCGCCATGGTCGACCAAAGAAGTTGAGTGCACATGCTCAGCGTCATATCCAGATGTTGTCTTTGGGAAATAGAGGTATAAGAGCTACCAGCATTGCTGCAGGCGTGGGGGGTGCAGTCTGTCAGTGCTGAGACCATACACCGCACACTGCATCAAATTGGTCTGCATGGCTGTCGTCCCAGAAAGAAGCCTCTTCTAAAGACGATGCACAAGAAAGCCCGCAAACAGTTTGCTGAAGACAAGCAGACTAAGAACATGGATTACTGGAACCATGTCCTGTGGTCTGATGAGACCAAGATAAACGTACTTGGTTCAGATGGTGTCAAGCATGTGTGGCGGCAACCAGGTGAGGAGTACAAAGACAAGTGTGTCTTGCCTACAGTCAAGCATGGTGGTGGGAGTGTCATGGTCTGGGGCGCTACAGTTCATTAGGGGAACCATGAATGCCAACATGTACTGTGACATACTGAAGCAGAGCATGAGCCCCTCCCTTTGGAGACTGGGCTGCAGGGGAGTATTCGAACATGATAATGACCCCAAACACATCTCCAAGATGACCACTGCCTTGCTAAAGAAGCTGAGAGTAAAGGTGATGGACTGGCCAAGCAGGTCTCCAGACCTAAACCCTATTGAGCATCTATGGGGCATCCTCAAACAGAAGGTGGAGGAGCGCAAGGTCTCGAACATCCACCAGCTCCGTGATGTCGTCATGGAGGAGTGGAAGAGGAATCCAGTGGCAACCTGTGAAGCTCTGGTGAACTCCATGCCTAAGAGGGTTAAGGCAGTGCTGGAAAAGAATGGTGGCCACACAAAATATTGACACTTTGGGTGTACTCATTTTTGTTGCCAGCGGTTTAGACATTAATGGCTGTGTGTTGAGTTATTTTGAGGGGAAAGCAAATGTACACTCTTATACAAGCTGTACACTCACTACTTTACATTGTAGTAAAGTGTCATCTCTTCAGTGTTGACACTTGAAAAGGTATAAAAAAGTATTTACAAAAATGTGAGGGGTATACTCACTTTTGTTAGATACTGTGTGTATATATGTATGCTTTTTATTAATAATAATATTTGAGCCGAGTTTCAATTTCTACCTTGTACTACAAACAAGTGGAGGACCAGCCAATTGGTAACAAAGCTTATACCTGCTCCCACCCCCATTCTAAATCCTATTTTATCTACTCTGTAAAAGGAAGAGGTCTACACTTACCTATTCTAAGAGCAATCCAGTCCGGTTACGTAATCTCTCCAACGGCCGGCTTCAGTGAAGAAGAGAGATCGCCGACAACTGCTTCAGAGCCTGGACATTGGCATCACCCATAGGCTTATTATGGGGCATCCACTGTCGGCTGTCCTTCCTCTACACTGAATCATGTGACCAGACCATATCGCTCGGAGGACAGGCAAGTATGCACAACTTCCTTTCACAGGGTAGCTATAATAGTGTTTAAAAGGGAGGGTAGGAGAAGATTTAAGCTTAGTTAGTAATAGGTTGGACTTCACTTTAATGTTATAATTTTTCCAAAAACAGGAATCTAATATTTTGTAAATACTTTTATATCACCATTGTCAGCCTAAACATTTTTTAATTTTTAGGCTGGTAAATATTTTTAAAAAGGTAAATATTATTGATTCTAAATTGATTGAATTACAACTTGCAGACTACAGTTGGAAAGCTCAAAGGCCCCTTTCACACATACGGACCGTTCGTTGAAAAACAGATATCAATGCATTCCTATGGAAATATGGATGTAAATGGATGATCATCCATTTACAACAGTTTTTTTCCACTTCCGTGAACAGATGAAAGCCCTATTTTTCATCCGTTAAAAAAACGGATCGGACCAAAAACGGACAAACGGTCTATTTTTGCATTACAAAAATGGCCCTGGGACTCAAGCTGGCAGATTTTACACACACACACAAAATAAATAAAGGATCAAAAATTTATGTAAACCGAACTGACCAAAAGAACGGTCTGCGTGAAAGGGGCCTAAAGCTACCTTTCTGGTTTTCTGCAGAGAAATGTCACATGCTATGCTGTGAATAACCTATGTTTTGAACAGACTTGAATTTCAGGGGGATAAGGTTAGACACACAGCTGAATAACTTAGAAGTAGGATATACCCACCTCCATAGTTAGTCAGGTTGAAACAAAATGCACAAATCCATGTAGCAGATATGGATAGTAGTAAGGGCAGATGGAGGACAGTTTAAAGTATTACTTTACAACTATAACATCAGTCTTGCTGGGATAAGTTTTGATCACATGACCAAACACCTAGGAATTCATCTACTGAGGAGAAAAGAAAAGAAAATATGAACTAAATTCAAGATTAAAAGTGAAGGAGAAGTAGTAGGACTAGATTAGCTCTAGCAAGATAGGAACATTACCTCCTGAGTGGTGTAAAGTATAGTCCAATAGTAGTTTTACATATTAAACAGATAACATGGACCCTTGTGCTATTAGCACACCATGTAATAATAATTGGTTGGTGGAAAAGAGGTTTGAGGTCTCTGTGCAAGCTGGCATTTAAATGTGGCTAGTAAAACTGTGGGAATGATTTATTGAAACTGTATGGTGCAAAATCTGATGCAGCTCTGCATACAAACCAATCCGCTTCCAGGTTTTATTGTGAAAGCTAAACTGAACAAGCTGAAGTTAGAAGCTGATTGGCTACCATGCACAGCTGCACCAGATTCTGAGCACTCCAATTTTAACAAATCTCCCCCATGTGTCTATGTTGTCTTTACAAATTCTGCTCGTAAGTCCAACGTGGAAAGCCTAGAAATCAACCGTAGTAATTTCCAACTTGCAGAAGAGGGGGCAGATCTTCATTTTAGAAAGACAACCCAGGTTATTACTGCTTAGAAAGAAGAGATGGTCACTTGCCTTGGATATCAATTCATCATGATTGGCTAGATGTGCTCTACAATGAATACAGCTGTAAGTTCTGTGACAGTTTGGCAGGTAAGCCTGGAAAGTTTTTGATTTTGTCATTTTCACCATGTCGGTTGGTGGCTCCTCACTCAGCTCAGGGCTGGCACTGGAAGAATTACAACTTTGTTGCACTCGCTGACAGAAGAAACACTGAAAAATGCAAGCAAAAGCCGTTGTTGGTTTGGGGAGTGTGTGGCACTTCCCACACTGACGCCAGGGGAGAAAGTCAACCTGGGGAGAAAGGAAAAAAAAATAAACATAGTGTGTGTGGGAAAGAAAACGCCACAGCCATTACTGCAACACTGTTGAAATGCACACAAATTAGTAGTGATCAATAAAGTTTATACCCTAAAATAATGACATATACTCAAAGTAATACTGGCAACTAGAAAGGTCATTAAGAAATACTGCAGAAAAAAAAGAATTGTATTGTATTCTAGAGCTAGAGATCCTTTAAAAAGTGTATCTAAACCCAACAAAAACATAACTTATTGCAGCTTACCAGTCTTTAGATGTGGTGGCTATGATAGGTTTTTTTCTTGGCTTTTCACCTTTATTTTATCTGGTGAAACCACAAATAACACAATTCCCATAATTTTATGCCTATGCTCATTTCTTCACCGATGGGGTGAAATCACATCTGCCTTTGTTCCTCTCTATTACATGGAAGATTGATTTGCATTTAACACAAGTAAGGTTCTTTGTACCTCCCAGGAAACAAGGACTTTGCATTTTTGGTAAGACCACATGTATTTTCTATACTTGCTTGAAAAAATTAAAAACGCATGCAGCCACATCTACAGACTGGTAAGCTTCAATATACACTTTTTTGGGGGTTTTGGCATGATGGTAAAGTCTACCTATGCAACTTCATAAAAGGCATCAACAATGCTGCACTGCTCCTGAATTCTGAGCAGAGTTGACACACTCTGCCTGCTTGATCTACAATGGGATGAGAAAATGTTGAAGGGGGCTGTGACTACCAGTATTGTCACTGCTGATATACAAGCCTGTAACTTGTCAATCAGCACTTTGCCACACCTGGTCCTGCCCACTGCTTTTTTGATGGACAGCGCTGCTTTTGGTGCTGAAACCCTCCCACTGTGAGCTGAAGTGTCAGGGAGGAGGAAGCATGTGAGATTTGGCTAAAGCTGGCCATAGATGGTTCGAAACTTTGAATCTAAGCCGGTTCAGCAGGGACCAGCCGAGATTCAAACCATGTATGTGGGCAGGCTGAATGTTTCCAAGATTCCAAGTTGATCGATCGAGGGGATAGAGGGGAGGAGTCAAATCTGATGTCAGACGAAGCACCGTGAGTTTAGATCTGCGGTGAATGAGCTGGTGATTTGATACATGTTTTTATTGTTATTTCTTGTAAGTGTAACTTTTTAGGGGGGGCTTTTTTAATAAATTTTAAAGCAGAGAACACTATGGTACTTGTGTTTTTTGTTTCATGTCCTTAACCCCTGGAAATAGAAGTGGAATTAATTATTGAAAAGCGAGTGGAGGAAGGTGTGGTTTGGAGACAATTCAAACGTTGATTACCCACACAGAGGTGCAGTCTGGGGACTGTAGGAATTACTACCATTGGTAAAGTGGATTGATCGTGGTGGACACAAGGAGTGATCTGTCTACGAGTTTTATACTCGTCCTTGAGGTGAGCAGGCATTTTAGCAGGTGGTGGTGTGCACTGAATATTGGATCCATTTAAATTGAATTTTCCATTATTTTGCACAGGTGATTTGATCAGTTTCACTGCCTTAGTAATTACCACAGCCATTTAATCGGAGTGAAATCCTGAAAACATGACCTGTTGGGGCGCCTTGAGGACTGGAGTTGAGAAAAACTGGTGGACACTCCGGAGGGGTACATTTGATTTTTTTCACGTCATTATAGGAGTTATTTATTAGCATTTTGGCGCCGATTGTTTTTCTCACAAATTTACAACAAGCCTGTCAGATTTTACATGCAATTATTGCTAGTGGCTATTACAGCCGCTAGCAATAATCACTGTGTTCTCCCAGTGGGGACGGCTTCTGTGTTGATGGGGCAAATCAAGCAAATTTCTTTCCTGCAGCCGGTTGTTGCAGGAAAGAAAAATCGCTCCGTCTATAGAAGACTTAAGTCAGATTAGGTAAAGAAGTATTTTTTTTGTTCAATTGCTGAGGTCTGGTACTTGCTTAAGCTGTTATACACTTAAGTAGAACGTCAACTGAATAACGATTGCTTCCAAAAGAATCAATGGTTAAAACCAAAAATGTTCCTGACAGAGGTTTGAAATTCATTAGAAAAACATCTTTTGAAAGCCTAAAACACACCGAAACAAGAAACCTTGCAATGGATGATCACATTTCCTAATGCATATTGGTACAAAGTGAATCTACAGAAGCACTGAATGAAAGAATCATGTTCCACTGTAGGAGTAACACTTACAGTGCACTCATTTGGCTCTGCACACTCTTTACTATCGTCAGCAAACAGAATGCTAAACAAACAGCAACTTGCAAGCAGAGCAAAACCATATCTGGGTCTAGTATCTAAGAATAGGCACATAAACATACCACACATCAGTATGTATGTAAAGTGAGCACTACCATATGCCTTTAGCAGATAACCAACAAAAGCTAATGTTGCAGATTGACAACTGAAAGCTACATAATCGGACAATAAAATGTACTTTTTTCAGTTACGTGAGTGGTCAGAATTTGCATGGCTGTTGCCAGTTCTCACAAATTCGAGAAATTAGTATGAGACGGAATCAATGATCGCATTTCAATGAACTCAGTCTTTTTCACGCCAAGGTTGAATATTTAGAGATTATTTTGGTAATCAGGTATTGTGGGTGAATAGTTATGTAAATCTCATTAAAAGTGGAACTATTAAAAGAAGCACATGGCATGAAAATGTGCGGTAAAAGAACCCAGCTTAAATACTAGCATGCCGATTGGGCAACTTCGTGTTGATGAATACTTTTGTTATGGGAATCGCAGCATACGACCGTTACTAATCACCTCTGTCTTTGCAACGCATTTACTGATTGAAATAACTATCGGTTTACTGAACATGTGCAACATGCAGATTTCTTCAGTATTCTGAAGCTGCGTCATAAACACTAACAAAAAAAAAAGTGTCTCACAACACTATTGCACAACAAACAACTTTCCAAAGTTCAAACATACTTATTGAGTGCAAAACCCTAACGCCTTGTACACACGATCGGAATTTCCGATGGAAAAAGTCAGACGGAATTTTTTCATCAGGTATTCCGACCGTGTGTGGTCCCCATCGGAACTTTTTTCCGTTGGAATTTAGAAAGAGAACATGTTCTCTTTTTTTCCCCGATGAAAAAAACTCCTAATCGGAAATTCCGTTAGTCTGTGTGGAACTCTGACGGAGAAAAAACGACGCAGGCTCAGAATCAAGTCGACGCATGCTCGGAAGCATTGAACTTAATATTTCTCGGCTCGTCGTAGTGTTGTACGTCACCGCATTTTGGACGGTCGGAATTTGGTGCGACAGTGTGTATGCAAGACAGCTTGAACGGAATTCCGGAGGAGTATATCCCGACGGAAAATCTGATAGTGTGTACAAGGCATAACAGTTAACTTCTCTTATTTGCTCCTTGTTGGTCTGTTAAAGAAGTAAAACCAAAAGCTTGTTTGCTGTACTCCTCCTGTGGTTCACAGGAGTGCAGTTCATTTTGCACTCCTGTGACCCGTTTTCACAGCTGACAGCAGGCTGAAGCCTGCTGACATCACAGAGCAGGTCCAGACTGGGAAAAGATCATCTTGACTGGCACCTGGCTCAGCCTCTCAGCGAGCAGACAGTGGTGACTGACAGTCATTAGCTCACCGAGCGATCAGTGGTGTTTGATCGCTTGGTTCTCAGTCTTGGAGCTGGCAGGGGACGGATGCTACATCCATCTAGGTAATAACGATTTAAAAAAAAAAAAAAAATTCTCAACGAACACTTAAGCTCCATGTACACGAGACGTTTTTACAACTGCTCCTAAAATGATTAAAAACTTGACAAATAGTATCCCCCGTTTAAAACATCCATTTTGCCGCGTTTACATGCCGCGTTTAGCGGCGTTTGCATTTAGAAGCGTTTTAAAAAAAAAACGCCTATAAACGAAACGCTGCTAAACGCGGGTTACTTCGCTTTGCGTCTGAAACATGGAAATGTTCTGCGTCCAACAGCGTTTCTTTGAAAGCAAAAAATGGGTTCAAACGCAACTGCCTAAAAACGGCAATAAACAAGACTGTGTACATAGTCACAAAGAACAACATTGAATGAGTTCAGGGGCAGTTGAAAAAAGCGTCCAACTGCCTCTGAACGTACGTTTAGCAGCGTCCCGTTTACATGGGGTCTTAGCCAGAAAAATTATTGATACTTAAAAGTTGTAAAGGCAGAAGGTTTTTTTATCTTAATGCATGAAGATAAAAAAAAAAAAAAAAAAAAAAAAAAAAATAGGATTTTTTGTACTCACAGTAAAATCCTTTTCTCTGACATCCATGGACTGACACGGTGTCTCTTTACACTTTACACGTGGGTTATGTCCCTACTTGCAGGAGAAGACCTAGGCAGAATGTGAAATGTTATACATACATTCTAAAAGCCAGAGCTGAACAGCCCCACCCAGGGGGCCGTCCCTCCGGACATAACCCTCCCACTACAGTCAGCAGACTTCAGTTCGTAACAAAGCAGTACAAACTTAAAAGGAAGGGTGGGTGCCGTGTCAGTCCATGGATGTCAGAGAAAAGGATTTTACTGTGAGTACAAAAAAATCCTATTTTCTCTTACCATCCATGGACTGACACGGTGTCTCTTTACACTTTACACGTGGGATGTCCCAAAGCAGTGTCAAGAGGTATGGGAGCAGTATAAATGGAAAAACCAAAACTTCACTCCAATAAGGCAGAGCTCCTCAACGGAGGAGTCGCAACTTTAAACAGAGGCCTGCAGCACCCTGCGGCCGAAGGAAGCATCCGAAGATGCAGCCACATTAACCTTAAAAAACTTAAAAGGCATGAACAGACGACCAGGTCGCCACCTTGCACACTTGTGCAACCGACGCTTGATGTCGGGAAACCCAGGAAGCACCAATTGTCCTGGTGGAATGCGCCGTAACCGGAAAGGGAGGCGCCCGCCCTTTGAGAGCATAGGCTTGAATGACGGTTTGTCTGATTCCCCTAAAAATGATGGCAGACGAAACCGCTTGGCCCTGTTATGGACCAGAGACAGTCACAAATAGTGAGTCGGACTTCCGAATAGAAGCAGTAGCAGACAGGTACACCCGTAAGGCTCGTACCACCTCCAATATGTGCAGCGCAAACTCTCTGGGATGCGATGGGTGAGGACACAAGGACGGGAGGGCAATGTCCTCATGTAGGTGAAAGGTCGACACCACCTTTGGCAAAAAAGGAAGGTCACGGATGCAACACCGCCTTATCCTTATGGATGACTAAATATGGCGACTTGCAGGACAAAGCCGCCAACTCAGACACTCGTCAAACAGAAGTGATTGCCACTAAAAAGGCCACCTTCTGAGACAAGACAAGAGGGGAATATCCCGGATATTCCCAAAAAGGAGGTTCCTGGAGGACCGAGAGCACCAAATTCAGATCCCACGGTGGGAGAGGAGGCTTGACAGGAGGGAGCACATGGCGAACCCCCAACACAAGGTGCTAACCAAGAAAATGACCCGCTAGAGGTCGCTGAAAGAAGACGGCCAAGGCCGAAATCTGATCCTTGATGGTACTCAAAGCAAGCTTTTGGGTCACTCCACACTGCAGGAGGACGCAGGATTCTGGGGACGGAATACGTCCGAGGACGCCAGTCCAGCGCTTCGCACATGGCGATATAAGCTTTCCAGGTACGGTGATAGATCTGCCTGGAGGAAGACTTCCGTGTCCTTAACATGGTCAAAATGACCGAGTCCGAGAGACCTCGGTCCCTCAGCACCTGGCTTTTAACAGCCCTGCCGTTAAAGCCAGAGACTGTAAGCCGGATGAAACATAGGACCTTGAGACTGAAGGTCCTCCCTCATCGGCAACCGCCAGGGAACGTCCGCGACGAGACGTACCAGATCAGCGTACCAGTGATGCTGAGGCCAATCCGGAACAATTAGGATTGCTGGAGTTTATATCAGGCGATAAGGACCCTATGGGGCCACCAACGCATCCGAGGCATCGCCCAAGGATCCCTGGATCTGGCCACAACCTCGACCCTTGCGATTGAGTCGAGAGGCCATCAGGTCCACATCCGGCGTGCCCCACCGTCGGTAAAGGAGTTGAAATATGCAAGGACCACTCTTCTTGGTCCGGTGTCTGGCGATTCAGATAGTCCGCCTGCCCATTGTCTATGCCCAGAATGTAAAATGGCCTACAGAGCTGGCACGTTTCTTCCGGCCCACTTCAGGATACGGACTACCTCGGAAGCCGCAGCTCAGCTCCGAGTTCCCCCTTGATGGTTTACATACGCCACCGCCGTGGCGGTGTCCGACTGGCTCCTGATGGAGCGACCCCGTACTCTCTCTGACCTGAGAGACACAGTCCGATGGCCCGTATTACCAGAACAGTGATTGGTAAACGGGCTTGTCCGGAGTCCAAGGCCTGAGCCGACAGGATTCCCCAGACTCCACCCCAGCCCGTCATGCTGGTGTCCATCATGAGTGCTGTCCATTGGATGGGAGGGGAACGACTTTCCGGACCGAAGAGCCGAGGATCTCAACCACCATGTCAGGGGCGCCCTGACCAGGTGAATCACCTGGATCTGAAGATCCAAGGACAACGGGGATTTGTCCCAGGTGGACAAGATCTCCTTCTGCAATGCCCTGGTGTGTGATTGGGCATACGGAACGGCCGCGAAGGAGGCCACCACGAGTCTCGGGACTCTCATGCAAAAAACGGATTGACAACCATTTTTGGGATGTCAGCACCCGCACCGCAGACTGAAGTGTCAGCAACTTCTCCAGAGGTAGGATACCTTTGCCTCCAAGGAGTCCAGAATCAGAACTAGATACTCCAGACACTGAGTCGGGACCAGGACTGACTCCTGAATGTTCAGGAACCACCCGAGTCCCTGAGGGTCTAATTGACGATAGTCACCTTTCCTCCAAGTCTGATCCACTTTCTGCTCTTAGCAGAAGATCGTCCAGATAGCCCACGACAGCAATACCTCGCTGTAACAGAAGGCTAGAACCGGAGCAAGCACCTTGGTGAACACCCTTGGTGCCAAGGCTAGGCCGTAAGGAAGAGCCACAATCGATAGTGGACTTCGCTGATCGCAAAAACTTCTGGTGACTTGCGCAGATCGGAACATGCAAGTAGGCGTCCTTGAAGTCCAAGGACGCCAGAAGAAAATCCCTTTGGTGGAGTGTAGCGATCACCGTGCGAATAGATTCCATGCGGAATTTCTGCACCTTCTCAAAGACATTCAGGGCCTTGAGGTCCAGGATAGGTCGAACCACGTCCTATTTTTGGGACGACAAACAGATTCGAGTAGAATCCCTGAAAACTCTCCTGTGACGGAACCGGCACAATCACTCCGGACCTGATCAAATCCTGTACAGCCCCCAAGAGGGCTGCCCAACAGGTAGGAAGGAGAGGAAGATTTGAGGGAAAGAATCTGTCTGGGGGCCAGGATCAGAATACTATCCTGTATCCTGAGGTGACCACCTCGCACACCCACCAGTCGGAGATTCGGGAGGACCACCGATTCGTGACCTGCGAAGTCGTCCCCCCACCCCAGAGTCGGGCAGAGGCAAGACTTCACGCGGAGGCGGGCTTGGGAGCCGCATGTTCGGCTTACGCACCCAGGGGCACTTGTGCCCACCAGCCGCACTGCCGTCAGTCTGAGAGGGCCTACCCGTGGACTCTGACTGACGAAAGAAACCCCTTTTGCTGGAAAGGAAGGCCCCTGTTTGCGGCGGGCCTCCTCACCCTTGCTAGTCTAAGGAAGAAGAGTGCTTTTACCTCCCATGACATCCATGACAATGTCATCCAGAGCAGCACCGAAAGGTCTACCACTTTTAAATGGTAGATCCGTCAGGAGCTTCCTAAGGCTAGGTCAGCAGACCAGCACTTCAACCAGATAAGACGACGCAATACCACCGCCGAGACAGAGGCCCTAGATATTAAAGGGGTGGCGTCGCACACATAAACCAGGCCCTGAACCAGTTGGTGGGCCAAAGCAACTGTGTCTGGAGGAATATTATGCTCCTGTACAGCTAGCTGCAACATTTTTGCCCAACCTGTAAGTGTTTAAGACACAAGGGTCGCCGCTACCACAGGCCGTAGGGCGGATCCCAACAAGGCAAACATGGCTCTGCTCACCACTTCTGACCTCCTGTCAGTGGGGTCCTCAAATGCAGGAGTCCCCTCCATCGGGAGAGTGATGGCCTTGTTCAACCAGGCGACTGGAGGGTCGACCCTGGGGGAGAAGCCCACTTTTTAAGTAGGGCATCTTCAAGGGGTATCTGATAGACAAACGCCGCGGGACCATAAAAAAAATTCTTCTGCGGCTTTTCCCAGACCTTATCAATGAACTGGTCAAAGAAAGTACATATGGAAAAACCTCTTTAGAAGGCCTGGCCTTAAAAGAACCAAAGGAGACTGTATCCGCCTGAGGTTCTGCATCCGCAGCATTTTAGCTTGAGAGTGTCCCTCACCGCAGTCATGAGTACACTAACAAGCGCCCTGTCATTTACTGACTCAGAACTGGAGTTTTCCTCATAAGGAATGTCCTGTTCAAAACCATCCAATACATTCAGAACTAGAGTCCTGAGCGGTAGTGGCTAGGCCCATATCTGAATCAGCGCACTGCCCTCATGAAGTAAAGTGGGGAGAGGGTGCTTTTTTGCTCCCTTGCGCTTGCACACAGCTCCCATCCTGGTCAGAAATTATTCCAGGACTTCCCACAACTGGTCCCTAGGGACTGCAGGTGCTGAAGCACTGCCTGTTGTCCACTGACATTTAGGGGAAGCTGGTGACAGAGACTCCATATTGCCCCCCTCTGAGACTCCTCAGATAAAAAGTCCACCCACAGGCTGTGCTGACTGAGGAGGGGGCGCCCAGGGGACTCACCAAACCGGACCAGGGACCGCTCAGTTCCGCGCTGTGTCAGCGCTGGTGAACTGTGAGGAGATTGTGAGGAGATTTGCGCTGTTACAGCAGCGCTGGAGGCCAAAACTAGTGCTGAAGAGCGCACGGGCTACAAGAAAATGGCCGCCGCACTTGACTGAGGCGATCCGCGGCAAGATGGCCGCCATGACTCAGCAAAAGTGAAAAAAACAGCACACACACACAGCGCCACTCAGCGCTCAGGCCCCAAAACACAGCAATGGTGACAGAGAGTGACAATGAAATACAGGGGGAGACAGGGAAAATCCCCCACAGAGAAACACACACAGCATTTTGTACTCACCTGCAGGCAGGAGAGACTACTTACCCGTCCCCTGAGGGACACACTGGTGTTTCTGACAGGACTATCACAGTGCAGTACTGAGTAGCTGTCGGCCCGGTCCACCGCGAAAGATACAGTCAGTCAGGAGCTGTTCAGTCTTGAGAGGACCGTGGGAGCATGAAAGCAAACCCGGCCACCCCTGGAGTCATGGGGCCTGTCGTGAACTGAGTCTCACGCACACAAGGCGAGGATCAGCACGCTCGATGGTCGGACAGGGAAGACTACGAGGATATCTTGTACCCAACCTGTTGCCCAGCCGACAGTTGATAGAAAATTCTCAAAAATAAAATAAAAAAGAATTCCAGAAAAGGAATAAAAATAGGTCAGGAGACTGGCTCCTGAGAGAGCCACGTCTTCTCCTTCTGCTAGGCAGAAAAAAACTGAAGTCTGCTGACTGTAGTGGGAGGGTTATGTCCGGAGGGACGGCCCCCTGGGTGGGGCTGTTCAGCTCTGGCTTTTAGAATGTATGTATAACATTTCACATTCTGCCTAGGTCTTCTCCTGCAAGCAGGGACATAACCCACGTGTAAAGTGTAAAGAGACACCGTGTCAGTCCATGGATGGTAAGAGAAATAATAATTTTGTGTGTGTAGCAGCCACTCCAGCACCCCCTAATTACTTATCTGAGACCCATCTCTCTCCAGCGATGTCCACGAATGTCTAAGCCGTCTGGTACACTCCTCCTGATTGGCTGAGACACAGCAGCAGCGCCATTGGCTCCTGCGGCTGTCAATCAAATTCAGTCAGCCAATCAGGGGAGAAAGCTCCAGTGCCCCCATATGAAGATGCTGGCTATGGGGGCACTCGATAGGAGGGAGGGGCCAGGAACAGCAAAGAGAGACCCATGATAAAAAGGCGTCAGTATAATACATTTGCTAAAAAATAAATAAAATAAAAAAAACTAGCCTTTGCAATCAGTTTAAACGTTCTGAAAGAGTGGAGCCCATGGGCCAGCTATGGTCATATTGATATTTAGGGTTGAGTAATGTACTCAGGTCTCTGATCACATTTAATGTGTCTAGTGATCCTTCCTCCAGGCTATCTCTACGCTTTTTTCTTTACTTTCTGTCTCGTTCTTAGGGTGTAGTTTGTGAGAATATTGAGTACTGTTTGGCTTCTATGCATTATTTTTTTTTTCTTTTTGCAAAATGTTAGGCTAGAATGGATGTTCCTCTCTCAGGGCTGGATATCTATTGTGTTGTTGTTGTTGTTATGGCTACCCATTGATATAGAGATTTTGGAACCTAATCTCAATATGTTCTTTTATGTCCCAATCTGATGTCATGCTATATCACTTTTATGCTCCGTTATGGCTTTTGCCTTTGTATTTTGTATGTACTCTTGTACTTTACTTGGTTATAACCATAATAATAAAAAAATTGAAAGGAAAAAAAAAAAATGTATCTGTTAAAATACGCCATTAGAAGCATTTTATTATATCGGTTCCAGAAATTCAAACCCCCGCAAAAATGGAAAGGAAAAAAACTTTGCCTGGCAAAAAAGTCCACAAAGGGGACCAATTTTGAAATGGCACACTACTACCTTTAGCTACAAAACGTACTAGTAATACATCCCAATTTCTGAAGCTGGTCATACACAGTAAAGGACTGCGTGATAATAAAACATTGGGGACGATTTACTAAAATTGGAATGGGCAAAATCTGGTGCAGCTCTGTATAGAATCCAGCTTTACATGTTTTTTGGTCAAAGCTTAATTGAATAAACTGAAGTTAGAAGCCGATTGGTTACCATGCACAGCTGCACCAGATTTTGCACTCTACAGTTTTAGTAAATCAACCCCATTCGGTGCATTTGTACACAGGACAAAATACTTTCCAGTTTTCATCTACTTTGTGTCACCCTATTAGAAGATCACCTGACTTGTGAAGAACAAATGAGATCCTGGACCACATGATTTGCATGGATGTGCTTACCATGTTCATAGTGTGTGGTCTCCTGTAGTGCAAGGTTTACTGACCATGGTCAAGGTCTTGTATTGAAGAGATACAGTACGCTCCTGTAAATCAGGCTCAGAACAGGAAATAGGGGAAATTCAGGGCACAGCAAGAAAGAAAGGAATTGCACGGTGAGAAGCAGAACTCTCCTAGCCTGGAAGTTCCACATGCAAATCTATTAAAACTTCCTGGAAATCAGAGAACGCCGATATGCCTAAAGCGAAAAGAACAAGTGCATTCAGTTCTCTTTATGGCAGTATACATGAATGAGTTCAGCTGTATAAATAACACTATTCAGTAGAGGTTTCCAAGGTTACACATGCTGGAAACACGCATCAAAAACCTCTGGATAATATGACCAAAACCACTTTGATACAGAAACAGAGCCGAGACAAAGATGAGCATGAGCAGATTGGAGAGACGTGTGCCTGGTACCAAGGTAACACCCCCCCTTCCCAATGTGACGTCAACCATCTGAAGGCTCCTTCGAACAAACACAGCACAAGTAGGTGGTCAGAAGAGAGCACAGTACTCTTTGAGCGGAGACACAATAGAACCTCACAGCTGTACAACAGTCTAGACGTTATGACTGTACGCTTAACCCCCTCATCAAACGGCAAAGAAGAATAAAAGTACTATGTCAACGAACAGTTACAGAAAACACAAACGGTCTTCTGTGTATGTGAGAAGTAGCCTGCAGTCTATCAGTTGACATAACAGGAAGACGTGATCATGCTACGTGCTTTCATGTATGTTGTCTTCTCAGCAAGTCTGCCCTTCAGGACTGTTGACATTCAACAGATACCAAACAAACCAGGGGACTTTTCTGTGTATATATACATATGAAACGTATGTACATAGCTCACAAAGTACTTGTTTGCACAGTATACACAGCCAAAGCCCTCTTCTAAAATTTCAGATGGAAGAATCGTGACCTGACAAATACAATTTGCTTATAGTCTACTCTTCAAACAAAGGAGTAAGCACATGGCTGTGAAACTATAGCCTAGGTTCACATATGTGTGATGCAGGAACCAGCGCATTTCCAGCACCTGTTCCCGCATCTCTCCTGCAGGCAGTTCACACTGCCCTCTGCGAACCGTTGCGGGTGTCAATACATTGTCAATGACACCGCCAGATTGGTTTACAGATCGCAGTGCGAACTATAAACTGGCACATGAATCAGATCGCATGGGTAAGAACACCTATGCGATTCGATTCTAGTGCAGGAAGAAAAAAAGTCACTGCATTATTTTTGTGCGAATCCAATGCGAGTTCAGCCATACAACTGTATGGCTGAACTCACACTGCATAGACATCTCCTGTGATTGGCACCTGAGATGCAGATGCGAGTCACATGCGATGTCTGAGATCACACTTACGTAAACCAAGGCTTAGCCTTTGTTTGGGCAAACTTTCCAGTTCTATCAGATACATTCCAAAGAATTGTTTGTGACGTTTAAAGCCTACTGCATAAAGGAATTAAAAGTTGGAGCATATTTCTGTAGGGCATGACTAAAGTAACCATTTTCTGCCTTGCCTGGCAGCTTTAGGACTGCTATAATACATTACCCTGTTAGGCCTGTTGCACACAGGAGTAAAAAATGCTGAGTTTTTGACCGATTTGAAATTAGATGTATTGTTGTCTATGAAGCCATGCGTACAGCTGCATAAAGTTCAGTAATACAGCATTGAGTAAAGAGCAGTAAAACAAAAATAAAAAAAATTTACATTTGGGTCCAGTAATTAAGTGATTGTATAGGCAATTATTTATTTTTTAAATAACAAACATCTCTATACTTACCTGCTCTGTGCAATGGAATTGCACAGAGTGGCCGCGAACCTCCTATTCTCAGGTCCCCCACCGGCGCTCCTCGCCCCTACCCTCTGTCCAGTGCCCCCATGGGAAGCAGCTTCTTGTGCGTGCTCGCACCCGAGCCCTGCTGCTGCGGCCATTGACACAGACAGTGGGACTCGTCCTACCTCCCACTCCTTCGTCACTGGCTTTGATTGACAGCACTAAGCGCCAGTGGCTCCTGGTGCCCCAGCAAGCCCGGCGAGACCCGGAAGTGAGGGGAGAGAAGAGCTGCGGAAGTGTGCATGATGCTGGATTGAATGAGGGCTTAGGTAAGTAAAGGGGGAGAGGGGTGAGGCTGACACCTAAAAAAAAAAAAAAAAAAAGTTACCTTAAATGTAAGGAATACATTAAGGTAAAAAAAAAAGTTTAGACTTTACAATCACTTCAACTCACGTGTTTACTCGTTTAGCCCTGGTTCACACCAGTACGGCTTTGAAATCAGCTACTTCAGCGTGATTTCAAAGCTGTAGATCAGTGCAATTTGGATCTGCCGTTTCATTGCAGCTTCATTTAGATTGTAAGCTCAATGAGCAGGGCCCTCCTATTCCTTCTGTATTGAACTGTATTGTAAATTGTACCGTCCCCCTTTTATTGTAAAGTGTTGCGTAAACTGTTGGCGCTATAAAAAAAACCCTGTTTAACAATAATTTAACAGAATTCAATGCAAGTCACAATGAAATCACAGAAAAGGAGAGCAGGAACCTTTTTCAAAGTCGCTGTGACTTGAGTCGTATCTATTTGAACGGCTCCATTGCCAAAAATAGGGTGCAACTCGTCATGCGATTTTGAACTGTCAAATCGCATTGGAGTGAACGAGGGCTTAATGTTTACACAAGTATAAGCGAGTATATTACAATACTGGCAATGAAAAATAAATTTTACTCATCCATTGGCTTGCACACCTTTACTAGCCTATACTCAACATTACTCAGGTCTTTGCACATAGTTTTTGCCCCTTGCACACGGGCATCACAAGTTCCACAAACATCAGTAAATTATAATGCCCATGTGCAAGGGGCCTTAAGCCTTGGTTTTAACTCACTGACCTATGAATTAAACAAAATTGAATAGTAGAAGGTCCTTGAGTACAGGACTGCGTGCTCAAGAAAAAAAAAAAGAAAAAAAAGAAAAAAAAAAATCACTCGCTGCAAGTTTGTTTACACAATCTTGCATATTACAGGAACAAGCATGCAATGTTCGAGGAGAAAACAGAACATAAACACAATGAAGTTTCCCGACAGCAGCCCTCCATATATTTCACCATAATTTCTGGAACAAAGTCCATGGAGACCTTTGTTTTCCTACGCCAGAGAGCGAGCGCACACACAACAATCGAGGCACGCGGTCGACAAAAGCGACTGGCTTCAGAATCTCGCTGTTGGCTTCAGTCTAAAAATAGAAACTGTTCAGCTAGGGAGGCAAGTCTCGCTGACAGCTCGGGGGTAATTATCCTATGATACATGGACAGTCGACATTCACACAACCCTAAAAAGAATTGCGCGCACAGGCTCTGCCCAAAAAGGCGAGATGACAGAAAAGAGAAACAAAAGCGTATAGAGCAGCCTTTCTCAACCTTTTCAACACAGAGGAACCCTTGAAATAGTTCTCCGTTCTCAGGGAACCCCTGCTAAAAATTAGAAATCTACAACTCATGATACATTAGTGTGATGGTCACTGGGAAGAATGGTCCTTACACTTGTGGTCAATGGGAAGAATGGCCCCCTTACAGATAGCTAAAAAGATCAATGGTGTCAGTGGGAACTTATCTGAGAGGCAGAAATAGCCCAGTGCTAAAGGAACCCCTAGCAACCTCTGGAGGAACCCTAGGGTTCCACGGAACCCTGGTTGAGAATCACTGGTATAGAGGGAAGGGACGGACAAATGACTATACACACACACACACACACAATGACACGAACACGGCCAGCAGCAGAAACAGGAAGTGTGGAAAGAACACGCAGACGGGAAGGTTAGCTTTGTTTGGCTGAATACAATCCAAACATTAAAATAAAAAATCCTGATCTGGTTATAATACGAACATTGTGTGTGTATATAAAATTCTCAGGGTAATCCAGACACAATAATACACAAGGATCCTGAGCACAGCTCTGCAAACAATAACACTGCTATGCTAACACCTTCCAGCCCTTACCACAAACTATGTAAGACTACTTGGCAGTGCGGGAGGTTAATCATATCACTTTAATCCCTTTTAGACCAGTGACCTGGCCAGGGGATCTTTTCTTGGTAGCGTCACAGGAAATCGGCTGGCTACCTGCTGAGGGAAAAAAAAAAAAAAAAAAAAGGACTCCTAGAATATGATCTGCAGGCAAAAAACACATTGTCAATCAAGCGGGTGACGGCGTCCCCTATGGCTGAGAAACACAGAGCTCCAATCAGACTGTGACGTAAACAAAGCATTACTCCAGTTACATGCAAGTGAACCTAAAGCTCGCTTAACCTTTTCAGTGCCGCTGCTCTAGCAGACAGACGGATGAGCTGCTGGTTTGTCACCGTGTTTAATAATGTTGATATGTTATTATGTGTGGGTTACTAATCTGCTGGGAGGATAATGACCCCCTTGCCTTTAGTAACAAACATCCTGCCAGCTCCATCCTGTCATTACCTGAGTTTTACCAGTCAGGGAGAATAATAAATACTTACAGCAGAGGAAAACAAAGAATCTCCAACACGAGGGAAGGCTATGACATGGCTTAAGGGAATTTTAGGCCTAACTGAAGAAAAGTAACAAAGAAAAAAAAACAGGAGACTTGGGTTCATGATGTGGATACAAAGCACAGCAGATTAGAAGACGTGTATTGTGTCTATGGCAGCAGCCATGGGGGATCTAATACTGTAGTCCATTCGAAATCAGAGAAGCTGTTCTATCAAAGCCTTTTTGTTTTGTTTTTTAAACAAAGAGGAAAAAGGTAAAAAAAAAAATAGAAAAATGGATGGAAATCAGCAGCTCACACTACAAGCAGCCAGTCACAGTGTCATAGGTGGGGAGACTGTCCAGTGCTGGCTGGGCGATGTAGAATCCAGGGCTATCTGATGACAGAATACAGCACAGGGACTGGAGCCAGCTGTACATGGCAGCCAATCAGATTTTATCTTTCATTTTCAGAGCTGAACTGAACAAGCTGAAGCTAGAACCCGATTGGTTACCATGCCCAGCTGCTCCAGTTTTAGTAACCCCCCAGCCTCGTCCATGGCGTGCAGCACACAGGCTCCCAGGGTCAGCAGTAGTGTGTTGGCAGGCCATGTTTATAAAAAGGACTGACTGGCACTGCTGGATAACATGCCCAGCCTGTGTACTGCCTTCCCCTTGTAGTGTTAGTGAGTGTGCACGCTCCATAGACATAGCTGGACCCCCTCATGTCCAGACACAATAGTCTCCCTTATTATTTCCTATACCTTCTGCTTCCCCTTCGCCTTACACGCCACTGGCCCGTCCCTTCTCCTCTCTTCTATCTTCTTCAGTGTCCGTGCAGTTCATTCTCCGGGCGGCCTTCACTACCCACCGCCGCCTCCTCACCCACCTCCTCCCGCCGCTTTTGTTTTGTTTCTGACTGGAGAACGATCAACGGCGGTTTAGAAGCAGAGGGGGAGCCTACGTAAAAACATTGCCCGTGCTGGCCAATCACGGCTTGCTTACCGTCACCCATCGCAAAGTTAGGAACCAGTCACCCGGCAGCACAGAACACTACCGCAGCATGGACCTATCAGGAACCGAAAGCTCGTGCGTCACGACCAATGAGCGTTCATCCTCTGTGATTCTCCACCAATAGCGAGCGTAGGCTGCCTCGAGACAAAGGATGTTTTGGTTGCGGTTTGGGAGGAGACAGTGCGGGGAGGCATGGTTTAGGGTTTAGGCACATGCTCTTTGGAGGCACGTTGGCCATTGGCTGCTGTCAGTGACAGTTGTGCGCCGCGTCCAATGGGAAGGAGGAGGCGGGGTCTGAGCTGTTGTTTGGGTTCTGAACAACAGGCGCGAGCTCGGGTAGCACGCGGCGTGGAGGAGGGGCTGCGGGTGCGCGCGGATGGGGTATAAACAACAGGCGCTTGATGAATGTATGGGGGCAACCGCACCGCAGTGGGATTACCCGGATGGATCCCAGGCGTCCCCGGCACCTCTGGTGACAATCGCTGGCTTGGCCTGTAGGCGTTACTTGGACACCCGCAGGTCCAGCGGTTATTTGTAGAGATCAGTTCTCAAAATAGAACACACCTGGACAAGGATTCCAAAAAGTGAGCGTTTTATCTCCACCTTCTACTGTGATGTCACCGTGTCAGGCACGTGATCCTGTGACATTGGAGCCAATGTGTACAAGTGTGCCTGGGGCTTTGTTCTATACACCATGCTATATGCTGTGATATTTACCAATATTGGATCCTTGTTAGTGTAGGCCAGTGGAATTTGGAAACAGTATGCCCCCCCCCAGTCAGTCATTCGTTAGCACTTACTCCATCACCGGCGGCTGCCCCTTCTTAGTGTGGCGGCAGCCTCCCGTTCTCCTGCTCTCCATGGGTCCTCACAGCAGCGGCTTCTGTTTCTTCCTTCGTCTTGTGTTTTCGGCCAATCAAAAAATGGGTCTCACACCCGCTTCTGATTGGCCGGATTAAGGATACTTTTTTTAACAGTGAATGGTCCTATATACATTGTAAAGTGCTGCGTAAACAGTTGGCGCTGTATAAATCGTGTATAATAATAATATTGATTGGTTTGTGCAAAAGGGGATAGATTTGTGGCATTTTTACAATTTTTTTTTTTTTTCTTTACTAGTAATGGGGGCGATCTGCGATTTTTAGCAAGATTGTGGCAGACAGATCGGACACTTTTGGGACCATTGCCATTTACACAGCGATCAGTGCTATAAATAGCCACTGATTACTGTGTAAATGTCACTGGCAGGGAAGGGGTTAACACTTGGGGGCGATCAAGGGGTTAAAGCGGGGTTCCACCCACGATTTTTTTTTTTTTTTTTTTAAAGTCAGCAGCTACAAACACTGTAGCTGCTGACATTAAAGGACACTTATTTGTCCTAGGCGCCCACGATGTCTCCCCCCTGAGGCCGATCCTAGCAGGTCCCGGCGCCTCCATCCTCACTAAGGGAAACAGGCAGTGAAGCCTTGCGGCTTCACTGCCCGTTTCCTAATGCGCATGCGCGAGTCTTGCGGCACTTTGTGAATGGGCGTCTGCTTTCTGGGATACACACAGTTCCCAGAAGGCAGCGCGCCCCACTCCCAAGAAGACACCGCGAGGAGGACAAGGAAAAGGACCTGCCGTGGTATAGGAAGAGGCAGATTAGTAAGATCCGCATAGCAACCGCCATTTCTGGTGAGTAATTTTTTTTTTTTTTTTGCAGGATTTTGGTGTATTTTGTTTTTTTTGGGGTGGACCACCAGTTTAACTGTGTTCCCTCATGCATGTTCTAACTTTAGGGGGGGGGTGGGCTGCCACGTACATGACAGAGATCACTGTTCCCAATCATTGTTTACAAAGGCAGTTCTGCGTCTAATAGGCGATCGCGAGTCCCCGGCAGACATTGAGTCCATCTGACCCGCGGGCACGCTCCCGCAGCTACGGCAATTTGCGCAGGAGAGCCGACCTGCCGCTGTATAGCAGCGGCTGGTCGGCAAGCAATTAATGATATTCTCTGTTTTGCACAGCGCCACAGGAGATGATGGCACTATACAGAGCAGTACTTACAATATGTCATTAGAATATTCTGTATTTGGACCCTTTCACCCAATCGGTCCGAGCGTCAGTTTTTCAGGTGGACCCGATTAGACACTCCAGTCTCCTCTGGCGCAGCGGGTGTCCACGAGCACGGTGGACACCCACCGACATCTGATCTGATCCTATCTGCTAAAAACAGACTGATGGGGAACCGAGGCAGACCGGATGGCAGCTGGGTGTAAATGGACAGGCGGTCCATTTACATCTAACTGCCCATAGAGGAGAGCGGGCTTTGTCTGTGTCCGCTCTGCATAAACAGGGAGGACACGGACCAGCCACCTGCCTGCTCAGCGGACAGATTCTACACTGAGCATGCGGACTCCAACGGAACCCATCCCATGTGTAAGGGGCCTTTATTGATCAGTGTAGGGCATAGAAAATCTCCCTTTTGTACGTGCTGAATTTATATAAAAATAATAATTTCTCTGACACTCCTTTGGAACACAGTGCAAAGTTGTGGAACTTGTTTGAATTTCTGGTTTCTGACCTTGGTTATCTAAGCAATTGCTACAGATTTTAAAGAGACCTTATCACCAACCTAAAAAAATACAGGTAAATGGTTCGAAAAATCAAGTGTCTCAAATACTTGCAACGTTTTTCCTTTTCATAAAAGACCTGTTATTCACTTGCAATGTGCCTTTGAACTTGAGAGAATGTAATTTTTTATTTTTTTTGGAAGAGTCAATTTCCTAGCACAGCCCCCTCACTCCATGCATGTCATACCGGTCTCCTCTTCTGGGAGTGTCTAATAACTGTCCGTGCTGGCCCAACTCCTCTCCCCCCCCCAATCACCACTATAGAGAATTGTAGCAAGGGCCTGACCCCTAGAGGCCTAATGGTGAACACCATAGTCAGGGAGAGCTGACATCCTTCTTTGTAGAGTGGGTTACCAGGCATGGTGAGTGAGATGCACAAAGAAATGCTGGGCGCCAGTCACTTTTTGAATGCGAACAAAAGACATTTATTGTCTCTTAACAAGAACTGGGGGAGAGAGAGTTAGGGCCAGGACTCCCTTGAATAGATGCTATGTAAATTGGCAGACTGAGACTTCTATAGGTAGACAGCTATAAAGTGGAAGGCCTCCAGCCAGATAACACTTCTGTATAGGTAGGACCGCAGTTGCCTAACTAATCTTGCAACAGTCAATAGAAGGTAGTTGTACGTAACTCTTGGTAACAGAACAGTCCGTTTCTTATCTCACTGTAGATCTTCACTCACTGAGCTCCCAGTCTCTCACTAGACTTCTAGATCCCAGTCATCACTGGATCCACCAGAGCTCTTCCACAGCTATCCCACTGTATATTCCTCAAGCGTCACCCCCGCTATCCTGCTGGGTCCTTGGCTTGGCTCTTGCTGAAGATTTGCCACTTCTTCACCATTCCCAGTTGGTGAGAAGACTGCTCTGGTACTTGCTCAAGCTTACTCACTGTAGTCTCCTGCTCCTGGATAGGCCTCTGGCAGCCTAGCAACTAGGTGTCCCTGGGATAGGCCTCAGGCTACCGGCCTAGCAGCCCGGGGCGACATAATACACGTCCACCTAGACCAGTGTTTCTCAACTTCAGTCCTCAAGGCGCCCCAACAGGTCATGATTTCAGGATTTCCCTCAGATGAAACAACTGTGGTAATTACTAAGGCAGTGAAACTGATCAAATCACCTGTGCAAAATAATGGTAAGCCTGAAAACATGACCTGTTGTGGCGCCTTGAGGACTGGAGTTGAGAAACACTGACCTAGACAGCCGTCCAGGTGGCACAGAACCCCGATCACCTAACTCCACCCAAATAAATAGGCTCTACCAACAGGCCAAGAGACTAAAGAAATCCCTGCCAATTGGCTGACACCAATCCATTCAAACTCTGACCTTGCGAAGCTCCTTGTCATTCTAATATCACCAGCCACAGTGCCACCTAGTGACAGAAGAGAAAAGGTGCAGCAATTCCCTAATTAGAGGGGGAATCAATTGATCTCTAAAAATTAGCCAGGAAAATTCCACCTGGCAAACTAACTTTATTAGCAACCCTGCCTAAACACCAGGGTGCTACATCATCTTTTATGGGGACTAGTGAAGGGGGATACTAAGGTCTGCTAGAGCTGCCAATATCACATCCAAGTTGGTTGTGCCCAGCAGCAGTCTCAGGGCTTTTGGATGTCTTACACAAAGTAAACATTTTACAGATAAATTAAATACACATGTAATCTTATGGGAAGACTTTGTGGTCTGATGACAGGGTTTACACATTCTACACTTTGTGGTATTTGACTCTATGTTGAGTAAGGCAATAAGGTTTTAAAGAGTTTGACACATACAGTGTCATGGTAAGTAGTGTTTTATAGTGAGGTGTGACTGATAATACTTAGGCTCCATTCACATCTTTGCATGCGCGTTTGGCCGCGCACGTTGTGGTTAGAGCAGTCCATTCATTTCAATGATCTACCCTACCTGCAAATAACGCAGGGAAAGAAGTCCCTGATCGTTTTTTTGGAATTGTACCACACCTAATTACATGGTGTTGCGGCACCTTGCGGTTTAGCACACGCAAAATCGTGCTGTGGTTAACAATGTGTGGGGGTGCGATTAAGAATAAATGGCATCTCCGTGCATCTGCTAGTCTGTTGAAGGGCAGCGCGTTTCTCTGCAGGTTGGGAACGCACACAATTTTATGCTCCCTAGCCTCAGTATGACAGCTGGCTTCCTGGAAGCACACTTGTGTTCCACAAACTGCTCCCATGCTACCTTTCTGTCTCATAACTTGGGGTAAGGCATAAGGCCCAATAAACAGTGCCTATAAACGCCAGCAACAGGAAGTAGTGAAAGGTTTTGAGGCATTCTACCAGAAAGGCATTTTTATTCCAGGAAAAAAAACAGCTGAATCTTTAGTTATAAAAATAGTAGTTTGTTATTTTTTTCCTGCAGTTTACGCAAAATGCACGCCTCTTCCATTCATGCTGTGATGTTATTTATAGACAGAGAAACCCCATAAAGACCTCACCATACTTGTTTGACACTCACAGCTGCAAATCACTCTCAAGTCCCATTATTGAAACTCACAGTTGTAAGTCACATATGAAAAACCTACAAGCAGCTGGACGTCTGTTGGCAGTACTTTTAGTTGTAACTCATACTTGTCCATCAGCTGCTGCTATTTGCATGCTATGGTTACTATCTTCTATCTACAGAATAATCAGATGAAACACTGGCAATACCCTATGAAAGGCTGTTGTTATACTTTATGCCCTTTAGGGCAACAGTCTTGTGCCCACACCTGCCTCATCACTTTAGTTTATGTAATTTCCTTTTAAGGTTTTAAAGTTCCTGGAAAAAGTATTCACACCCCTTGAAATTTTACACATTTTATGTTACAACCAAAAACGTAAATGTATTGTTTTGGGATTTTATCTGATAGATCAATACAAAGTGACACATAGATGTGAAGTGGAAGAAAATTTATAAATGTTTTTCAATTTTCTTTTACAAATAAATATCTGAAAAGTGTGGCGTGCATTTGTATTTAGCCCCCCTGAATCAATACTTTGTAGAACCACCTTTTGCTGCAATTACAGCTGAAAGTCTTTTTGGGCATGTCTCTACCAGCTTTGCACATCTAGAAAGTGACATTTTTGCCCATTCTTCCTTATAATATAGCTCAAGCTCTGTCAGATTGGATGGAGAGTGTCTGTCTTGCCACAGATTCTCAATTGGATTTAAGTCTGGACTTTGACTGGGCCATTCTAACACATAAATATTATTTGATCTAAACCATTCCATTGTAGCTCTGGCTCAGGGCCGGCCCTACCATGGGACCCGATGGTACCACGGTCCCAGGCGGCACTTTCAGGGGAGCGGCAAATCAGTGTTCAAACTGCTGCCTAAAAATCTCTCTGCATTTTGAGCCAAGCTCAGCAAGGGGCAGCGGCGGGTGTCCTGTGATTGGCCGAGCAGGTTATGTGGGAGGGACGGACAGCAGACATGAGGCTTGTGATTCGCCTGGAGGAGCGGAGGAGCTGGACTGTGGGTAATCGCGCCAGCCCTGCATGCTCCTGGAGTCCTAACTAGCGCTGTGTGTCACAGGAGACCTGAGGTCTGTCTCTCTCATCTCCCTGTCAGCTGCCCGCGGCCCCCCCTCTCTCTATCAGCCGCCCCCCCCCCCTCCTTAGGTCTGTCTCTCTCATCTCCCTGTCAGCTGCCCGCGGCCCCCCCTCTCTCTATCAGCCGCCCCCCCCCTCCTTAGGTCTGTCTCTCTCATCTCCCTGTCAGCTGCCTGCGGCCCCCCCTCTCTCTATCAGCCGCCCCCCCCTCCTTAGGTCTGTCTCTCATCTCCCTGTCAGCTGCCCGCGGCCCCCCCTCTCTCTATCAGCCGCCCCCCCCCCCTCCTTAGGTCTGTCTCTCTCATCTCCCTGTCAGCTGCCCGCGGCCCCCCCTCTCTCTATCAGCCCCCCCCCTCCTGAGGTCTGTCTCTCTCATCTCCCTGTCAGCTGCCCGCGGCCCCCCCTCTCTCTATCAGCCGCCCCCCCCCCCCTCCTGAGGTCTGTCTCTCTCATCTCCCTGTCAGCTGCCCGCGGCCACCCCTCTCTATCAGCCGCCCCCCCCTCCTTAGGTCTGTCTCTCTCATCTCCCTGTCAGCTGCCCGCGGCCCCCCCCTCTCTCTATCAGCCGCCCCCCCCTCCTTAGGTCTGTCTCTCATCTCCCTGTCAGCTGCCCGCGGCCCCCCCTCTCTCTATCAGCCGCCCCCCCCCTCCTTAGGTCTGTCTCTCATCTCCCTGTCAGCTGCCCGCGGCCCCCCTCTCTATCAGCCGCCCCCCCTCCTTAGGTCTGTTTCTCTCATCTCCCTGTCAGCTGCCCACGGCCCCCCCTCTCTCTATCAGCCGCCCCCCCTCCTGAGGTCTGTCTCTCATCTCCCTGTCAGCTGCCCGCGGCCCCCCCTCTCTCTATCAGCCGCCCCCCCTTTTGAGGTCTGTCTCTCTCATCTCCCTGTCAGCCGCCCACTGCCCCCCTCCTCTCTATCAGCCGCCCCCCCTCCTTAGGTCTGTCTCTCTCATCTCCCTGTCAGCTGCCCATGGCCCCCCCTCCTCTCTATCAGCCACCCCCTCTTCTGAGGTCCGTCTCTCTCATCTGCTCTGTCAGCCGCCCCCCCTTCCTCTCTATCAGCCCCCCTTCCTCTCTATCAGCCACCCCCCTCCTCTCTATCAGCCGCCCCCTCCTGAGGTCCGTCTCTCTCATCTGCCCTGTCAGCCACCCGCGGCCCCCCTCCTCTCTATCAGCCACCCCCCTCCTCGCCCCCCCTCCTGAGGTCCGTCTCTCTCATCTGCTCTGTCAGCTGCCCCCCCTCCTCTCTATCAGCCCCCTTTCCTCTCTATCAGCCGCCCCCCTCTTCCTCTCTATCAGCCGCCCCCCTCTTCCTCTCTATCAGCCGCCCCCCTCCTCCTCTCTGTCAGACCCCCCTCCTCCTCTCTGTCAGACCCCCCTCCTCCTCTCTGTCAGACCCCCCTCCTCCTCTCTGTCAGACCCCCCTCCTCCTCTCTGTCAGACCCCCCTCCTCCTCTCTGTCAGACCCCCTCCTCCTCTCTGTCAGACGTGTGGCAGGTGATGTCATGGCAAGGGACAATCCGCTACGTGTGGCAGGTGATGTTGTGGCAAGTGACATTCTGCAATGTGTGGCATCGTGGCAAGTGACCAGCCGCAATTTGTGGCAGATGGCATTGTGGCAAGTGACAATTCGCAACAAGTGACAATCTGCATCTGGTGGCAGGTGACGCGGCAAGTGACACACTCGGGGCTCCTACTTATTCGGCATTATGGTGAGTTGAACTATTTTATTTTATATAACAATAGAAATAATGCACTTCAATCATTTTTTGCGATTCGGCACGGCATCGATTTAACTGACAATTGCGCGGTCGTGTGACGTTGTACCTAAACAAATAGAGCTTTCTTTTGGTGGTATTTGATAACTTCTGCGGTTTTTATTTTTTGTGCTATAAACAAAAATAGCGACAACTTTGAAAATTGTTTTTTATTTTAACTTTTGCTATAATAAACATCCAAAAAAAAAAAAAATTTCTTCATCAGTTTAGGTCGATATGTATTCTTCTACATATGTTTGGTAAAAAAAAAACGCAATAAGTGTATATTGATTAGTTTGCACAAAAGTTATTGCGTCTACCAAATAGAGGATAGATTTATGGCATTTTTATTATTATTATATTTTTTTTTACTAGTAATGGCGGTGATCTGCGATTTTTAGCGAAACTGTGACATTGCGGTGGACAGATTGGACACTTGACACTTTTTTGGGACCAGTGACATTTATACAGCGATCTGTGCTATAAAAATGCACTGATTACTGTGTAAATGGCACTGTCAGGAAAGGGGTTAAATGTGTTCCCTGGGAGGTGTTTCTAACTGGGGGGATGGGGACTGACTGGAGGAGGAGAGAGATCTCTGTTCCTAATCACTAGGAACAGCAGATCTGTCTCTCCTCCCCTGTCAGAATGTGGATCTGTCTGTTTACATTGACAGATCCCCGTTCTGGCTCTATGGAGCGATCACGGGTGGCCAGCTGACATCTCGGCCAACGGCCACGCACAGGTCCTTTTATACTCCTATATACATGTATAGAGCCATGACAGGTCCATTTTGGTTATCATGATATAAAATAATGAATATGGGGGCATTTTGGTGGGCGTGATTTTTCTTTTGGGGGGGGCAGCATTTCATTCTTGGTACCAGGCAGCACAATGTCTTGGGCCGGCACTGCTCTGGCTGTATGTTTAGGGTCCCTGTCCTGCTGGAAGGTGGACCTCTGCCACAATCTCAAGTCTTTTGCAGACTCTCACAGGTTTTCTTCTAAGATTGCCCTGTATTTGGCTCCATCCATCTTCCCATCAACTCTGATCAGCTGCCCTGTCCCTGCTGAATAAAAGCATCCCCACAACATGATGCTGCCACCACCATGTTTCACGGTGGGGATGGTGTGTTCAGGGTGATGTGCAGTGTTTAGTTTTTTCCCACCACACAGCGTTTTCATTTTAGGCCAAAAAGTTCAATGTTGGTCTCATCTGACCAGAGCGCATTCTTTGCTGTGTACCCCACATGGCTTCTCACAAACTGCAAACAGGACTTTTTTTCAACAATGGCTTTCTTCTTGCCACTCTTCCATAAAGGCCAGATTTGTGGAGTGCACGTCTAATAGTTGTCCTGTGGACAGATTATCAAACCTGAGCTGTGGATCTCTGCAGCTCCTTCAGAGTTACCATGGGCCTCTTTGCTGCTTCTCTGATTAAAGTGAATGTAAACCTGATTTTTTTTTTTTTTTTTCTGCTGTCACAATGTAGAGTATACGATTTCCGTTCATTTGTGCCAGGTCTTGCCACAAAGAGTTAATCCAGCTCTGAGCAATCCTCTTTTCTTTTTTCAGTAAGATAAACGAACAAAACAGAGAAACCCCTTTGTCCTTTCCGCCCCCTTGCTTTGAGTGACAAGTTATTTACATATCTCATGCACTAGCTTTAGACAGGCATTATTTTTTAATTCCCACCCCCACTCCTTTAATGAAGTCATGTGGTTACTTTTCTGGATGTTGGTGATCATAGCAGAAAAATACACAGGCGAAAATGCATTTTGACAAGGGGAGTGTAGAGGTGGGCGGGGAGTCTACTGACATCACGACTCCACCCACCAAGCTCCAGACAACAGACCCACCCACAGAATCTGCAGTTTTTCAGTTCTTATAACAGACAGAGGGGAGACGACCCTAAACAGCGGCTGCTGTTTCTCCAGTGTGAAAGCCCCGAGGGCTTTCACACTGGAGCGGTGCGCTAGCAGGACGGTAAAAAAAAGTCCTGCTAGCCGCATCTTTGGAGCGGTGAGAGGAGCAGTGTGTTTACCGCTCCTCCACCGCTCCTTCCCATTGAAAGTAATGGGAAACCGCGGTAATACTGCCGGCAATGTGCCTCTGCAGAGGCGCATTGCCGGCAGTATTAACCCTTTTTCGGCCGCTAGCGGGGGTTAAAACTGCACCGCTAGTGGCTGAATACCTCCGCAATTCTGACGGTGTAGCGGCGCTATACCGCCACCGCCCCAGTGTGAAATAGGCCTAAGATTTGCCTTCAACTATGTAGTGCAAGGTCCTGCCTGATTGCATACAAATTGAAAGTGTTTAGGTTTGACCTCATATTATATGGTTTTGGTAAATCTAAAGGAAAATTGTATAATGCGTGGCCAGCCCTAGCTTTAGCATTCATTACTGGAACTGAACTGCAGTTAGGTGTCTTCTCTGCAAACAGTGCGCTTGACAGTGCTGAAGCAGAGAAGGCAAGCTCTAAATGCTGTGATGGCAACTAACAATATCTCTCTGGAGGCCAAGAGGGCAGCAACTATGCTTTGGGCTCCAGGGAGGCAGTGTGCACCTGGCACACTATGCAGTGGCTTATATGGTCTACATTCAAATCCACAGGGCTGCCATGGATTTCTGCAAGTAGTACAGCAAATTCTAGAGGTACTGATCGGGCAAAGCAGTGTACAGGTACTACAGTGCACAAAACATTTTTAGGTCTCATGCACGCTGGACATTTTTATAACTGCTGTTTTTGGAACTGCTGTTTTGAGGTGTTTTTTTCTGCAGCCGGTAAACTCTCCAGCATGTTATCCTATGTGTACATACACACATGCTGTTATCAGAAGTTTTTAGCAGGAGCGATTTCTGGATGGAAATAAAGGCCAGAACTAGTGGGTTTGAAGAGGAGTCCAAATATGGGCTGCTTGTAATAAATAAGAAAAAGACACATTTAATAATAAAGATCTGCCTGCATTTTTGGCTGGTGTTATGTATAGCATTAGTGTGCTAAAATCAAAAGAAGCAAATAGCAATTTCCATTGCCATAGCACTGTAAAACAATGAGCAGGTTGAACAACAAATAACCTGTGTAGCTTGCTAAACACTTTACATGTTCTTATTATAAACAAGTACATCTAGCCTGCCCTTGGGGTCAAAAGTGTAAAGCCGCGTACACACGACCATTTTTCTCGTCGGGAAAACTGTCATTTTTTCACTTGGACGAGAAAAACGGCCGTGTTTAGGCTCTCCATCAGTTTTCCCGACGAGAAAACTGCAGAGAATCACAACGAGAAAAATTAGAACATGCACTATTTTTTCTCGTCGTGAATCGCTGCATTTTTTTCCTCAGCAGTTTTCCCATAGGGAATCACTGCTAGGGAGCCTACACACTGCCGGTTTTCTCGACCAAGAGAAAACATGTGAAAAACGGCCGTGTGTAGACTGGGAAAAGGGGACCAAGCCGATCCTCGTTTTTCCCGTCGGGTTTCACGGCGGTGTTTTCACCGCCGAGAAACTCGGTCGTGTGTACGCGGCATGACTGCCACCTTTTCTACTCCAAAAAACCCACTCCCTCTATAACCCACAGTATAATACCCTCTCTCCCCACGCCAGTGACAATCTGTAATGCACCACCCAAGGAACAAATTCAGTAATATGCAATGATACAACGTCGGCCTTATCCCTCTGCAACTCTATTCAGACTTCTAATCCTTCCTCAACTAAAATACCCAATTCCCTTACCTTTTTCATATATTTTTGCCTCCTATATTTCACACACACACACACACACATATATACAAGTGAGGGAAAAAAGTATTTGAACCCCTGCTGATTTTATATGTTTGCCCACTGACAAAAAAATTATCAGTCTATAATTTTAATGGTAGGTTTATTTTAACAGTGAGAGACAGAAGAACAACAAAAATATCCAGTAAAACGCATTTCAAAAAAAGTTATTGATTTGCATTTTAATGAGTGAAATAAGTATTTGATCCCCTATCAATCAGCAATATTTCTGGCTCCCAGGTGTCTTCCATACAGGTAACAAGCTGAGATTAGGAGCACTCTCTTAAAGGGAGTGCTCCTTATCTCAGCTTGTTAACTGTATAAAAGTAAAATAAAATATGACAGTGTTCTAAACAAAAATAAAACAGGATATACATAAAATTTGAATATGTCTCCTGGAGGCATCCACTATGTGCAAATAGGTGACACCAACAGTGAACAGTCCATAAGAAATCAGCTCAAATGAATGGCCATGACTAAAGAACTGTCCTAGAGAAAACAAACCAGTATGTGACCCGTAAACACTGCACACAACCTTAGTGGTGGTGAGTGCAGATAAATGCGAAAAAAGTGAAACAATATAAGTAAAAAGTGCAAACAACATGTGTACATTCAATGGATGTCTTCTCATTGAGAAACCACAATGAAGAGAACCACAATGTTGACTGTTGGAAATTCACAATGTTGACAGTTGGAACTCACAACACACTGTAAGGTGAATAGATTGGGTACTCTTACCACAGATGGTGGACCCACCTGCCATACGACAGTGGGTCAACTGAGCTTGATGGTCTCAATGACCAGGACCGATGAAGCAGGATGCCGTACATGTGGAAGACTTTGGAGTCGAAACTCGTCAGACCTGCATTTGATGCACCCCACATTGCTTTTTAATCTTATTTGTGATCACTTTTTATATTTTGTCTAATTACTTGTAAGACAAATTTTAAAATAAATCCATACCTGGTTTTATTGACCTGCACCATTGGGAATGTTCTCCTTTCTTTTGCCCTACATTTTTAATTTTTTGGATCACCCTGGAGCTTGTATGCTGGAGGAACTGCACTCTTCAATCTGTGCACCGAACCATCCTGCCTAAGACGGCCTGAGACATCCACGGCA
The DNA here is from genome assembly GCA_029206835.1 of Rana muscosa. Lineage (NCBI taxonomy): Eukaryota > Metazoa > Chordata > Amphibia > Anura > Ranidae > Rana > Rana muscosa. Next base: position 901,608,941 of record CM055116.1, on the reverse strand, counting down.
TCCTGTTTCATTGGTCCTGGTCATTGAGACCATCAAGCCCAGTTGACCCACTGTCGTATGGCAGGTGGGTCCACCATATGTGGTAAGAGTACCCAATCTATTCACCTTACAGTGTGTTGTGAGTTCATTGAATGTACACATGTTGTTTGCACTTTTTACTTATATTGTTTCACTTTTTTCGCATTTATCTGCACTCACCACTACTAAGGTTATGTGCAGTGTTTACAGGTCACATCCTGGTTTGTTTTCTATAGGACAGTTCTTTAGTCATGGCCATTCATTTGAGCTGATTTCTTATGGGACTGTTCACTGTTGGTGTGACCTATTTGCACATAGTGTATGCCTCCAGGAGACATCTTTTTATTTTATGTGTATCCTGTTTTATTTTTACTTAGAACACTAAGGCCGGGTTCACACTAGTGCGACACGACATCCGTCCTACTTTGGATCCGACTTTGCCCTGCGACATGAAGCCGACATATGTCCGACTTTCAATGAACAGGGATCCGACTTGGATCCCCGCCAATGGCAGGCACTGTGTTTGGTATGAATCTTGAAGGGGAACTCCAGGCCAAATTTTAAATAAAAAAACCGGCATGGGTTCCCCCTCCAGAGGCATACCAGGCCCTTGGGTCTGGTCTGGATTTGAACGGGCACCCCTACGCCGAAAAAACGGCGCGGGGGTCCCCCCAAAATCCAAACCAGACCCTTATCCGAGCACACAACCTGGCCGGCCGCAGGGGAAAAGGGGGGGACGAGAGCGCTCCCCCCTCCCTCCTGAACCGTACCAGGCCGCATGCCCTCAACATGGGGGGTTTGGTGCTCTGGGGCAGGGGGGCGACCTGCGGCCCCCCACCCCAGAGCACCCTGCCCCCATGTTGATGAGGACAGGGCCTCTTCCCGACAACCCTGGCCGTTGGTTGTCGGGGTCTGCGGGCGGGGGCTTATCGGAATCCGGGAGCCCCCTTCAATAAGGGGGCCCCCCCACCCTATGTGAATGAGTATGGGGTACATCGTACCCCTACCCATTCACCTGGTGGAAAAAAAATGCAATAAAAAAAACACACAGATTTTTAAAGAATTTTATTGCACAGCTCCGGGGGTCTTCTTCCGACTTCGGGGGTCTCCGGTGTCGTCTCCCGCTCTCCGGTTCTTTCTTCCGCCGGGCCTCCGCTAACTTCTTTTTAGCTCTTTTGCTAACAGAGGCCCGGACTTCTCCGTCTTCTCGTCCGGCTCTCCATTGTCCTTCTGCCGGCCCCTCCACTAACTTCTTTAGCTCTCTTGCTAGTGGAGGGGCCGGTCTTCCCGTCGCTGTCGGCTTCTTCTTCCCTCTTCTCCTCCTCAAAGTTGACGCGTCGCTTCTTCCCGCTGTAATACTGGCTCTCCGCTCCGCTCCGCATTAATATAGGCTTCTCATGACGTCACAGTCACATGTTCCCATGACGTCACAGTCACATGCTCCGGGGCCATGTGCCCCGGAACATGTGACTGTGACGTCATGAGAAGCCTATATTAATGCGGAGCGGAGAGCCAGTATTACAGCGGGAAGAAGCGACGCGTCAACATCGAGGAGGAGAAGAGGGAAGAAGAAGCCGACGGCGACAGCGACGGGAAGACCGACCCCTCCACTAGCGAAAGAGCTACCAAGAAGTTAGTGGAGGGGCCGGCAGAAGGACAACGGAGAGCCGGATGAGACAACGGAAAGACCGGGCCTCTGTTAGCAAGAGAGCTAAAAAGAAGTTAGCGGAGGCCCGGCGGAAGAAAGAACCGGAGAGCGGGAGACGACACCGGAGACCCTCGAAGTCGGAAAAAACCCCCGGAAGTCGGAAGAAGAGCGCCGGAGTCGGAAGAAGACCCCCGGAGCTGTGTAATAAATTACTTTAAAGACCTGTGTAGTGTTTTTTTATTGCAATTTTTTTCCACCAGGTGAATGGGTAGGGGTACGATGTACCCCATACTCATTCACATAGGGTGGGGGGGCGGGATCCGGGGGCCCCCTTATTGAAGGGGGCTCCCGGATTCCGATAAGCCCCCCGCCCGCAGACCCCGACAACCAACGGCCAGGGTTGTCGGGAAGAGGCCCTGTCCTCATCAACATGGGGGCAGGGTGCTCTGGGGTGGGGGGGCCGCAGGTCGCCCCCCCTGCCCCAGAGCACCAAACCCCCCATGTTGAGGGTATGCGGCCTGGTACGGCTCAGGAGGGAGGGGGGGCCGCTCTCTCGTCCCCCCCTTTTCCCCTGCGGCCTGCCAGGTTGTGTGCTCGGATAAGGGTCTGGTTTGGATTTTGGGGGGGACCCCCACGCCGTTTTTCCGGCGTAGGGGCGCCTGTTCAAATCCAGACCAGACCCAAGGGCCTGGTATGCCTCTGGAGGGGAACCCACGCCGGTTTTTTATTTAAAATTTGGCCTGGAGTTCCCCCTCAAGAGCAGTACAGCACAAGTCGCATGCCAAAGTCGGACCATGCAAGACTGCGGTCCGACTTTGATCCGACTTCAATGGGCTGAAGTCGGATCAAAGTCGGACCAAAGTAGTACAGGGAGCATTTTCAAAGTCGGACCGACATGTGTCGGACCAGTTAAGACGGCTCCCATAGGAAAACATTGATTTTCACACGTCATGCGACATGAGCTCCCAATGTCGGAGCGTTTGTCGCCCCAGTGTGAACCAGGCCTAAGTCATATTTTATTTTACTGCTAATTGGCAGTAATAGTACTATTCCAGCACTGCACTATTTGTTCTTATATGCTTTATCACTTTGTTTGAGTGTTGGCGGCTCGAGATATTTTGGGTTTTTAACGCAGTCTTTTCACTTTTTATTTTAACTGTATAAAAGACCTGTCCACAGAAGCAATTAATCAGATTCCAATCTCTCCACCATGGCCAAGACCAAAGAGCTGTCCAAGGATGTCAAGGACAAGATTGTAGACCTACACAAAGCTGGAATGGGTTACAAGACCTTTGCCAAGCAGCTTGGTGAGAGGGTGACAAGAGTTGGTGCGATTATTCGCAAATGGAAGAAACACAAAATAACTAAATTTACCCCGGTCTGGGTCTCTATATAGGATCTCATCTCATGGAGTTTCAATGATCATAAGAATAGTGAGGAATCAGCCCAGAACTACACAGGAAAATCTTGTCAATGATCTCAAGACAGCTGGGACCATAGTTACCAAGAAAACAATTAATAAATTACTACGCCGTGAAGGACTGAAATCCTGCAGTGCCTGCAAGGTCCCCCTGCTCAAGAAAGCACACCTGAAGTTAATGAATATCTGAATGATTCAGAGAACTGTGTGACAGTGTTGTGGTCCCCCTGCTCAAGAAAGCACACCTGAAGTTAATGAATATCTGAATGATTCAGAGAACTGTGTGACAGTGTTGTGGTCAGATGAGACCAAAATCAAGCTCTTTGGCATCAACTGCTGCCTATGACCCCAAGAACACCATCCCCACTGTCAAACATGGATGTGGAAACATTATGCTTTGGAAGTGTTTTTCTGCTAATTGGACAGGAAAACTTCATTGCATCAAAGGGAGGATGGCCAATGCCATGTACCGTCAAATCTTGGGTGAGAACCTCCTTCCCTCAGCCAGGGCATTGAAAATGGCAAGTGGATGGGTATTCCAGCATGACAATCACCCAAAACCATTGGCCAAGACAACAAAGGCTTGACTCAAGAAGAAGCACCTTTAAGGTCCTGGAGTGGCCTAGCCAGTCTCCAGATCTTAATCCCATATAAAATATGTGGAGGGAGCTGAAGGTTCGAGTTACCAAATGTCAGGCTCAAAAACATTAATGACCTGGAGAGGATCTGCAAAGACGAGTGGAACAAAATACCTCCTGAGATGTATGCAAACCTGGTGGCCAACTACAAGAAACGTCTGATCTCTGGGATTGCTGGCAGGGGTTTTGCCACCCAGTACCAAGTCATGTTTTGCAAAGGGGTCAAATACTTATTTCACTCATTAAAATGCAAATCAATTTATAACTTTTTTGAAATGCGTTTTTCTGGATTTTTTTGTTATTCTGTCTCTCACTGTTAAAATAAACCTACCATTAAAATTATAGACTGATCATTTCTTTATCAGTGGGCAAACGTACAAAATCAGCAGGGGATCAAATACCCTTCTCCCCTCTCCAGTGTGTGTATGTGTGTGTATTGTGAGGGTGCGACCTTCAAGAGGGTTGGTTTATGCCAGATTTGGTAAAGAAAGACACGCTGATGGAACAGCTGTGTCTTGGGCTATTTAGTTCAGAGGTGATTATGGAACAGGGCTCCACCCAACAGAGAGGAAGTCTGGGTGCATGGGAGTCAGGTGGACTCTCATCCTCTGAGTGGAGTCAAAGGCGGTGCATGTCTGCAGGAGGCAGACACCATTAGTGATACAGCAACAAAGGTGCTGACCAGGAGAAGCTAGGAGAAAGCTGAAACTCTTGGACACTGTTTGGGTCTGAGGAACAGACCGTCAGGCCTAAGCTAAAGGCCTGGATAGCAAGAAGGTAAAGCTATGAGGCTAAACTGTTAGTATGCAAGATACAGGAATGGTGGAACCCCCCTGTGAATACTACAGAGGTGTTTGTGAACTTTTGTGCTTTTAAATAAAAATGGGCTACCATGCCCTTAAACAGTTGCTGACTGGCTTGCATCACTGGAAATGCGCATCCACCACAAGAGCTAACAACCCCTAATCTTACAAGTGGTGGAGAATGTGGGCAGTTTTGGAAGAGTTCCAGGTCCTCGCATACCAAAACAGTGAGTAAAAAGAAACTGTGTTTTGCAGCAATACTGTGATGAACAGCCAATCTGAACGAAAAGTTAAAGTTTTTGCGGTGAACTGCTGTTAGCTGTGTGGGACAGCCAGGCGAACTGCATTGCACAGGAGTTCAATGAATGGACTGTGTTGTATACAGGTGATGTGCCTGTGGAACTGAGCTCAAGCAGAGAGTGAAGTCTGCATGTGAAAGTGTGCTGTTTGCAAGTCTTGGAGACAGTACTTCAAAATTTTCCTGTGTTAAATGGAACTGTGTTAAAAAAAACGTTGTTGGCCTGACTGCAGAGATGGGAGGTCAAAACGCAAAAAGGAAGCCATGTTTGCTGAGATGAGAGACAGAGCTGGTGTTGTCCCTAGCAACCCTGGTAAAAGGAGTGCACAGGTGACTGCAAGTATGGAGAGTTCACCAAAGTCTGAGTCTGCAGTAGATTGGTGCAGGTGACACTTGGCCGCACTGAACCAAGTAAAAGGGGAAGGACATGTTGCCCCTGGCAACGCTGATGCAAGATGGCCAGCTGATAAGGTGCAAAGGGTTAAGAACCAAGTGCGCTGTTTGCGGTGCAGTGAGTGGGGGCATGACGTTTCTAAATGCCCTGTGTCCCAGGCTTCACTAAAGCAAAGGTATGAGAAGTTTGCTCGGAGTGTAAAGAGTGAGCAGATGGGTGCGGTTGCCCATGGCAACAAAGCAGTAATCCGTACAGCTGGCTTTGTATGCCCTATGTTACCTTTGGAAAATATTGATGATTATTTGGATGACTTTGCGTTGATTGCTTCCTACAGAGGATGGCCCAGAAATCGCTGGGTTGAGTTGGTGCAACCTTTTCTGATCGAGGAGTACCAGGAGGTGTACCGTGGGATGTATAGTAACCGAGATGACTACGATAATTTTCTAGGAGCAGTCCAGTCTAGAGAGCGCTGCAAGAGATCAGCGGGGAGAAGGTGGTCTCCCATAGCAACAGGAGAAAGTCGCCAAGTGCCATGCCTGGAATGTGGTCAGCTGGGCCACGGGATCTTTTCTTGTCCAAGCTTGTGGAATACAGCTGCTGATCGTGTTGTTGGGCTTAATTCTTTGCCTGCAGGCGATGATGGAAAATCCAAGAGGGATGTAATGTTACCCTGTTTCCAGGAGGGGGCGTCATCTTGTGAGAGCATGGCAAAGAAGGGACAACGCCCTCAATTGAAGTCTTCAACCCATGCTAAAGAGAATGGTAAGACTGTTCCTGTTAAAATCATGGGAAAGGCTGACTGTGTGGTTGCTCACAATGAAGTGGAAGTGACCCCAGAGCGAAGATCCACTGAAGGTGAAAAAATGAACTTGCTGCAGTGTGCTACCCAGATCAGTGGAGGGACACAGGTTAAAACCCTGCTTGCAGCGAGGTCAAAAATTGAAAGGGACATATGGACTCTGGGTACAGCTAAGGTAATCCAGCGGAGTGCTGGAAAGGATGTGCTAGGGGTGGCCAAAGCAGTTGGTATGCCATGTTCCTTAGTGACAGGTGCTGTGCAGTTGCCAAGGGAAACCACCAAGGAGCCTGCAGTGGCGAGGCAAGTGGTTTCCCAGGACAACTGTGAAGACGCCCTAGTGGGCAAAATAATTCCTTTGGAGAGGAAGGGTGGTGTGCTGAGTGGCATGCAGGGTGCCATGCGTTTTGATAAAGGACAATTTGATCGAGTTTATAAAACTGCTATGTTTATGAATGCTGATGACACATGTGCTGATGGTAATGTGATGCTTAATGAGGTAGGGGTGATCGCTAAGCAGGATATGCGATTCCCTTTGGCAACAGTATCTAAGGCTGCAGAGGTGTCCTTAGAAACCTCTAGGGAGCTCTGTGTGTTGGAGCCAGAGGTTGCCTGGGACAACTGTGGTGCCGCTCTGATAGATAACAGGGTACTTGAACTTGGTGATGAGAAAAATGGTAAAACTCAAATGTTTAAAATTTCTTGTACTGATAATGGGTTGTTACGGTCTGTCACTGCTGACAGTCCTCATGGGTTTAGTGAAGCGCCACCCGAGCAAAGTGGTGAAGTTATGTTATTGCAGCCTGTTGTGTTTGAAAATGTTTTGCCACAAGTGCATTTAAACAAGGAAGGCTTAGTGGGTAACAGTGGAGTGGACACAATTTCTGCTATGTTAAATAGAGAGGCTGCAGGGCCGGTAGACACGGGTGCGTTGGCTTTTGCAGAAATTAACCCTCTCCAGTTGGAAGGATCTGAAAAGGGCGCATACATAGCAGAGGTTTTGTCCACAGCAAAAGAGATGAGTAATGTTGAATGTCAGATTGATGAGGTAGTGGATAGCGATTTGGAAGGGCTTAGTGTTGCTGAAGGTGAGAGGATGAGTGTGACACATGCGATTGGTAGTGCTCAGCGGGAGCCGCAAATTTTGTTAGTTGCCTCTGAGGTAGAGGTCTTTTTAGGTGTCCTGGCCTCTCACGCCTTAGCAAATGAGTCCCTCCACATCGTTGGTAAAGGAAAAGTTCCTAGAGTTCTGTGGTTAGATACGGCATGTCTAGAAATTTCTGAGATGTTGTGGGAATTGGTGAGAATCTTTCCAATATACACCTGCGTGTATCCACAGCAGAAGGGCGACATGGTACTGCATAATACCAATCGGTGGATGCAGGTGATACATGCGTTGTTAAGCAATCTTGATGAGAATTGGTTGCTACACTGTTGGTTGTTTTTGTGGAAAGTTGTCTCGCAGTTCTCCGCGAGAGTGCTTCCAGCGGCGGTTATGTGCGGAAGGCGCTCAGGGGAATTGTTTGAGAAATTAGACATAGTGGAAGTCTCTCCGTATGCGGGTGTGATGGGGTGTATTCCTGCTGGTGCGGTCTGAGGTGCGGCTGAGCAGTGGTTGGTACGGGGCGCGCGTACTGTCTCACCCGCTACACCTCATGTAAAGGAAGAGCCCGGAACGGACGTGGCGGTAGTAGGGCTGGGGAAAAAATCGATTTTAATCTTGAATCGAGTTTTGAGTTCAAATCGATTTAGATTTGAAGAAAATCGTTTTTTTTTAGATTTAAAAAAAAAAAAATTTTTTTTTTTTTTTTTTACATTTATTTTTTTTCCTTCAAAGTTTCCGTAGCAGGGCTGCAGGGGGCGTATCCGGAATGGCACTTGGTGGCGTTACCCCAATTACATCTACTCGCCGCAGCCGCCGCGAGTAGATGTAAGGTAACACTAACTAACTGCAAGCCGCCGTCTGCCTACCTGATGAGCGTGTCATGCAGACAGACGGCGGCCATTGCAGTGTTCAAAAGCCGCGCCTCCCGAGTTCTCGTCGTCCGTGATAGGCGGAACACTCAATTTCACAGCAGGCAGTGTTCAGCCTATCACGGACATCCTCTCATCCTCGTCTGTGTTATGAGGATGAGAGGATGTCCATGATAGGCGGAACACTGAATGCTGGGAAATTGAGTGTTCCGCCTATCACAGACGAGGAGGAGCGGCTTTTGAATACTGGAATGGCCGCCGGTGTAGCAGTAAAATCCGTATCCCATGAAAATCTGCATCAGGTACGGGCACAGTGATTGAAGCATGGGCACAGTGAGGCACGGGCACAGTGAGGCACGGGCACAGTTCAATTCAACTAAGAGTAACCTCAAGAATTTTTGTTGTTTTATTAGCTAAATCCAAATACAGTATTAATAATTTGGATGTTTAACAATCTTTGTTGCACACTGACTTTGCAGTTAGAGAAAGGGTTTGCCTTTGCAATTTTGTTTGATGCACTTCAATTAATATAATTTAAAAAAAATCGAATCGTAAATCGAGTTTTTTTTATAAAAAAATCGCAGATTTTTTTGGGGGGGAAAATCGCCCAGCCCTAGGCGGTAGTGGGAATTCAGTCCATCACGCGCAGAGAGGTGCAGTTTGAGGTACCCGGAGACACTTTGACAGGAAATAACAGTGATGGTAACTGTAATGGAAATATGCATGAGAAGCACTGTGGAGCACTGTCAGACAACTCTGAGCTATTGGTTGAGGTACCAGTGGACACAGAAATGGTTAAAGAGATTGGTGTGGGAAAATGTGGTGGAACATGTGCGTTGGTAGGACAATTGTTATTGGAGTGTTGGACAACAGGGGGCGATGTGAAACTACGGGACTGTCCCATAGGGAGTAACTGTTTGCCTGTAGATGGTCCCTCCATAGACACTGTCCTAGCAAACAAGACAAGAGGTCCGAATGACCATTATTGTGTTGAATAACCCCTTGTGGAACATTGCTATTGAGGATATGGTATTAATCACAGATAGTGACCACACAGGGGTTGGTGAACCTGAGAAACAAATGTTGATGGTTAATGTTGCGTCAGGTAGTGAGAGTGGCCAGTCCCTGACAGATGTCATGAAAGGAGGTCCCCAACAGTCCCGGGAGAGTAGGTCTGTGGGAGGAAAAAGAAGGGTCCTGAGGCCAAAAGGTAGAAGGGTTAGAGAGATTAGTGGGAGCCCATGGTTCAGGAAGAAGGGCTGGTGGAAGTACACCCGGAAGAAGATGTGGGTGGAGTGCCCCTTTAGAGAAAAGGTTGGGCAGATTAGGACTACTGCTACGGATAGTTGGCACAGAGGCGCCAAGGTGAAGTGCTGGTGGACACATACCCCGAAAAAGAAAGGGCCTACGCAGCCAATGGCTGGCACAGAGGTGTCCCGTTTATGGTGACGGGATCATGTGTTCCTCCCTCCGGTTCGAAACAAGAGGGGAGGGTATGTGAGGGTGCGACTTTGTGCGACCTTCAAGAGGGTTGGTTTATGCCAGATTTGGCTGATGGAACAGCTGTGTCTTGGGCTATTTAGTTCAGAGGTGATTATGGAACAGGGCTCCACCCAACAGAGAGGAAGTCTGTGTGCATGAGAGTCAAGTGGGCTCTCATCCTCTGAAGTGGAGTCAGAGGTGATTATGGAACAGGGCTCCACCCAACAGAGAGGAAGTCTGGGTGCATGGGAGTTAGGTAGACTCTCATCCTCTGAGTGGAGTCAAAGGCGGTGCATGTCTGCCCGAGGCAGACACCATTAGTGATACAGCAACAAAGGTGCTGACCAGGAGAAGCTAGGAGAAAGCTGAAACTCTTGGACACTGTTTGGGTCTGAGGAACAGACCGTCAGGCCTAGGCTAAAGGCCTGGATAGCAAGAAGGTAAAGCTACGAGGCTAAACTGTTAGTATGCAAGATACAGGAATGGTGGAACCCCCCTGTGAATACTACAGAGGTGTTTGTGAACTTTTGTGCGTTTAAATAAAAATGGGCTACCATGCCCTTAAACAGAGTTGCTGACTGGCTTGCATCACTGGAAATACGCATCCACCACAAGAGCTAACAACCCCTAATCTTACAATATATATATGTGTGTGTGTGTGTGTGTGTGTGTGTGTGTTGGATAGATATATCTATTTTGTGTGTGTGTGTGTATGTATGTATGTATGTGTGTATATATCTCTATATATATATATATATATCTATATATATATATATATCTATATATATATATATATATATATATATATATATATATATAATATAATCTCACAGACACACTATCTCAGAAAAGTAAGTGCACCCCACACACTTAAGTAAATTTTTTATTGTATCCTTTCATGTGACAACACTGAAGAAATTGCACTTTGCTACAATGTAAAGTAGTGAGTGTACAGCTTGTATACCAGTGTATATTTGCTGTCCCCTCAAAATAACTCAACACACATTAATGTCTAAACCGCTGGCAACAAAAGTGAGTACACCACCAAGTGAAAATTTCCAAAACGGGCCCTAAGTGTCAATATTTTGTGTGGCCACCATTATTTTCCAGCACTGTCTTAACCTTCTTTGGCATGGAGTTCACCAGAGCTTCACAGGTTGCCACTGGAGTCCTCTTCCACATGATGACATCATGGAGCTGGTGGATGTTCGAGACCTTGCACTCCTCCACCTTCCATTTGAGGATGCCCCACAGATGCTCAATAGGGTTTAGGTCTGGAGACATGCTTGGCCGGTCCATCACCCTTACCCTCAGCTTCTTTAGCAAGTCAGTGGTCATCTTTGAGGTGTGTTTTGGGTCGTTATCATGTTGGAATACTCCGAAGGGAGGGGATCATGCTCTTCGGAGAATTGTTGCTCTACTTACACTGTTATACAAGCTGTACACTCACTACTTTACACTGTAACAAAGTGTAATTTCTTCAGTGTTGTCACCAGGGATGAGCTTCGAGTTCGACTCGAACATCGGCTGTTAGATCGTTCGCTGAAGATCGAACATTCGAGTTGCGCGTCACGGCCCATAATGCACTGCATCATCGCAGTGCATTGCTGGCTGATTGGCCAAGCATGCACTATGACCCGCATGCTTTGGCCAATCACAGCGCTGTCGGCACAGAGAGCCATAATTGGCCAAAGGAAGGGTGCCTTTGGCCAGTCATGGCTCCGGGGAGTAGGTACACGCCCCACACTATATAAGGCCGCCTGCGAGTCGGCCTTGTGTAGTGTGACGCGCCGTTGTGAGAGAGATAGAGAGAGAGAGTCAGAGTGTCATTTCATTTCAGTTAGATAGAGCAGGCAGGCGATTCAGGTAGCTGCAGTCAGTGTATTTAGTATATATATGCATCCCAGGAGGTGTGTGTGTGTGTGTGTGTGTATATATATATATATATATTGTGACAGCAGGAAGGTAAAGTCACCTGGTTGCATCCAGGGGGGTAGATATATTTCGCCCAGATTCAGGCTTTACGCCGACTTATACAACTAGGTGGAGAGTTGTATAAGCCCAGCTGAGGCTAGTGGGCTCATGGATGACTCATACCTCTAGGGAGAGTGTGGGGCGTCGTGCAGACAGGGAGTTGATGAGACCAGCTGAAGCTTGTCAGCTCATTTAGGCCTCTATAAGAACTCCCAGATTCATTAGGTGTTTGCTCATGCCTGGAACCAGACCTGTGTGGACTGTCTAGGGAGAGTGAACCCCTGTGCGGTGAGACAAAGCCTGTGTGGCTATTTGCTTGGACATTTAAAACCAGGGACTTAGGGACTAGGACAGCACTAGGCTGATCCCAGTTGTTAGTTAGGAAACCTGTATGTTTAGTCAGAGGTCAAGTTGACCAGGATTTATTTTATTTATGTTTCTTTTGCTTTGCTGTGTTTTGTCACTGTAAATAGAAAATAAACCGCACCTTTTTGATTTTGAAAACCACAACCTCCGTTTGCTGGGCCTGTTTTTGTGTGGGGAGCCCATCCCGGGGGTCACACACACCCGCTGCCGAGCTAACCCCCTCACAGTATATATATATATATATATATATATATATATATATATATATATATTATATATACACACTGTATTCAGTTTAGCTAGATCTCACTTCAGAGTGTTCCTGTTATTCTCGCTGCAGTATATTAAGTCGGTGTACTATATATACTGGGCTCAGTGTGCAGGTAAAGCTGACTGCAGCCCATCGCTGTTCTCTTCCTAATAATATAGGCAGGCAGTTGATTGAGCTAAGCTGCAGTATCTTAAGTCAGTGTACTGTATACTGGGCAGGCACAGTGTTCAGGTGAAGCTGAATGCAGACCATCTCTGTTCTCTTCCTAATAATACAGGAAGGCATTTGATTGAGCTAAGCTGCAGTATATTAAGTCAGTGTACTGTATACTGGGCTCAGTGTGCAGGTAAAACTGATTGCAGACCATCCCTGTTCTCTTCCTAGTAATACAGACAGGCAGTTGATTGAGTTAAGCTGCAGTATATTAAGTCAGTGTACTGTATACTGGGCACAGTGTGCACGTAAAGCGGACTGCAGATTATTCCTGTTCTAGTCCTAATAATACAGGCAGTTGATTGAGCTAAGCTGCAGTATATTAAGTCAGTGTACTGTATACTGGGCACAGTGTGAACATAAAGCTGACTGCAGACAATTCCTTGTGTACCTTTTCCAATACATCAAATACAGTATGTCTGGAAGGAGAACAAGGAGAGGCAGACACACACAGGCCAATAAAAGAGGTCAAGCAGGCTCTGTGTCTAGAGGCAACAGTGCTGGTCATGGACACGGTGCATCCTCATCAGCACGTGGCCGTGGGGCATGCTTGTCCTTTTTTTTCGACAGCTGGCCGTGTTGAGTCGCAAAATGCAGAAGAGTTGGTAGAGTGGATGACCAAGCCGTCCTTATCCTCCTCATCCTCTCTCACCAAGGCTCAGGGTACTTTGTCTGCCAAAGCAGCTGTCAAAGCGGCCTCTTTCATCGGCTCAATTGCATCAATCACTCCTTCCCTAGCCCCACCATGTCCTGAGGAGTCCCCGAAACTGTTCGACCACAGTGTTGGGTACATGCTGCAGGAGGATGCGCAGCGCTTTGAAGGCTCCGATGATGGTACCCAGCTTGAGGAAGGCTGTAACGTGAGCCCAGAGAGAGGGGGTGCCCAAGAAGGACAGCAAACTGGCAGTCATGTTCCCCCCCCCAGCTGCAGCATACTGCCAAGTTTGCTCCAGTGACGAGGAGGGAGGGGATGATGAGGTCACTGACTCTACGTGGGTGCCTGATAGGAGAGAGGAGGAGGAGGCACATCTTCAACGAGGCAGGATGCCCTCTAGGGGCCAGCTTAAGAGCAACCAACCGACTGCATCACACTGCAGAGCTCCGCATGTGCAGGGCGCTGCTGTCTCTGCGCGTTATTCCAAAAGTTCTTTGATGTGGGCCTTTTTTGAGACATGTGCAGCAGATCGCACCGTTTCTATTTGCAACATGTCTGAAGCGTATTTCGCGTAGCCAAAACATCAGCCGCTTGGGCACCACATGCTTGACCAGACATATGTCGACCTGCCATGCAGTTCGTTGGCAAGCGTACATAAAAGACCCACACCAAAGAACAAAGCGTACCTCTCCTTGCTCCTCATCAGCTGGGATCTCCAACCCCACTTTACCTTCATTCTGTCAGAAACCTGCACTGAGAGGAATGAAGGTGTAAAATTAGGTATGTCACAGCCAAGTACTTGCGGGCACTCTGCTATCGGTACACCAACGTCCGATTGTACCAGGCAAATTTCCCTGCCCCAGTTGCTGCACCGGCGAAAGAAATTCGCTCCCAGCCATCCACATGCCCAGCGGTTGAATGCTAGCTTGGCTAAATTGCTAGCACTTCAAGTGCTGCCTGGTGACATGCCCACCAGGTGGAACTCAACGTTGACCATGCTGCAGCGGCTGCACACGCAGCAGAGGGCCATCAATGAGTACCTGTGCGACTATGGCACCAAGACCGGGTCAGGGGAGCTTGTTTTTTTTGTTTTTTTGCCACGCCAGTGGGTCATGATCAGAGATGCATGCACTGTCTTGTCACCATTTGAGGAGGCCACGAGGATGGTGAGCAGTGACAGTGCATGCATCAGTGATACTGTCCCTCTTGTCCACCTGTTGGAGCACACGCTGCATGGAATAATGGACAGGGCACTTGAGGCAGAACAGAGGGAGGAAGAGGAGGACTTCCTTACCTCTCAAGGCCCCCTTTATCCAGACAGTGTTCCTGCGGGCCCGCCAATCACACAGGAAGAGGAGGAGGAGGATTGTGTTGGCATGGAGGTGGAGCCTAGCACTCAGCAACAGTCTTCAAGGGATCATTTATAGTCCCCAGAAACCCATGGACTTGTACGTGGCTGGGAGGAGGTGGCTGCGGATCATGTTGTCCTTAGTGACCCAGAGGACTCTGGACCGAATGACTCAGAAAACCTACGCTGCATGGCCTCCCTGATCCTGCAAAGCCTGCGAAAGGATCCTCGTATTCGTGGTATCAAGGAGAGGGATCATTACTGGCTGGCAACCCTCCTTGATCCAAGTTACAAGGGTAAGGTTGCGGACCTTACCCAGCCGTCGCAGAGGGTGCAGAGGATGAAACATCTTCGGGAGGCCTTGCAGAAAGGTTTGTGCAATGCGTTTCCAGAGCCTGGGATGTTACAAATTCCTGGTCCTGGACAACGTGTTGCTGAGGCTTCGGTCAGTCACAGAAGGAGCGGTGGAGAAGGTGGCCGTCTGACCGATGCGTTCAGACAATTTTTTAATCCGCAGCCCCAAGGTATGATCAGTTCCAGCAACCATCGCCAGCGTCTGATTCACATGGTGCAGGAATACCTAGGGGCAAGATCAGACTTGGACACCTTTCCCACCGAAAATCCTCTGGGTTACTGGGTCTTGAGGATGAATCACTGGCCAGAGCTTGCACAGTATGCAATTGAGCTACTGGCCTGTCCTGCATCCAGTGTTCTTTTGGAACGCACATTCAGTGCTCATGGAGGCTTTGTAACCGATCACAGGGTGTGCCTGTCCACCGACTCGGTCGATCGGCTGACCTTCATAAAAAGGAATCAGTCTTGGATCACCAGCTACCAAGCTGCTGATGTAACCGAATAATCTTTTTTTGAATGTGGGATCCCTTCAAGACTGCCTATGCTGATGCTGAGTGACTATCCTGTTATGCTGAGTGACTATCCTCTTCCTCCTCAATGTTCATGTTGATAGCTTGTAAGAACATTTTTGGTTCTGGGCACCGCCACCAGTGGCTAAGGCCCAATTTTTCTGCCCCTGTTTAGCAGGGGCGTGTAATTACAATTGTTGCTGTAATACTTTGCAGCAGGGCTCATTTCTGCACTCCAACTATAGTATCTGTGAGGGGTTGCAGTGTTGTGGCACCAGTGCATAAGGCCCAATTTTTCTGCCCCTGTTTAGCAGGGGCGTGTAATTACAATTTTTGCTGCAATAATTTGCAGCAGGGCTCATTCATGCGCTCCAACTAGAGTATCTGTGAGGGGTTGCAGTGTTGTGGCAACAGCACCAGTGCCTAAGGCCCAATTTTTCTGCCCCTGTTCAACAGGGGCATGTAATTACAATTCTTGATCTAATATTTCACAGCAGGGCCCGTTTCTGTGCCCACCAAGAGTGACTGTGAGGGCTTACAGTGTTGTGGCAACACCAACACCTAAGGCCCAAATTTCTGCAGAGTATATAGGGCAGGCCCCTACTTTCAAACATCTTACTTTCAACCGACTCCTACTTACAAACGTAGTGAGACAACACGAAGTGAGAGGAAATCTGCCCCTAGGAAGGGAAATTCTCTCCTGTAAGAGTTAATATGGGAAAAAGGTGTCTCCTCTCCACTGATGCTTTATCACCAATCCTTGTTTCCCTAAAAACCCCAAATTTTCTAAATCCAATTGTCATTGGGACAGAAAGTGAGGTGAAATCTTCTGAACAGGTGCACAGACAGCAAAACAAATGTTACAGGGGTGATAACCCTTCCCTATGTTTTCTAAAAAGCTTAAAAATAGATTTTGTGGCTGGAGCACTTTAAAAATGTACCAGTTCAAAATTACAAACAGATTATACTTAAGAACAAACCTACAGTCCCTGTCTTGTTTGCACCGCCTGTATACTGCTGTTCAGAGTATATAGGGCCTGGGGGCCCCACGCCTTTCCCTTTTTTTATTTGGGTGCGGGGTTCCCCTTAATATCCATACAAGACCCAAATGGGCTGGGGGGGTACCCATGCCATTTTTCTAAATGATTTTCATCCATATTGCCGGGACCAGACATTACATTAAAGCCACAAGCAATTTTAAATGACTTTTATTCCTTTAGAAATGTCATTTTGTGCAGGGACAGTTCTAAACACAGGAAACATGCGCCACTTTACAGGCATACTATAGACACCCCCAGGCACGATATTTAAAGGAATATTTCACTTTTATTTTTTCACTTTAAGCATCATTAAAATCGCTGCTCTTGAATAAACGGCCATTTTTAAAACTTTTTTTTGCATTGATACATGTACCTTGGGGCAGGACCCGGGTCCCCAAACCCTTTTTAGGACAATAACTTGCATATTAGCCTTTAAAATTCAGACTTTTGATTTCTCACGTTCGAGTCCCATAGACTTTAACGGGGTTCGAAAGTTCACAGGAACTTTCGGTCTGTTCGAATGTTCTGGATGCGAACCGAACAGGTGGGTGTTCGGCTCATCCCTAGTTGTCACATGAAAAGATACAATAAAATATTTACAAAAATGTGAGGGGTCTACTCACTTTTGTGAGATACTGTGTGTGTGTATGTATACATACATACATACATACATACATACATACATACATACATACATACATACATACATACACAGTGCCTTGCAAAAGTATTCACCCCCTTGGCATTTTTCGTGTTTTGTTGCCTCACAACCTGGAATTAACATGGATTGTTTGAGGATTTGCATCATTTAATTTACAGAACATGCCCACAACTTTGAAGATGATTTTTTTTTTTTTATTGTGAAGCAAACATCAAATAGGACGAAATAACAGAAAAAGTCAATGTGCATAACTATTCACCCCCCTAAAGTCAATACTTTGTGGAGCCACCTTTTGTGGTTATAACACCTCCAAGTCGCTTTGGATAAGTCTCTATGAGCTTGCCACATCTTACCACTGGGATTTTTGCCCATTCCGCCTTGAAAAACTGTTCAAGCTCCTTCAAGTTGTATGGTTTGTGCTTGTGCACAGCAATCTTTAAGTCTGACCAGAGATTTTCTATTGGATTGAGGTCTGGGCTTTGACTAGGCCATTCCAACACATTTACATGTTTCCCCTTAAACCACTCAAGTGTTGCTTTAGCAGTGTGTTTGGGGTCATTGTCCTACTGGAAGGTGACCCTCCGCCCTAGCCTCAAATCACACATAGAGTGGTACAGGTTTTGCTTAAGAATATCCCTGTATTTAGCACCATCCATCTTTCCCTCAACTCTGACCAGTATTCCAGTCACGACTGCTAAAAAAACATCCCCACAGCATGATGCTGCCACCACCATGTTTAACTGTGGGGATGGTGTTCTTTGAGTGATGTGATGTGATGTGTTGGCTTTGCGTCAGACATAGCGTTTTCTTTGATGGCCAAAAAGTAAAATTTTAGTCTCCTCAGACCAGAGCACCTTCCTCCATACATTTTGGGAGTCTCCCACATGCCTTTTCGCAAACTAAAAATGTGCCATTTTGTTTTTAGCTGAAAGTGGCTTTCTTCTGGCCACTCTGCCATGAAGTCCAACTCTATGGAGCGTACGGCTTATTGTCGTCCTATGTACAGATACTCCAGTCTCTGCTGTGGAACTCTGCAGCTCCTCCAGGGTTACTTTAGGTCTCTGTGCTGCCTCTCTGATTAATGCCCTCCTTGCCCAGTCCGTAAGTTTTGGTGTGCGGCCGTCTCTTGGCAGGTTTGCTGTTGTGCCGTGTTCTTTCCATTTGGTTATGATAGATTAGATGGTGCTCCTAGGGATCATCAAAGATTTGGATATTTTTTTATAACCTAACCCTGACTTGTACTTCTCAACAACATTGTCCCTTACTTGTTTGAAGAGCTCCTTGGTCTTCATGGCAGTGTTTGGTTAGTGGTGCCTCTTGCTTAGGTGTTGCAGCCTTTGGGGCCTTTCAAAAAGGTGTGTATATGTAATGACAGTTCATGTGACACTTAGATTGCACACAGGTGGACATCAGTTCACGAATTATGTGACTTCTGAAGGTAATTGGTTGCACCAGAGCTTTATATGGGCTTCATAACAAAGGGGGTGAATACATACGCACATGCCAATTATCATTTTTTTTATTTCTGAAAAATAGTTTTATTTATATATTTTTCCAATTTTACTTCGCCAACTTAGATTATTGTGTTCTGATCCATCACATATAATAAGATTAAAAAAACATTGAACTAAAGGCTGTAATATATTGCAGTAACACATGTTTTGCTATACACATTAGGGGTGCGGAATTTAATCGGTGCATCGCGATTCGGGTGTCCCCGATGCGGCACCGATGCATGCGACCCTAATAATCGATGTCTAGCCCCGCCCCTCCCCGGAGAGCTGTTACCTCATTTGTTAGTGTTTGTATATGCCGCGCTAATGTGACTGCCCAGCCCGCCTCTCTCCTCTCTGCTTTCACGTCTCTCCTGGCGTCAGCCCCGCCCACTGACTGTAGCTATCAAGTCAATAGACAGGCGGGCGGGGCTGACGCCAGGAGAGACGTGAGACGTGAAAGCAGAGAGGAGAGAGGGCAGTCACATGAGCGCGGCATATACACACGGATAATTACACGCCGGATTCTGTTCCCCCTACCTCTCGGCTCCTATTGGAACTCCGCCCCCCCAGCCCTGTACTTTGCCGCTCCCTCCTTCTGTTCCTCACAAATGCAAATGCTCCTAATACCGCCCCGCCTCTCCAGCCCTCTGCTTTCGCTCACGCCTACTGTTTTTTCAGGAATGCTAATGAGCAGAGGGCTGGAGAGGCGGGGCGGTATTAGGAGCATTTGCATTCGTGAGGAACAGTAGGAGGGAGCGGCAATGGTACAGGGCTGGGGGGGCGGTGTTCCGATAGGAGCCGAGAGCGGGGAACCATTCTCGGCACAACAGTTAAAGTGATACTAAAGGGTATTATTTTTTCTTTAAAGTAAAAAAGATATTATACTTACCTTTTTGATATTCTGTATCATGTCCGCAGTCTGAACATCTTCTGTATAATTTCTGCAGTCTCTGACCATCTCCTGTAGCATGTCCGCAGTCTCTCTGACCATCTCCTGTAGCATGTCCGCAGTCTCTCTGACCATCTCTTCTCCTGTAGCATGTCCGCAGTCTCTCTGACCATCTCTTCTCCTGTAGCATGTCTGCAGTCTCTCTGACCATCTCCTGTAGCATGTCCGCAGTCTCTCTGACCATCTCCTGTAGCATGTCCGCAGTCTCTCTGACCATCTCTTCTCCTGTAGCATGTCCGCAGTCTCTCTGACCATCTCTTCTCCTGTAGCATGTCTGCAGTCTCTCTGGCCATCTCCTGTAGCATGTCTGCAGTCTCTCTGGCCATCTCCTGTAGCATGTCTGCAGTCTCTCTGGCCATCTCCTGTAGCATGTCTGCAGTCTCTCTGGCCATCTCCTGTAGCATGTCTGCAGTCTCTCTGGCCATCTCCTGTAGCATGTCTGCAGTCTCTCTGGCCATCTCCTGTAGCATGTCTGCAGTCTCTCTGGCCATCTCCTGTAGCATGTCTGCAGTCTCTCTGGCCATCTCCTGTAGCATGTCTGCAGTCTCTCTGGCCATCTCCTGTACTATGTACAAGTTGTTGTCTGCTTTGTTTAGACTTTGCTACATGCAGGGAGTGTTGTCTTTTTTTTTTAAAAGAACAGATAGAATAAAAAATGGAGTTCTCCTGACTGCTTGAATTTTTTTGATGAAAACGATGCGCACTTGCGCTGTAATCGTGATGCATCGTGGAATCGAATCGTTGACCTGATAATCGTAATCGAATCGAATCGTGAGGCCAGTGAAGATGCGCACCTCTAATACACATGTTTATTCCCTTTTGTGTGTATTGGAACAAAACAAAAAAAAGGATGGGGAAAGAAAGAAAATTGGACATAATGTCAAAAAAAACTCCAAAAATGGTCTGGTCAAAATTCTTGGCACTCTTAACTTAATATTTGGTTGCACACCCTTTGGAAAAAATAACTGAAATCAGTCGCTTCCTATAACCATCAATAAGCTTCTTACACTTCTCATGTGGAATTTTGAACCACTCTTCCTTTGCAAATTGCTCTAGGTCTCTCTTATTGGAAGGGCGCCTTTTCCCAACAGCAATTTTAAGATCTCTTCACAGGTGTTCAATGGGATTTAGATAT
Organism: Rana muscosa; assembly: GCA_029206835.1. Lineage (NCBI taxonomy): Eukaryota > Metazoa > Chordata > Amphibia > Anura > Ranidae > Rana > Rana muscosa. The sequence goes on along the minus strand of CM055116.1, from coordinate 901,588,499 downwards.
GGACTCATTGCTGGCCAATTTAGAACTCTCCAGTGCTTTGTTGCCATCCATTTCTGGGTGCTTTTTGACGTATGTTTGGGGTGATTGTCCTGCTGGAAGACCCAAGATCTCGGACGCAAACCCAGCTTTCTGACACTGGGCTCTACAGTGCGACCCAAAATCCTTTGGTAATCCTCAGATTTCATGATGCCTTGCACACATTCAAGGCACCCAGTGCCAGAGGCAGCAAAACATCATTGAACCTCCACCATATTTCACTGTAGGTACTGTGTTCTTTTCTTTGTAGGCCTCATTCCATTTTCAGTAAACAGTAGAATGATGTGCTTTACCAAAAAGCTCTATCTTGGTCTCATCTGTCCACAAGACGTTTTCCCAGAAGGATTTTGGCTTACTCAAGTACATTTTGGCAAACTGTAGTCTTGTTTTTTTATGTCTCTGTGTCAGCAATGGGGTCCTCCTGGGTCTTCTGCCATATCGTTTAATTTCATTTAAATGTCGACGGATAGTTCGCGCTGACACCGATGCTCCCTGAGCCTGCAGGACAGCTTGAATTTCTTTAGAACTTGTTTGGGGCTGCTTATCCACCATCCAGACTATCCTGCGTTGTAACCTTTCATCAATTTTTATCTTCCGTCCAAGCCCAGAGAGATTAGCTACAGTGCCATGGGTTGCAAACTTCTTGATAATGTTGCGCACTGTGAACAAAGGCAAATTTAGATCTCTGGAGATGGACTTGTAACCTTGAGATTGTTGATATTTCTTTCTCGTACATCACGGGACACAGAGCGACATTACTAATGGGTTATATAGATACCGTCAGGTGCTGGCACTGGCAACTTCCAACTTTTGGCAACTTCCAAAACCGGAAGTACCCTCCCCTATATAAGCCCCTCCCATCCGGGAGCACCTCAGTTTTTTGCCAGTGTCTAAGGTGTTGGCCAAGAAGAAACATGTGTTTTTCACTGAGCTTGCGTACAGGTTCTTTTGGGCCTCAGTAAGCTATTCCGGATCCGACCAAAAAAGCTTCATAGCTAAACGGTCGGTACCCGGGCCTTGCAGCAGAAGAGCAAGGTTTTGCCTGTAATGCTTCTCTTAGGAGAGCTGGACCCTGGGATCCAGAGCTCTGGTCATACCCACGACCAAGATGTTTTCTGTGCAGGGTGCTATACAGGTCCAGGGGAGTGGAATCCTTGGGAACCCGGTCCCTGAAGGTTTGATTACAATGCCTGCCGTGATAGGTGAAGTTTGGGCTTTTGTGGACCAAACAAAGTCCTGCGGCGGGGAACAGGTAAGTGGGGGCCCCCAGGAACTTGGTTCTATTGCGGGACCCCCAAGCCTAATTTGTCTTTCTGTCTGTTACCTAATGGTATTCCCGCAAAATTCTGTGCATGCCTGTAACTACTAAAAAAATGTAATAATTTTTAATGGTGGTCAAGAAAAAATAAATACATTTTTTATATATATTTAATATATTAGACTGCGGTACCTGTGTTTGTCCACTAGAGGCCGCTGTGGAACGTTTCTTGTCATGTGGACTAGTTTCTTTTCATCAGAGCGAGTCCAGGCAGATGGTGAGTTCTCTTATGGGAAATTGCTTCCTCTGCCATGTTGCAATGCTCGTCCATCCCCCGGCCTGCGGCAAAGGGGCCCTGGCTCTTGTCCCTGGTTTCCATTTTCGAAATTAGCGCCGAAGGCGCACGTGGCCGCGCGCGTGCGCGTGCACGCGCCTCTATATATAGAGGTGAGCCGGGAAAGGGGGCGGAGCCTGGGGGATGACGCTCTGTGCGCGCCGCAGCGCTTCTGCGCATGTGCGGGCGTCCCAGCATGTTAAAAACCACAATTTTGTGTGGTGAGCTGGCTATGAGGTACAGAGACAGAGCTGGCAACATTTAAAGAAGGCATACAGCAAGCGGTTGATGCAGGCATCCCCTAGAAAGGCACATTAGTAGACACCAACTGTTTCTTATAGCAGCATTTATGCTAGACTATTGTCAGTAACTGGTGTATTTCGGCTGGAATACCTCAGCTTTGTGGCTTAGGAATATGCCGTCTAAAAACTCCGGGACTAGAAATTCCAGGAGGAATAGGGGGTCTCCATCGGGCTCTGAGGATCTTGGGCATGCTTTGGCTGCACCAGTCTCCCCTGAAGAATCAGAGGTTAGTGACCGTAGAGCACCCTCAGGAGTACCTGGTACTGTGGCTGTCCTCAGTTCACCTGCTCCTGTGTATGTAACAGAGGAGGTTTTTTCCTCAGCTCTGGGAGGGCTGGAAGAGAGATTGTCAGCATTGATCGCGGCTTCCCTGTCACAGGAGAAAAGCGCCCGATCTCCGTCTCCTCCCTCAGAGTGCCTGTTAACAGAGCAACAGTCCCATACAGGGATCGACCTACCTGAAGGGGATCAGGATGAGGTCGATTCGGTTGTAGAGGAATCAACAGTGGAAGAGCCGTTCTCAGCATCACATGCTGAAAGGTTATGGGTTCAGTCCCTGACTAATATGGTCCGATCAGCATTTAAAATGCCACTTGCGGAGCCATCATCCACTCCTGTCTCCTCGTTGGGGTCGCTAAAAGCTCCCCAGACTGTTTGTTCCTTTCCGATCCATCCTTTACTGGAAGGGCTCATTTACCAGGATTGGGAGCATCCTGACAAAATATTTACTCCCCCCAAGAGATTTCCGGTGGTCTATCCCATGGAGGATAAGTTCATCAGAAAATGGAGGGTCCCTACAGTGGACGCAGCCATCTCTTGTGTGAATAAATCACTGACATGTCCGGTGGATAATGTCCAAATGTTCAAGGACCCAATAGATAAAAAATTGGAGTCCTTATTAAAATCTGCTTTTTCTACAGTAGGATTGGTGACACAACCAGCAGTGGCAGCTATTGGGGTCTGCCAAGCAGTGAAGGATCAGTTGAAACAGGTCTTAAGAGACTTGCCAGATCAGCAGGCTCTTGCCCTAGCTGATCTACCTAGAGCCTTATGCTTTGCGGTGGACGCTATAAAGGATTCAATCCATCAGGCCTCCCGCCTTACGCTGTCTGTAGTACATATGTACAGGCTTCTATGGCTCAAAAACTGGTCTGCTGAAGCTCCCTGTAAAAAATTGCTGGTCAGCTTCCCATTTCATGGTGAACGCTTATTCGGGGAAGACCTGGACAAATATATCCAGAGAATTTCCAGCGGTAAAAGTACACTTTTGCCGGTTAAAAATAGAGTTAGAGGTCCCTCTTTTAAGAGGCCTGCTTCTCCAGTCCCTAGGACATCGGCTGTGAAACAGTTCCGACGGCCTCCTCGGTCAAATCCTGGAGGTAAAAATCAGGGACAATTGCACGAGACAGATGGGTGCTCTCCGCAGTAGATCTGGGATACATATTGGAGTTAAAAAACTCCCCTCCTTCCCGCTTTATAAGGTCAAACGTGCCAAGGGATCCCCAGAAGAGAGGATCCCTCCTGTTGGCACTAGAACAATTATTGCTCCAAGCAGTAATTTATAGAGGTTCCCCTGGAAGAATGGGGGTTCGGGTTTTACTCAAACCTCTTTACAGTCCCGAAGCCAAACGGGGACGTGAGGCCCATATTAAATCTAAAAGGGCTAAACAAATTCCTACATATCAGGACTTTCCGGATGGAGTCGATCCGGTCGGTAGCCACTGCCCTACAAGGGGAGGAATGGTTAGCCTCGATCGACATCAAAGATGCTTATTTGCACATTCCCATCTTTCCAGCCCACCAAAAATTTCTACGCTTTGCGGTAGAAGGGCGCCATTTTCAGTTCAGAGCCTTACCCTTCGGTCTGGCCACAGCACCAAGAGTGTTCACAAAAATTCTGGCCCCATTATTGGCCAATCTAAGAACACGAGGTGTAACGATAAAGGCATATCTAGACGACTTGTTGCTGATAGACCACTCAGTGGAAAAAAAGGGCCATACTGTCAGCCTGGAACAAAAAAGTTCAGGCTCTGGACTTACCAATGTCCTTGTCCCCTTCCGTTCGCAAGAGCCTCCGCTGGTGGTTGGTTCCCCAGAATCTGGAAAGAGGGAAATCCTTCAGTCCGATTTCTTGGAAGGTGGTCACTACAGATGCCAGCCTTATAGGCTGGGGAGCAGTGCTGGAGCAATGGTCTCTCCAGGGCAGATGGTCGGATGCGGAAAAGGCCCTGCCCATCAATCTCTTAGAGATACGAGCAGCCCGGTATGCCCTAGTAGCATGGACATCCAAACTCCAAGGGTCCCCTGTCAGAATTCAATCAGACAATGCCACAGCAGTGGCATATATCAATCGTCAGGGGGGCACCAGGAGTCGTGCAGCCCAAAGGGAAGTAAATTACATCCTGAGATGGGCAGAAAGATATGTCCCAGCCATATCTGCGGTATTCATTCCAGGAGTGGAGAATTGGAAGGCGGACTTTCTAAGTCGCCAACAATTATGCCCAGGGGAATGGTCCCTTCATCCCGAGGTTTTCCGGACAATATGTCAGCGGTGGGGAACACCGGATGTAGATCTGCTAGCATCCAGATTCAACACAAAAGTGGACAGGTTTGTCTCTTGGACAAGGGATCCCCTAGCTTGCGGCTCGGATGCCCTAGTGTTCCCTTGGGATCAGTTCAAGCTGATATATGCATTCCCACCGCCACAATTGTTACCTCGATTACTCCGCAGAATCAGGGTAGAAAAGAAGCCAGTGATTCTGGTGGCTCCAGCGTGGCCCCGAAGAGCATGGTACGCGGAGATTGTAAAAATGTCTGTGGGGAGTCCTTGGACCCTCCCACATCGTCCGGACCTGCTTTCGCAAGGACCGATATACCACCCTTCCTTACCAGCCCTAGGTTTGACGGCCTGGCTATTGAAGCCCACATTCTAAAAAAGAGAGGGCTCTTTAATGCTGTGGTATCTACCATGATCAATGCCAGGAAGCCGGTATCCAGGCAGATCTACTATAGAATCTGGAAGGCGTACATCGCCTGGTGTGAGGCCAAGAAATGGCATCCACGTAAATACGTAATAGGTAGGATTCTGGACTTCCTACAATGGGCTGTAGATAGGAAGCTTGCCTTGAGTACTATCAAGGGTCAGATTTCGGCCTTGTCAATATTTTTTCAAAGGCCCTTGGCTTCGCATTCACTAGTCAAAGCCTTTATACAAGGAGTGATGCGTATTAGTCCTCCGGTTAATATTCCCATATGTCCATGGGATCTAAACTTGGTTCTGTCGGTTTTACAGAAACAACCATTTGAACCATTACAGCATATTTCCTTGGTGCTTCTCACCAGGAAATTGATTTTTCTAGTAGCCATTTGTTCGGCTAAAAGAGTGTCGGAATTAGCAGCTATGTCCTGTAAAGAGCCATATCTGGTTATCCATAAGGACAGAGTAGTATTACGTCCTCAGCCAGCCTTTCTTCCTAAGGTGGTATCGAGGTTTCATTTGAACCAAGATGTGGTTCTTCCTTCTTTTTTCCCCAGACCTACTTCGGTAGAGGAAAAGTTATTGCATTCTTTGGATGTAGTAAGAGCAGTTAAAGCTTATCTAAAAGCCACTGCTCAGATTCGCAGAACGGATACTTTGTTTATTCTGCCGGAAGGCCCCAGAAAGGGTCAGGCAGCGTCAAAATCTACTTTAGCCAGGTGGATTCGACAGGTCATAATACAAGCCTATGGCTTGAGAAGGAGACCGCCTCCGTTCAAAGTTAGAGCGCACTCCACGAGAGCAGTTGGAACTTCATGGGCAGTGCATCACCAGGCCTCCCTGGCTCAAATCTGTAAGGCCGCAACATGGTCTTCAGTTCACACGTTTACTAGGTTCTACCAGGTGGACGTTAGAAGTCAGGAGGATGTCGCCTTTGGGCGCAGTGTGTTGCAGGCCGCAAAAGATCCTCATGTCTGATAGCGCTCAGCTTATATATGGTGTATCCCCCCCTCATTTGGCATTGCTTTAGGACATCCCATTAGTAATGACTATGTCGCTCTGTGTCCCGTGATGTACGAGAAAGAAAATAGGATTTTTATAACAGCTTACCTGTAAAATCCTTTTCTTGGAGTACATCACGGGACACAGAGCTCCCGCCCCTCTTTGGGGACACTTATTGCTTTGCTACAAAACTGAGGTGCTCCCGGATGGGAGGGGCTTATATAGGGGAGGGTACTTCCGGTTTTGGAAGTTGCCAGTGCCAGCACCTGACGGTATCTATATAACCCATTAGTAATGACTATGTCGCTCTGTGTCCCGTGATGTACTCCAAGAAAAGGATTTTACAGGTAAGCTGTTATAAAAATCCTATTTTTTCCACAATTTTGGTTCTCAAGTCCTCACAGTTCTCTTCTCTTTCTGTTGTCCATGCTTAGTGTGGCACACACAGTGCAAAGACTAATGCCTTGTACACACGATCGGAGTATCCGATGGTCTAAAATCCGATGAAATCTTTCATCGGAATTCCGTTCAAGCTGTCTTGTATACACACTGTCAGAGTAAATTCCGACCGTCCAAAACGCGGTGACATACAACACGTACGATGGCAGTATAATGGGGAAGTTCAAATCCAACGGCGCCACCCTTTGGGCTGCTTTTGCTGATTTCGTGTTACAGCGTGTTAGTAAAAGTTTGGTGTTAGCCGATTCGCGCTTTTCAGTCTCCATGCTTTCCAGATCGTTTTCTGCATTTCAGTTTGTGCTTGTGGGTTTGTATCTGTCTTTCAGTGCGTGTAGTCAGGTCGTATCTGTTTTTGAGGGCGTTCTTGTCCGCTCGTGTCTGTTTTTCAGGTCGGTCTTCATAGGACTTTCTGTTCCTCAGTGCGTTCTGTTTAAGTTCGTTCTGACCAGCCAACCGGTTTCTAGCCATGTTGAAAGTACGTTCTCATCGTAGAGCTTGTGCTGCGTATGCGCTTGGTGTTGCGGTTAATACTTTGACCCGAGCTCAGTCCATGAACAGGGTGAGGAGGCGTTCATGGACCAAGAATTGGTTGCTCCAGCGGGACCAATTCTCTCATATGCCCCTGCTGCGGGAAATCCAGGAGAATAATGCTGATGACTACAGGAATTATCTCTGGATGATGGACCCCGTTTTTCACCGTCTGTTGGATTTGCTGTCCCCCTATATCATGAGGTAGGACACTGTGATGCGCCAAGCCATCACTGCCGAGCAGAGGCTAGTTGCCACGTTGCGATACCTGGCAACTGGGAGAAGCCTGCAGGACCTCAAGTTCACTACAGGCATCTCCCCTCAGGCTCTGGGGATCATTATCCCAGAAATCTGTTCTGCCATAATTTCAAGTTCTGCAGAAGGACTATATTAAGGTAAGTTTTCTCCTTTAACATCATATTCTATGTATTTAATTTTTGCTAATGTATTTAATTTCTTTCATCATTCCCTAATTACCATGATTGTAATATGCTGTGAATGTCCCCTTTGTCCTCATGCATGCTGTAAGCTTTTAATGCTCCTTTTTTGGCCTACATGCATATTTCCCTTCACAAACCTCTCCAGCATGCTATCCTGGGCCCATACACACCTAGCCTAGTCACTTCCCAATGTATTTTGTCAGCTCCATTGTAGTGCTTTACCCCCCCCCCCCCTAAAATGTGTTCAAATGTTTTGGTTCTCATTAAATGTATGCAGAGTGGCAGAGGCTTTTTTTTGGAGGGCCCAAACTCAGCTAGAACCCCTTCCCCCCCCTAAATTTTTTTAAATGGGCCATCAGAGGGGATGAGGAATCTGATAATTGGGCCCTTTATTTTTGTCTTTAAATACTCCAAAAAATATATATTAAACTGATGTTGGCCAAGAATGTTTTTGTGTAATCTGCTTGCAATGTTATGTGCAAAAGAACCAATTTATTTTTCTGGTTTGACTCCACAGTTTTCTTCTTCGCCACAGGACTGGCAGACCGTTCTTGCCTGTTCCTTACAGCTATGCATATGGCGGAATATAAACTGAACCACATATATTCAGCTGCTGCATCCTCCATAATTATTTGAGGAGAAATTCTCCTAATTATATTACAACAGTTGGACCTGAGGCCGGACTTCCTGGGAATCCCCTGATGGGCCTGGATACTGGCCGTACTGGCTTGGCCCCCCAAAACGCCCGTGAAGTGCGTGATAAATATGTTGAGTACTTTATGGGTAGGGGGGCCATTGCTATGCCAGACAATCTCAGATTTTTTGAGTCAAAAATAAACAAAAAAATACATTTATGTGAAAAACTTGATTTGTTATTATTGCTTGTGTTTCTTTTATCTGTCTCCCAGGTTCTCCTAGTGCACTTTAACTGAAAAGTGGATTTGTCTTTGGGAAATAACCACCATTGTCCATGTAAACAAGAACTTAATTTTCAAACTGGCATTGAACATAGAAAGAAGAAGCCACACATTGTTGAGTAGAAAACGATTTTTCTCTGTGCACATTCACATGTGCGTTATAAAAATTCTTAGAAAATTCTAAGCAGTTTTGTACCAAAAATAATAATTATTTTTTTTTTTTTTCGGTTTTGCATAAACAGGCATGTTTCGAACAAAAAAACATATAAAACAATGCAACTTACAAAGTTCAACCTTTGAGAAACTGAAGGCAATATCAGACATTATATAGTGTTTAAAAAATAAGTTGCTGTTGCCTTCAGCAGATGGGGTGATGTCACCCCTGAACAAGCCAAATTTTGAAGATGCACACAAATTGTGTGGCAAAATGGATATTTTCCTCCTGATCCCATTCCAAATGTCAACATGTGCTATGTCCCATCATGGTGGATCAATGGACGTGTTTTGGGGGTGCAACCCCTTCCTCTCACCTACTTGAGTTGCGAGGAAGGGGTTGCACCCACAAAACACGTACATTGATTTCCCCTGATGATCTTTACACTCTCACCAACACATCAATCATGTTCTTAATTTGTTAATCAAAACAATTGAGTTTGTGCCTTATAATGTCGATTTCACGACTCATAACCATGAGGTCCTGGATTATGATTTGTGCGCTCCCACTGGAGAAAGGAGGAGATTGCTCATCAACAAGCAGCACATCACCTAAAAACAAAAAGTAAAAAAACATGTCTTATAAATGCATGCATGCATCTATTCCCTGAATCTGTTGTGTATGACACTGACCTGTTGTGGTGACAATCTCGCACACTTCCTCCACCTCTCCTTCTTCCACATCCTGAGGTTGGGGTTCTCTCTGAGGTTGGGGTTCCCTCTGTTCTTTCCGAGGTGTGGGGTTCCTGGGCTCCTCAGAGTGGTGTCCTCAAATTCTTTGCTCCCCTATGAGAATGAAACAAAAGGTATACTTAGCACACAGATATTTGAGGGCAGAAATAGGAATATAAAACATTGCTTGGAAGTGGGGTACAATTGTCTGTTTTGGCAGAGTTCCAAGATGAAGACATGTTTTTTTGATTTTTCAAAACCTAGAATACTTACCTTTTTTTGCCAAGTTACACACATGGAGACACCCCAAGTATCCACTGTAGCACCTGTGTGGGACACCCTAAAAAGGTTGTTCTGGTGTCCCACACTAGTGCTCCTGAGTCCAGATGTGTAACCAGCTGCCGAGTGTCCTCTCCTTTACACTGAATCCAGTTTGTATTTCACATTCTATTTACAAACACTTTCATCTAGACAACAATGTTTATAAACATTGTTTTAATACAAATAGGCATGACCAAATGTGGTTTAACCTGTATCTGCGCAAAACAGCGTATTTTTGACAAATTATGTTTACTACGAACGATTATACTTTGGTCACTAACCTGAAAGTTGACATTTTCAAATGTCCAACCAGTCAATCAAAGCACATGGAGCAACATGCAAGTATAATAATCAAATTAGTAATAACACAGGAGAAATACTTTACTTTTTGCTAGCATTTTGTTGATCTTCCTGTACTGCTCCGGCTCCCTCAGCTTCAGGTCAGACCACCTTTTTCTCAGCTGCTCCTTGGATCTCCGGACCCCAAATTTCTTGTACAGACTCCTCACCACTTTGCTCAATATTTTGGTCTTTCTGAGATTAGGGGTCTTGTACGGCCCATGCTTCCCACCATAATCTCGACTCCGCAAGATCTCTGCCATTTCAGCAAAGGACATATTACTGGCCTTGTATCTTCTCCTGGATCGGGACGTTTCCGGCTCCGGGTTTTCCTCGTCGGTACTTAATATAACACGCACCTGCTGTGTCACCGCCATGTCTTCTACCACTGTGCGCCGAACGAGAAGGGGCGGGGAATAAACTAGAAAGAATGTCAGGGGCAGGCAACGTTTCACGCATGCGCAGGGTATACAATGATAACACGCATGTGTCGTAACTACGTTGTTTGCGCAGAGTAAGGAGGACCGGAAGTGTTGAACGTCAGAAACAAAGGTAAAAATTTAACTTGGGGCATCAGTGGCCTATACTGATTCATGATTAAAGGCCTATATTGGGATACGATTAGGACAGTTCAGGCTGACCTAGTGTTTTTGTCTTGTGTTTTATCTTGCAGAAAATATGCAGAATTTTAAGGATCCTGCAATAATGTCAGCATTCATTGACAAATATAGGGAGCTCAGAAACTTATGGGACATAAAACACAGTTTGTACCATAACCGTGACGTAAGGAGGGCAACAATTGACAAATTTGTTGAATTTATGAAGACCTGGATCCCAGAGGCAGACTATAATATGTTGAATAATAAAATCAATAACGTGAGAAATGTACAATAAGCAGCACAAAGCAATCCGCAAATCACGGACATCAGGAACAGCAGCAGACAAAGTGCATGTCCCCAAGCTATGGTACTACAAACACTTGCGTTTTCTGGACGACCAGATTGAAGCCAGGGAATCACTTTCGAGCCTTCCCTCCAGCCTTCCCTCCACCCCTGCAGAGGGTGCCGAGGAGCTACCTGACCTGGAAGAGCCGGATCTGATTATCTATAGCCAGGTAGAGTATTTTACAACATGTTTATTGTCCTAGAATTATTGTTGAGAAATAGATGTTTAGTATTCCCAAATTAAGAATTAAACCCAAAAAAAGTTACATATCAATAGACAGTAGTCGACAGAATTGTTTTGGACAAGAATGAAAAATGCTGGGGTCAGAATGATAGTCTTTTCTATTTATTAACATTCAATTTGCAACAGTCATGACCTGAAAATTGTGTGTGATTGATGAACCAAAAAATGTCCCTTTTTTATACACAGGATGAGGTCAGCCAGGAGGGTGAGGCTCTGGAGTGTGACAGCCAGGAGGAGGCCGGGCCAAGTGGCAGCCAGCAGGTTCCCAGGCCAAGTGGCAGCACCCAGTCACAAGTGCATGCCCTTCACGTCAGACCAAAAAGGCCCAGGAAGATGACACAGGTGGAGGAGGAATCCCTGAGGATCATAAGGGACGCAGCAGAGATAATGAGAGCCCCCCATAACCCTGTAGAGTCCTGTGGCCAATAAGCTCCAGGAAGTGGAGGAGGGACAACGTAGACTCTGAGGAGCTTTTTTTATGGTCCTTCAGAGGGCGGTGAGGGGCCAGCTGAGAGAGGCCACCCATCTGTGTGATCTCGCCCATCCTTCTCCTCCTGCCACATTTCCAACACCAGAGCCACAGCCTGCAAGGGGGCATGGAAGGAACGCTGCAGGGAAGCGTGGAGGGAATGCTGCAGGGAGCCGTGGGGGGAAGGCTACAAGGAAGACCAGAAAGTGAATCCCTGGCTTCAAGCTGCTCTACCAGAAGACGCAGGCTGTTGTAGTACCACAGCTTGGGGACATATATGACATCTGCTGCTGCTCCTGATTTCTGTGATTTGGGGACCAGATTGTGCTCCCAATTCTATGGACTCCTCAAGATATTTAATTTTAGTTACAACACACTTGATGTCTGCCTTGGGGTCCTAAGGCTGCGTAAATTCAAAAAATGTCTCCATTGTTGCCCTGCCTCTTTATTTTGTTACCAGAATAAATGGATATTTTATTTAATTGAAATACTTGTGTTTTTCATAAAAAAGGACAGTTTGGTTGTGAGTAGGAAGGTACATTTCCTAAATACAATGCGTAATTAACAAGGGATACCAACCAACCTTCTTGAGGGGAAAAAAAATACAAGATAATAGTTATTGGGGTAACTTGACTAGAAAATAAAAATGGAGATCACAAGAAAATATTAAAACCCCACAAAAAAAATTAGGAGATCTTGATTCAAATCACCCAAAAAAACGGAAAATTTTATTCAAATACTTACCGTAATTTTCCTTTCCTGACGAGCTCCATGTCAGCACAGCTGGGTGAGGCTCCGCCCACCCCTACGTGGTCAGGACTTAACTATAAATTTTTCACTCACCTCAACCTCAGCGTTTCGTATCTATTACTACTTAACTGGACGGGTTCTGTGCTGACATGGAGCTCGTCAGGAAAGGAAAATTACGGTAAGTATTTGAATTAAATTTTCAGTTTTCCTGACGGCTCCATGTCAGCACAGCTGGGAATTAACTAGCCAAAACAGGGGAGGGATAATGCTACACACTCCAATTCTGACTAAAACGGTAACAGAAACCATAATGCTTCTGACAAACCCAACTGTCATGAATATGAATATTTTGTATTACGGATAGTTTGAGACACCCGGCCTGCTGTCACCCTCAAGGTCTGGACCCTTCTAGTGAGAATGCCGTGACTCTCCTGGCACAGCCAGCCTTACAACCTGCAGGCCAAGGAGATGAGGTTATCAACCAAGAGATAATGATTTTACGGCTCCCAGCAAGATTATTATGTGTTCCACCTGAAAAGGACAAACAGATGTACAGAGCTCCTGATGGCAGGAGTCGCCTTGATTAAATATTTTAGCGCTTAGCCCACATCCGATGGGCTAACTTTTTGAGTACTCCCCAAAGGGAACATAGAAGGGAAACCTCTTGTGTGATATGGACTCTAAAGGTCAGTTCAGGCACATATTAGAGCATTGGCATGAGCACCATTCTGTCTGGGAAGTACGCGAGTATGGGTTCTTTAAACCCAAGGACACCAATGCTGATGTAATTGCCACCAGTAAATCAGTTTCAGCGAGAAAGTACCACAGGGTGATTGAAGGCATCCGATGAAATAACATCCATCAGCATTGGTATATCTCATTCCGGAAACAAGTTTGGGGTTTCAACCAAATTGAATCTTGAAAAACTGTATAATTAAGCGTTGGAAGCTTGCTGAATGCCGGTGAAGACAGCGATAGCCAAAATGCATTTCTATAGCATGCTTGCACATAGAATTAAGTCAAGCCATGCCTGTAGACATTCGAAGCAGGCTTCTGAAGAGTCCAGAGTAAAATCTTGATCAGCGAATATACTGGGCATATATGTCCTGTTCTACTATAGGCGTGCTTAGCGCTGACCGTTCTTGTTTCGTAGAACTGTTCAAATCTTCACAGAGCATTCGACATCCATTAGGCTCTGCCTCTCTTGACCCAGGCCATCAGCCTGAGCCTGTCCGATGCTGGATGAATGGGACTGGAGAAGATTTGATCTACCAGGCAGAGGGCGTCACTCCTTGACACTCATCAGGATGAGTAGCGGGTACCAAAACTGTCACCTTCCCTTGCCCCAGCCTTAGCTGGAAGCTGAGAATCTGTCACATACCTAGCGGTGATGAGCCCGGACTTGCAGAGGAAGGCCTCCCTTACGGCTCCCACCAGCGGCCCCTGGTAAGGTAACAGCAGGCGCGGAGGTAGGAGGGGTACGAGTGCCTGGCAGGATCAACCAAGGTGAAGGTAGTTATGCAGACTTGATAGGCACACTGGACACAGCAGGTAGAACTGGAATCAGGAACACTCAGCAAACTGTAATCGTTCAGCAGACTGGACCGGAACCAGGAACACAGGAACTCAGCAAACTGGATCAGCTTAGCAGACTGGACCGGAACCAGGAACACAGGAACTCAGCAAACTGGATCAGCTTAGCAGACTGGACCGGAACCAGGAACACAGGAACTCAGCAAACTGGATCAGCTTAGCAGACTGGACCGGAACCAGGAACACAGGAACTCAGCAAACTGGATCAGCTTAGCAGACTGGACCGGAACTAGGAACAGTGAGATTGGTCAGACAAGCCGGGTCGGTTAACTGGCTGGCAGCAAGGTACAGAGGGATCAGACAGAGGAGAGGTCACAACAAGCCAGGGGTCGGATGCAGGCAGAAAACTGGAGAAGTCACAGGCAGGCCGGGTCAAACACAGGTAAGTCTTCAGATCAGGTTTTCAGGTACTCAACGCTGTAGAGCAGACAGCAGGGACTGTCTGCGATTGACAGGTTTAAATAGCCCCTCTGGCGCCACCTGCAGGGCGGAGCATGCGCAACCGAGAATCAGTAAGACCGGGACACCTGCTTCTGGCAGGATCTCCATGACATTGCCCCCCCCCCCAAGGGGCAGCCTCCGGATGCCCATCCGGGCAAACTTCTCAGGGTGAGATCTCTTGAAGGACTGCACCAGGCTTCTAGCATGGATGTTCTCAGGCTCCCAAGAGTTTTCTTCGGGTCCGTAGCCCTTCCACTTAATCAGGAATTGGTTCTGGTTATTCCTTCTTCTAAAATCCATAATGGCTTCCACTTCGAATTCCTCCTCCCCGTCTACAATGACAGGATCAGGGAGAGCCGGACTTCGGCCTGGAAATGGGTTGGGAACCGAAGGCTTCAGCAGAGATACATGGAAGACCGGATGGATCTTGAGGGAGTCAGGGAGCTCCAGTTCATAAGCCACTTCATTGATTTTCCTTTTGACAGGAAACGGCCCTAAGAATTTGGGGCCCAGTTTCTTAGAGGGGCATGCCATCCTCAAGTTTAAAGTGGATAACCATACTTGGTCGCCGGGTGCCAGCATTAATTCACCCCGTCTCTTCCTGTCAAAAATTGTCTTGTTGTGTTCCTGAGTCTTGGTCATGGTTTCCTGCAGAAGTTGGTTGTTGGATAAAAAGAAGTTCAACTTTTCCTGGACTGCGGGCACCGTACATTCAGGAAGGGAATTGGGCAGGAATGAAGGATGGAAACCGTAATTTGCGAAGAATGGGGACTGCTTGGTAGCGGAATGCGTAGAGTTGTTATTGGCAAACTCGGCCAATGGGAGCAGGGAAACCCATTTATTCTGAGCGAATGAAGAGAAGCAGCGCAGGTACTGCTCAAGGGTCTGGTTAGTCCTCTCAGTCTGTCCGTTGGTCTGGGGATGGTAAGCGGAGGAAAGGGACAATTCTATCTCCAGAGCCTTGCAGAGGGATCTCCAAAACCGGGAGGTAAATTGTACCCCTCGGTCGGAGACAATATTGGCTGGTACCCCGTGGAGTCTGACGACCTCTCTGATGAACACCTGTGCGGTTTCGGGAGCTGAGGGAGTCCCCTTCATGGGAATGAAATGTGCCATCTTGGATAGACGGTCTACTATCACGAAGATAGTGGTGTGACTCTCAGCCGGAGGCAACTCGACGATAAAGTCGATAGACAGCATTTTCCAGGGTCTGTCTGGGACGGGTAGGGGTCTCAGTAGTCCCCAGGCCTTGGATTTGTAACCCTTGTTTCGGGTACAAACTATGCAAGACTCCACAAACTTCCTACAGTTCTCGCGGAGCCGAGGCCACCAAAAGGTACGCTGTACCAAGTCGGTGGTCTTGGCAACGCCAAAGTGCCTGGCAAGGGCATGGTCGTGGCAGAGTTCCAGTACGGTTATTCTCAGCTCTTCAGGTACGTAGATCCTGTTCTGGTACCAAAACAGCCCATCTTTGGCCTGCAATTCCGGTTCGGAGGGGGGTCTCTGCCCAGTGGAGGCTTGCTTGATCCGGGAGAGTAGGTCTTCCTGAAGCAGAAGGAAGTTTCCAGGAGCAAGAATGGTGTCTGGAGGAGAGGTTTCCTTAGACTTATGGAACATCCGAGAGAGGGCATCGGGCTTAATGTTCTTGGAACCGGGGCGGTAAGTGACATGGAAGGAGAACCAGGAGAAGAAAAGCGCCCACCTGGCTTGTCGTGGTTTTAGCCTTTTCGCTGCCTTCAGGTACTCCAGGTTCTTGTGGTCGGTGAATATCAGAATCGGGTGGGCAGCCCCCTCCAACAGATAACGCCACTCCTCTAATGCGGACTTGATCGCCAGCAATTCCCGATCCCCCACGTCGTAGTTCCTCTCTGCCGCAGATAACTTGCGAGAGAAAAAAGCTACTGGGTGGAGCAAGGCTCTGGTCCCCTGTCTTTGGGACAGTATTGCTCCTACCGCAATTTCCGAGGCGTCTACCTCCAGAACGAACGGTAATGAGGAATCTGGGTGCTTCAAGATAGAGGCAGAGGTAAAGAGACCCTTCAGGGCCTCAAAGGCCTTTTGGGCCTCAGGGGACCAGTGGAAACGGATCCCTTGTTTGGTCAGCTGGGTGATGGGTGCGATGATGGCTGAGAACCCTCTGATGAATTTGCGATAGAAGTTGGCGAATCCAACGAAACGTTGGATCCCCTTCTTGTCCGCCGGGACTGGCCAGTCCAGAATTGCAGCAATCTTTTGAGGGTCCATTTTGATGCCCTCGCTGGAGATAATTAGTCCCAAGAACGATATACTTTCCAGCTCAAATTCACACTTCTCGGCCTTCGCATACAGGCCGTGCTGGCGAAGCCGAGCCAACACACTTCTGACGTGCCTGCGGTGGGAATCAAGGGAGGAAGAAAAAATTAGTATATCATCCAGGTAGACAATGACAAAGAGATCTAGGAAGTCCCGGAGTACATCGTTAATGAAATACTGGAAAGTGGCAGGGGCGTTGCACAACCCGAAGGGCATTACCCGGTACTCGAAATGTCCGAATCGGGTGCGGAAAGCGGTCTTCCACTCATCCCCCTCCTTGATGCGGACCAAATTGTAGGCTCCGCGGAGATCAAGTTTGGTAAAAATGATGGCTGTTCCCAGTCTCTGAAATAGTTCCGGTACCAAGGGGAGAGGGTAGCGTTTTTTTTTACTGTGATTTTATTTAATTCACGATAGTCCACACAGGGTCGAAGGGTATGATCCTTCTTCTCTACGAAAAAGATGCCTGCACCGGCTGGAGATGTAGACGGACGAATGAACCCTTTCTGTAGGTTTTCATCGATATAGTCTTTTAGTGCCCCCTGTTCTACCTCTGTTAACGGGAAGATCCTGCCAAATGGAATTGCCGCTCCGGGAAGTAGGTCAATGGGGCAATCATAGGCCCGATGAGGTGGTAGAGTCTCTGCCCCTTGTTTGCTAAACACATCAAGAAAGTCATGGTAGACCTCAGGGATGGATTGCCGTATTCCAGCCTCCGTATTGATACATAAGAGGGTGGCCGGCCCAGGGGTTTTGAGTGTACCGCAGGATTGCTGGCAGTAAGGAGAAGAAAAGGTCACCAACCCCGTGGCCCAGTTGATGGTAGGGTTGTGGACCTGTAGCCAAGGTATACCAAGGATCACAGGGAACAATGGAGAAGAGATAATGTCCAGGCGTAAGTATTCTTGGTGGGTTCCGGAGATGGTGGAGATGGTAGCGGGTAAAGGGGCGGTCTCTTGGACCACTGGTCCAGACCTAATGATGGA
Source organism: Rana muscosa (assembly GCA_029206835.1). NCBI lineage: Eukaryota > Metazoa > Chordata > Amphibia > Anura > Ranidae > Rana > Rana muscosa. The sequence continues at coordinate 901,570,981 of CM055116.1, read as the reverse complement.
CCCATCAGCCAAATGCACACATAGTCCATGGGTCTTGGTGACAAGAGGGATCTGGTGCTTGATGGCAAAGACTGAGTCCATAAAGCAGCTGCAAGCCCCGGAATCAATAATGGCGGGCACTTGCAGAGTCCTTCCTGGGAGCTGTAACGAGACAGAGAGAGCAAGGTGAGATGTGGACTTGGCCTGTGGGTTGGTAGTGTCAGAAGATACTGAAAGACACTTACGAAGTTTCAGGGGACAATTTATAACGAAGTGTCCGGGTTCCCCGCAGTACAGGCACAAATTGTTCACTCGGCGACGTTGGCGTTCCTGTTGGGTGAGGGAAGGACGAAGCACTGCAAGCTGCATGGGCTCGGGTATGTCAGATGTAGCGGCTGGAGGTGCAACAGGTGCTGGGTGCAGATGGCTGGCAGCCCGGGGAAGCATCCAGGTCGGGCGGGAGAAGCCCGTGGACCTCTCAGCCCTTCGTTCCCTGAGACGTCGGTCGATCTGGATTGTTAAGTCAATTAGTGAATTCAGGGTTGGTGGTATGCCAACCCTAGCGAGCTCGTCCTTCAGAGGGTCGGACAGACCTATGCGGAACTGATGGCGGAGGGCGGCGTCGTTCCAACTGGTATCTGCGCTCCACCGTGTAAATTCCGTTACGTAGTCCTCTGCTGCTCTGCGCCCCTGCTGAAGGGTGCGCAAGGCGGTCTCTGCGGTTACTGAGAGCTGGGAATCTTCATATAGCTGGGCCATGGTGTCGAAGAAGGCAGTAAGGTTGTTTAACGCCATATCTTTCCGTTCCAAGAGACGGTGGGCCCAGCTCTGAGGGTCTCCGGAAAGCAGGGACATCACAAAGCCCACCTTGGTGGCTTCCAAGGAGAAGGTGCGAGGCTGCAGGGCGAAGTAGAGTTCACAGGAATTACGAAAAGCCCTAAACTTGCTTCGATCCCCGGAGAATTTTTCGGGTGTAGGGACCCTGGGCTCCGGAGGAAGCATGACAACTGTGGGTGAGGATCCTGCCCCAGCAGTGGAGGTAGAGGTATGGGATCCCCCTTGGGCTCCGGAGGGGTTGGAGAGGACCCGCACTTGTTCTTCCAGATGGGTGTAGCCTTGCTGGAGGTTCTTGACCGCTTCAGCCAATCCTGCCAGGTGCCGACATAGTTCCTCCATAGGTGAGGCTCCCTGCTCGGGCTCAGACATGGCTGTCTGCTACTGTCACGTACCTAGCGGCGATGAGCCCGGACTTGCAGAGGAAGGCCTCCCTTACGGCTCCCACCAGCGGCCCCTGGTAAGGTAACAGCAGGCGCGGAGGTAGGAGGGGTACGAGTGCCTGGCAGGATCAACCAAGGTGAAGGTAGTTATGCAGACTTGATAGGCACACTGGAACACAGCAGGTAGAACTGGAATCAGGAATACTCAGCAAACTGGAATCGTTCAGCAGACTGGACCGGAACCAGGAACACAGGAACTCAGCAAACTGGATCAGCTTAGCAGACTGGACCGGAACCAGGAACTCAGCAAACTGGATCAGCTTAGCAGACTGGACCGGAACCAGGAACACAGGAACTCAGCAAACTGGATCAGCTTAGCAGACTGGACCGGAACCAGGAACACAGGAACTCAGCAAACTGGATCAGCTTAGCAGACTGGACCGGAACTAGGAACAGTGAGATTGGTCAGACAAGCCGGGTCGGTTAACTGGCTGGCAGCAAGGTACAGAGGGATCAGACAGAGGAGAGGTCACAACAAGCCAGGGGTCGGATGCAGGCAGAAAACTGGAGAAGTCACAGGCAGGCCGGGTCAAACACAGGTAAGTCTTCAAATCAGGTTTTCAGGTACTCAACGCTGTAGAGCAGACAGCAGGGACTGTCTGCGATTGACAGGTTTAAATAGCCCCTCTGGCGCCACCTGCAGGGCGGAGCATGCGCAACCGAGAATCAGGAAGACCGGGACGCCTGCTTCTGGCAGGATCTCCATGACAGAATCAGAGGGAGCAGCTGAAAAAGGCATCAGCAGTCTTGGCGATCCATTCTGCAGTCAGCACCTCCACTCCGAGCGCTTGCGGCTCCTGGAATGGAACTTTAGCAACTCAGTGCCGACTGGGAATGTAAGCGGTCTACCTCTGGCAGACAAAACCCCAATCTCTGTTAGTTCTCGAAAGACTCGCAGTAGTCTGGATCCTCCATTGTCATCAGACTTGACCTGGACAAATAGATCGTCTGAAGATTCCTCCGACCAGGCACATAGGTCGCAAATCGTTGGGAGGATTGACTTGGGTGAATTCTAGAATTAGAGAAAACTTCAGAAGTGAGAGACTGAGCCTTGTTTCCAGATGTAGGCGACACTCGTTGTGCTGTCCAACTTTCCCAGGACAGGCTTACTCTGGATGAGATGACTGAAGGCTAAGAGCCTGAAAAGGTTGCCTTCAACTCCAAGATGGAGTCTTGGATCCTTGACAAAAGACCATTGGTCCTGAGCTCATTGTTACTGAAGAAGGGCTCCTCTAAACTGGCTGGTATCTGCCTGTACCACCAGATCGTCCGAGCTGCTGAGGCGATTTCTATGGCTCAATCTGAGACGTGAAGGATGAAAGATCTCCAAATATGGCCCAAAATGCTTTCCTTAGGGGACCACGTGTCCATCCACAAGCCGTCCCTATGTTCACAGAGGAACCACATAGGGCATGTATAGGTGGCCCAATCCAAAAATAACAGAGAGCATCCTGACATGGAAGTTCTTATTGACTTCTTGGACTAAGCATTTGCTTCCTTGTATTTCCTGGACTCCCATCCAGAAAAGCGCAGGAGCTAAACTCTCTGGCGTGAGCGTGGACAATAACTCTTGAGTTTTCGGTCTTCTTTAACTCAGTAGACCTTCATTTTGAGGCAGGAGGCTAAACTGGCCACTATTTAATTTAGGCTTGACCTTCTGCGATTAAGAAAAAAATGCAGTGAGCGCGTTTGTCCTTGAGGGTCGCACGTTCTGATGGTAAGGTCATGTGAATGGCCGATCCCACAAGGGACACATACTAACCAGCGGGGTGGTCCCAACCCCTGGACCTCTATTCGTTCCAAAGGGCGTAACTTTGACATCCTGCTGTGACAATATCCTCCAATCTTGACGAACAAGCACTTGATCCGTTCAACATCCAGCCGTCTTTTGGAGGTATTTAAAATACTTCCAAAGTTTCACCTCTATACACAGGCATTTCACCAACCTTAGCAATCTGGACACAGGTCGTCCTCCTTTCTCCTGTTCAGAAGAGACTGGAGAGAGTTGATTGGACCAAGAAGGCCCTGAAAGAAGGCTGGACATTGCCAAACAGATGGTCCTCCTATGAGAAGAATCTAGTCATTCCTTTTAGAGTGTCTTGACCATCTGCTTAATTGTAAGAACTGGTTAGGTGTCGTGATCTTTATCCTAGGTTGCTTGAACTAGGTAGCATCCTTGCCGTCTGTTTCTTTATGGAAGGATCTGAAGCGGATTGTTTGCTTGGGAAGGCTTGGAGAATTCACAGAGTGGAAACACTCTTTTAGAGCGTATTGACCACATGTTTCATTAGTGCAACCACCTGTTAGGCGCCGTCCCCATATCCTTGGTTGCTAGATAAAGCAGACTGTGTGCCGTCATGTCCATCCGGAAGTTTGGAGAATGGGCTGCTTCACCTGGTATGGACAGGCGGCTTCTCATTATCAGAGCAGATAATCCTTTCATATGGTGAACCGAAAATACCCCTTTAGAGTGTATTGGCAATTTGTTTATTGGGTGTAACACCTTTTAGGTGTCACCCTCCTCCCTGGCTGTTTAAGCCAGTGGGATACATACTGTCATGCTCATCCGGAAATTTGGAACATACGCAGCTTCCCCTGGTGTGGACAGGCAGCTTCTCATTGTCAGAGCAGATGACCCCTTTTACAGGGTGAGCCGAAAACACCCCTTTAGAGCGTATTGGCAATTTGTTTATTGGGTGTAACACCTTTTTAGGTGTTACCCTCCTCTCCGGCTGTTTAAGCCAGTGGGATACATACTGTCATGCTCATCCGGAAATTCTGAAAATTGGCTGTTTCACCTGGTGTGGACAGGCACCTTCTCATTGTCAGAGCAGATGACCCTTTCACAGGGTAAGCCAGGAACACCCCTTTAGAGCGTATTGGCAATTTGTTCATTGGGTGTAACACCTTTTTAGGTGTCACCCTTCTCTATGGCTGTTTAAGCCAGTGGGATAAATACTGTCATGCCCATCCGTGTATTCCTCTTATAGAGCTTGAGTAGGGATGTTTGATTGAGAAAGTCATGAGACTGCTCCTTCATGTTCATCCATGTCTTCTTATTGAAGGGCCTGAAGCATGTTCGTTCTGAAATTGGTAAACACTAATAGATAACCTCACCACAGGGCTTCTACACCATTTAGCAAACCAACCCATAGACCCGGATCACACTGGTGCGTTTTTAACATGCGACCCGACCAGTCAAATCGCATAAAAATAATATGCAGCAATCGCACCACCCTAATCGGTACAACGCTGCATCAGCGGCGCCATGCCAACTTAAAAAAAAGGCAGTTTTGTACTACCTTGCGATTTCGGGTTGCGACCTATATTGACATCCGCACAGAGACTTGCACAGATGTCTCTGAAAATTGCGACCGGAACCGAGACTGACCAGCGGGAAACAAAGCTGAATAGCACAGCTTTATTCCCGCAACCCAGTGCGACCCTGGACTAGGGAAAAAAATGGTTAAATGCAGTAAATAGATTGCTTAGTAACAAACCCTGAGGGGTTAAACACAGCTAGAGGGAGGCAGAAGCATCCATCTACAGCCCTGTTAACCAGATGGAGGTTAATTTGGCTAGTATCTAATCCTGGGAATCAGGTTATGATGAAAATGTTTGTTTCAGAACAGCAACACAAAGGTAGGAATTTGTAACAAAATTACAACCATCTGCAGTGTACACAAACCAAGGGAATTGTAGACCTCATAGACACGCTTCTCCATACTCCTTTTTTTTTTTTCTTCTTTTTTTTTTTTTTTTTTTTTTTAAGGAAGACCAAGATCACATAGAAAAATACAAGGATATCCCATATCTCCAAAGGCCATGGCTGGATTCAGACATTTTTCAGGTGTGCTCCACATACCTTCTCTGCAAAATGCTGGTCTTTGGAGGGGTTTGGCATAGTGGCATGACAGTAGGCAAAACATGAGCAGCCTCCAACAGATTATATCCATGTGTGAACAGACAAAGTGTTACTTTGTGTATCTGTTACGCAGAGTACTCCCTGTCCAGTAATGCAGCATACATTGGATACAAAGCATTTAGCTCACCCAACCTCCGTCGTCCGACCGTCGACGTTGGCACAGCACGGGTGCGCGTGCATAGGGGAGTACTCTGCCACAACCGCTGTCCATCTTGTTTGGACCAAGCAGACCCCAGACACGGCTGTTAGCCATGATAAAGCCGCCCCGAGGACCAGCAGCGGGGCTCCCTGGATTATGGTCATTTAGACTAGACACCAGGGACTTCGTCCAGCTTCATCAACACGTATGGACGGTCCGCCAGCCATTTAGACCAGCTAGGTAGAGGAGCACACCTCCGTCCTGCACGTAGGAGGAAAAGAGAAGAACGCTGAGGTTGAGGTGAGTGAAAAATTTATAGTTAAGTCCTGATCACGTAGGGGTGGGTGGAGCCTCATCCAGCTGTGCTGACATGGAGCCGTCAGGAAATATATTTTTGAGATCTGGCTTTAAAATAAAATACGAATATTCATGAGATCACAAGAAACAATATAGAAATAAGTTTGTCAAAAAACTTTATTCTAGCATTAGAAAGAAGAAAAGAATGCGCTACATTAAACGATGCAATAATTTGCAGCATGACGAATGTGCTATCTCCATTACGAACGCTAGTTTTACCAAAACGAGTGCTCCCGTCTCCTAATTTAGTCTGAGCATGCGTGGGTTTTTTCTCCGTCGGAGTTCCACACAGACGATCGGAATCTCTGATAGGATTTTTGTCCATCGTAAAAATTTGAAACGTTCTATTTTTTTACACCGATGGAAAAAAGTCAGATGGGTCCCACACACCATCGGAAATTCTGATCGTGTGTACAAGGCATTAGTGAACTTCTCTCCTTTTTATCTGCTTAAGCCCTGGTTCACACTGGTGCGATTTGACATGTCAAATCGCATGTCAAATCGGCGAAATTTGCCGCAAATTGCGGGCAATGTCACGTCCTAATCGGTGCGACGCCGCATCTGCGGCGCTGCACCGATTACAAAAAGTAGTTTCTGTACTTTGAACTTTGAAATCGCGGCTGAAATCAGGACTGCCAGCAGGAGTGAAATCGTGCGAGTTCAGCTGAACTCGCAGGCTTCACTCCTGCAGCCCCAGTGTGATTTTTATATTGCCCACACCTGTTACTTGCCCCAGGTGAGTTTAAAGGAGCATCACATGCTTGAAACAATCTTATTTATCTACAATTTTGAAAGGGTGCCAAGAATTTTGATCAGCCCATTTTTGGAGTTTTGTGTGACATTATGTCCAATTTGCTTTTTTTCCCTCCTTTTGTTTGTTTTGTTCCAATACACACAAAGGGAATAAACATGTGTATAGCAAAACATGTGTTACTGCAATACTTTTCTGTGAGAACTACTTGATTTTCTGGAAAAATTTCTGAGGTGCCAACAATTTCGGCCATGAATGTATATATACACTATATTGCCAAAATTATTGTGACGCCTGCCTTTACACGCTCATGAACTTTAATGGCATTCCAGTCTTTCTTCTGTAGGGTTCAATATTGAGTTGGGCCACCCTTTGCAGCTACAACAGCTTCAGCTCTTCTGGGAAGGCTGTCCACAAGGTTTAGGAGTTTGTCTATGGGAATGTTTGACCATTCTTTCAGAAGCGCAGGGGTCAGGCACTGACTTTGGACGAGAAGGCCTGGCTCGCAGTCTCCGCATTAATTCATCCCAAAGATGTTCTATCGGGTTGAGGTCAGGACTCTGTGTAGGCCAGTCAAGTTCCTCCACCCCAAACTTGCTCATCCATGTCTTTATGGACCTTGCTTTATGCACTGGTGCGCAGTCATGTTGGAACAGGTAGGGGCCATCCCCAAACTGTTCACACAATGTTAGGAGCATAAAATTGTCCAAAATGTCTTGGTATGCTGACGCCTTAAGGGTTCCCTTCACTGGAACTAAGGTGCCAAGCCCAACCCCTGAAAAATAACCCCACACAATAATCCTCCCTCCACCAAATGATTTGGACCAGTGCACAAAGCAAGGTCCATAAAGACATGGATAAGGAAGTTTGGGGTGGAGGAACTTGACTGGCCTGCACAGAGTCCTGATCTCAACCCGATAGAACACCTTTGGGATGAATTAGAGTGGAGACTGCGAACCAGGCCTTCTCGTCCACATCAGTGCCTTACCTCACAAATGTGCTTCTGGAAGAATGGTCAAACATTCCCATAGACACACTCCTATACCTTTTAGACAGCCTTCCCAGAAGAGTTAAAGCTGTTATAGCTGCAAAGGGTGGGCCAACTCAATATTGAACCCTATAGACCAAGTTAATGTGCGTATAAAGGCAGGGATCCCAATGCTTTTGGTAATATAGTGTATAAATAAGGTGGTAGGGACTATGGGATTATAACGGTGCCACAAAGAACTTGGAAAAACATTTAGTACAAAAATAAGGGTATTTTTATTATATTATTTGCTCAGACAATAGAAAAAAATCACATAATTATACAAATAAAGAAATATATAGGCAAAGCACACTGTACATACATCAGCAAAATCACATAATTTACCCTACATGTTTCGCCAATCCATTGGCTTCATCGGGGGTAAGGAGTTTGTACAAAGTGATTTAAGTAGATCTATGAAACAAAATTGAAACAAAATCAATATTTATTGCACAAAGCAGCAGGGAAAAGACATTTGGATGACCAAAAAAGATGTAAAAATTGAATGAATGAAGGCTGCCATACCCGCCAGTCCGTACAGAGGGCACGTCACGCTTCCGCGAAGGTCCCCAAAGTAGCCCGACCCATAGTGTGCCTAGAGGTAGCTATTTAAGGGAAAAAGAAATGTGCCGATAAAACTGTTCGGAAGTATATTAAGCCTCACCCAGAGTTAACTTTTCGCCGCGCTCCCTCGCTTAAAGATCATTTGGTCTCCAGTCATTTTGATATTCCAGGTTCCTCAAATCGTTTTCAGGGTGGCACATTCCCCTGTGGTAAATGTGACATTTGCTGTTATTTACCCAGCTCTCATGATGTTCCATTACCCAATGGCCGTATTCACAATATCAAGTACCGTATAAATTGTAAGACCATAGGTGTGGTTTATCTTGCACTATGCCAATGTGGGTGTTTCTATGTCGGCAAGACAAAAAGGCCCTTCTTCAAGCGAATAAGGGACCATGTATTGCTGACATACAAGAAATTAACCACTACGGCGTTGAATCGCCATATAGGGTATCAACATGGCTATGATGCCCATGTAGTCAGGTTTTATGCCCTCGAGCATGTGCCTCCGCATATTCGTGGAGGGAACATAGATGTAGCATTGTTGCAACTAGAAACTCAATGGATACATACTCTTGATGCTGTCAAATTTCCGGGACTTAATGAATATATTAGTTACAAATCCTTTCTGTAAATATCTGGCTCTTCTCTTGACTTATGACTTCTTCCTTTGCTTCCCCTTTAGCACTCTCCCCCCTTATTTTGATCATTGATATTGTTCCCCTTTTACATCTAGGGAACCACTGAGATTTTATTTTATTTTTATTTCATTTTATTTTTATTTTATTTATCTATTTCAATATATTTCTCTTTTTTGTATGGTATACATATCTCATAAAGCAATTTAATAATGTTGTTCAATCTTTCTTATTATCATTAAAACATATTGTTTGTTTTGAATATAAAATATGATATGCAATTTATCAATCAAAAACATTTTTTTTGAATTTTTTTTGTGTATTTTTCTTTTATCATTATTATTTCATTTATTCTCAATATTAATTATGATTATATGATAAATTCTATTGTACTGCGCATTGTGGTTTGGTGCGTTGGATGACCCTTGAATTAATTGAATTGTTTGCCTCCTCTTCATCTTTACAGGTATTGAGGAGGACATCGACCCTCTTTACAATGTTTGTCCTGCTTGCAGGGGGCCGTCTACACTTGCTTCGGCGTCTAGGCCTCCATGTGATCTGCGACCTGTGCCTGCATGGACACCCAAGGGCCGGTGTTTATACACCTTGCCCGCATTATGGCCATGCCTCTGTGAAGTGCCGCCGAGGCATCCTCCCTTCCCCGTTTTTCCATCCAATCCATTCATACGGACACGCACGTTGCAGTTACGTCATATGACGTACATTTGCACTGCATTATGGGCATTGTAGGCCTTCGGCGATGCGGCGCAGGCGCATTGGTCACCTTACGTCCGCTGCCGTTCGACGGCACCTTACGTCGATTGGCTGGGTGGTCTATTTAAACTGCCATTGACAGCTTGTCCTAGCTGTCGATGGCTGTGGAGCGCTGTTGTTCTGTCTCTCGCTCTAACAGGTAAACTGATTTGAATTTTTAGACTGACCGGCTCTCCAGCTGGTCATCTGGGTCTGTGCTATTTTCATTAGTTTGATATATCTGATTGGCGTTTTTTCTCTGTTTGATTTTCTCTTAGGCTTTAATCTATGTCGCGCTGCATTGTGTGACATCCTTTTGAACACAGATCTATCATTGGATTTATTGCCTCGATAGGGCTGGTCCTTTTTTGCTGCTAATATACATCAGGTGTTTGTTCACATTCACATAGTTATTTATGAGTGATCTATTTTTCTTTTTCCTTTTTTTTTTTTTTCTTCAAACTCCATCTTATTATATTTAAATGGGCTTTTTTCACTGAGATAACAGTCATTTAATTAATAACATCATACTTACTTTTTTTTTCAGAACAGCGCAGATTCAATCCCGGTGATTGGACATTGGTCCGAACACTTTATTCAGCGCCCCACTTTAATTATCTTTTGGTTTAACTATTTTTGGTAGGTCAGGAGACTAGGTTAGTCCCTCATGGGGTTGTCTATTATTTGCAGCAAGCAATTTGGTGCAATAGCCATCTCTGTATTATTATATATTCATAAAATTCCCTTTCTTTTTCCCTTAAATAGCTACCTGTAGGCACACTATGGGTCGGGCTACTTTGGGGACCTTCGCGGAAGCGTGACATGCCCTCTGTACGGACTGGCGGGTATGGCAGCCTTCATTCATTCAATTTTTACATCTTTTTTGGTCATCCAAATGTCTTCTCCCTGCTGCTTTGTGCAATAAATATTGATTTTGTTTTAATTTTGTTTCATAGATCTACTTAAATCACTTTGTACAAACTCCTTACCCCCGATGAAGCCAATGGATTGGCGAAACATGTAGGGTTAATTATGTGATTTTGCTGATGTATGTACAGTGTGCTTTGCCTATATATTTCTTTATTTGTATAATTATGTGATTTTTTTTTCTATTGTCTGAGCAAATAATATAATAAAAATACCCTTATTTTTGTACTAAATGTTTTTCCAAGTTCTTTGTGGCACCATTATAATCCCATAGTCCCTACCACCTTTTTTCACTCAATTTACCAGGGATGAGGTGCTGTATCTTTCAGAGGACACACCAACCACATACAATTTCATAGTGTATAAATAGTGGTAGGCATACCTGCCTGGAAGAACACACTGGCAGTGGTAGCACTTCTACAGTAGGTGAGCTTACAGATATTGATGTAAAGGCTGATGGCCATTACTTGCTGGCAGTGGGGTCACACTATATTTAAAGGGTCATATCTGCCTTGCCGGCGCACATTGGCACTAGTAGTCCTTCAAAGTATGTGGGGTCTCACATACAGTATCACTGGCTTATATGGTACAGTAAGTAGCTCATACCACACACAGGGTGGTAAACATTTCCACCCTGCAGAGAACTCAAGCCTTAGTAATTCCCCTGCAGCAGGCACCACATGTACACTACATAATTGTTACAACATAAAATGGCTGTCCCCATAGTCAAATGTAACCACAAGCCTCGCTGCATTTTTTTTTTTTATAAATTACTCCTGCATGCCTGGCTGAACGTTTAGCACACTTGAACATGCAAGGGGAGATGCTGCAATGTGGTGGGTGTTTGCAAAAAAATTCCAGTCAAAGTAGACCAGAGGAGGTCCTTGCCTGAATGGCTGAATCTTCTTTTTAGTAGACGTGCTTGGCCTCAGTTTATTCAAAGATGAGCCAGTCAGCATAGTGGTTCTCCCCAAGCTAACCAACAACATGGTGTTGTAACGAAGGCCTGGCTTGGATACAAAGTTGATGAGGAAGCTTTGCTAAAGTTGTTGGGCAGCTGATAGTATGAGCCAGGTGGAGCTTCCACTGTCCCTTCTGATTTTTGGTTCTTGTTGCAGATTATTATAATCATGACTTTATACACTATAGTCAAACTACGAGCTGAAAAGAAAGTCACAGATGTGGGAATGTAAAGGATCGCCTCCTCTGGAGGCTGTTTTCTAGTGGTGCGGAAGTCAGTAGTCATTTTAAGAATTCCTTCTAGCCTGTCTGGTTGTTGTTGTGACCTCCTACAATTGATTCTACACCACAGCGAGTAGGTGTTCAGCCTTCTCCAATCTGATATGCATCTATTAAACAGAAATCTGTCTTGTACTATGCTTTCCAAACTATGTAACAATGCCCCAATACTCTATTGTACAACATAATATATGTGTTATTAAATGATGCTCTATAAAGATATACAATAATAAAAGATCCATTGGTATTGTTTCATTCAGCATTGGATCAGTCTTTGGCTGCACACTGACTGAATATCACCTCTGTTTGTCAGTAATAGCAACAACACATTTCTTGCATACAATCAACTTATATGTCTGGCAGTATTAGCAAAGTTTGTGTATGTTTGTTTGTGTCCAGAAATGTTCTTCTCCCCTAGCAGTGGGAATGCACAGACAGCTCAAACCAGCTTGAGCCCTCGTTCACATTGAACACAGCTTTTTAAAATCGCGCAACTTCATCTGAAATCAGACAATTTCAACACCGCGACTTCTGGGGTGACTTGAAAGACATCTGTGCGGCTTCATGCACAGATGTCTATTGAAGTCACCCCCGAAATTGGCAAAAGTAGTGCAGGAAGCAACTCTGAAGAATCTTAAGCCCTTGTTCACATTGAAGCAATTTGTCATGCAATTTGACAGGTCCAATCGCATTACAAGTTGCAGCCTATTGCCAGTAATGGCACTGTTCCAATCGGTGCGACGCCGACTTTGCGGCGCCGCACCGATTTGCAAAAGTAGTTTAATTTGGGTCTGGTATGAATCAGGGGTTTTTTTTAAATACATTTTGCAGTTCTTACATTGCTTCTGAGCACAAGTCGCATGTCACAAGTCTGATCCGTTAAGATGCTGATCCGACTTCAATGATATTCAATGGGCTAAATTTGGATCAAAGTAGTACAGGAACCTTTTCCAAAGTCAGACCAGTTAGGATGGCTCTCATAGAGAATCATTGATTTATACACATCATGCGACATGTGCTCTCAAAGTTGGAGCGTATGGGGGCGTGTCCAAGATGGCGAGGTGAACGGCTGCTTTTAGCTCAAGCTCCGTTGGGCCTTTCTTGATTCTCCGGATCCAGGCAGTTTGTCATACGAGAATCTGACCCTGCAACACCTGAATGAGACGCAGATCGTCGGCGCATCGGCCGGTCGGGGTAAGAGGCTCCGTTTCCCGGTCCTAGCAGAGGACTTGTCGCCTCTCCCTCCCGCCCGTGGGGAGACCCACGCCAAACAAGGCTGCCATAAGGCCTCTCGGATGGCGCCGATGGAAGAGCCCGATGTGAGACCCCCCTGGCTGGCGGAGGTCATGACTGCCATTGCTACCTGCCAGTCGACACGGCTAAAATAGAAGCCGTCCAGCTGGATGTAGGCCTAATGCGGCAAGACATGGACAAGCTGCGGTCCCGCGTGACGGAGACCGTGCAGCGGGTCAGTACTGCGGAGCGTGACATCATGGAGCAGTCGGCGGCTATCCGGTCTCTTCAGACCAAAGTGAAGGCCCTTGAATACCGCGCTGAAGATGTCAAGAACAGGAATAGGAGGAATAACCTCCGCATAGTTGGCCTACCTGAGGGAGCTGATGGAACTCATCCGACAACCTTTGTGGAGGATCTGCTGCGCTCCCTCCTCCCAGATGCTCGCATGTCCCCTCAATACGTGGTGGAGAGGGCACACCGTGTGCCACCCAAGCCGGGTCCTCAGGGATCTCCGCCGAGGACATTTATACTGAAACTGCTCAACTTCAGGGACAGGGATGAGATTCTCTGCACATCCCGGGCCATAGGAAATCTGCGCTTCCAGAATACCAAGCTACTGATATTCCCTGACTACTTCGTGGAGACCCAGAAGCTCCGCAAGTCGTTTGACCAGGTCAAAGCAACTATGAGAGCCCGGAACATTCGATACAGCGTCCTGTTCCTAACGCGCCTGAGGGTCCAAGATGGTGAATCCACCCGCTTCTTCACTACGCCGTGTGAGGTCGTGCTATGGCTGGAATCCTTGCCACGCACTCGCTGACAACTGGAATCGTGAGTTACATCTTCTTGAACACTATATGTGAGCCTCCCTGATCCCCCTACTATTTGTCTCCGAGCCCACACTTCTTCCCCGGGCCTCAGCTGCCCTGCTGAACTGAACATCCTGCAGACTGGTTGGAAGACTCATCTGGGGACCCTGGCCCGTTTGCCTGAGCTTGTTGTGGGACTCGCTGCCCTTCCCTGATCACGAGTGACACATTCCCTCCTATACTTATGTCATTGTAGCCCCTGGACAAACTCCGGGCTTTTTGGTGCTTGTGGAAATCCTGGGGGGAGGGGGAAAATGTTGGGGAGGCCTGGTTGCACCTGTTGTGCCATTTTCTCTGTTTCTGCAACAAAAGGCTGCACCTCTGACGGTGTCAGGAGACCATTGATGCACTTCCCACCTCTGTTATGGTGGGAGGGATTCTACTCAGGTGCTGCTCCTACTGCCTTGGATCACATATTGCTTCTGTCCAGGCCGGGGGGGACTGTCGGAGGGGATTTTTGCCTATCCTGGATTTCAACTGACTTCTCCCCCCCCCCCCCGGTGTCTGTACTGCCCCGGCTAGAGTCATGAAGCGAAAGACCTGAACAGTCCACCTAGACCCTCCACACAATTAGTGGAGAGGAGATATGGGCGCTTGCACAGGCCCCCTACTTGACGGCCGGCATGCCGTATTGGGTTCTGGGATAAAAACCCTCCTCAGTTTCAGGGGGATGGGTGGGGTGGGGGAGGGGATGTTGGCCAGTTGGGGGCCGCTCTGTTCTTGGGTTTCTGTTTTTTTCTTTTTGTTGTTTTTGTTTCCGTTATGTTTTTACTTTATACGCAAAAAGTTGATATTTCAGCATTGCACTGTTTTCAGATGTGTCCATCCTGGGTCTGGGGGCCGGGTCCGGGAGCCGTGTTGTGTTATCCTATCCTCCCTACTAATCTGATAGTCCATGTCTGCAGTTAATATCCTATCGTGGAACACCAGGGGGTTGAATTCTCTGACCAAACGCTCCCTGGTGTTCCAATTCATTAAGTCTTACAACCCGCACATCTGTGTCATACAAGAAACACACCGCATGGGGAGTAGAATTCTTTCTCGTAAAAAGCCTTGGGTGGGCCACCACTATCATTCTACATATTCCAGTTTTGCTAGAGGGGTCAGTAAACTGGTGCTAAAATCCCTCCCATTTCGGCTCCTGGATCTGGCTCTTGACCCAGATGGTCGGTACGTTATAATTCATGCTGTGATTCACTCGCTGACCTGGACCATTGTGGGTCTTTATCTCCCCCCGCCGGCCTCCTTGCTGCTGTTGAATCAAATAACGAGCAAGATGGCCGAGTTTGCCTCTGATAACACTGATTTTGGGTGATTTTAACTTAGTCCCTGATCCGGGTATGGATCGGCTGATGTCTGGGGGTCGACACTGCTCTGGGTTAGCTGACTGGGCTGATACCTATGGGTTGACGGATGTGTGGAGGTGGAGGCACCCCCGGGTTCAAGCTTACATCTGCCATTCGGCCTCCCACAGGATGTTCTCCCGCATTGATCTGGTATATGCGGGAGGTCCGGTACTGCCGAGGGTTCAGGACGTACGGATCTTGCCCAGGGGGATCTCAGACCATGCACCATTACTCTTGTCATTAGATCTATCTAGGGGCCATACTGTTAGACTGTGGAGACTGTCCAGATTTTGGATCTCAGATACCTCTGTTGATGACCAGTTCCAAACTGAATTGACCGGTTACTGGGTGGACAATGAGGGCACGGCGGATGTCAGGACTGTATGGGATGCCTTTAAGGCCTCCACGAGAGGACACTACCAGACCATTATTGCCAGAGTCCATAGGGGCCGCAGAGCAGACATGGTGAGGGCTGAAAAGGAGGCTGCCAGTGCAAAGGAGACCTATATTAGGACCCGCGACCCCCAACACTATGCTCATCTGCAGCTCTTGACTGGGGAAGTCCTTAGTATCCGCACCTCGCTTACCCAGAAAAAGTTACTTGCTCAGTCTCAACGGATTTTCGAACAGGGGGAGAGGTCGGGTAGAATACTGGTTTGGCTTTCCAGGGAGCAGGCGGGAGGAGCAAGTGTCTCACATATCACAGGCCCCACGGGGGAACTGGTTGGCCCCCCTGAGGGGATTAATCAATGTTTTGCTGACTTTTATCGTGCCCTGTATAGCTCAAGGGTGGATTATAGAGATGAAGACCTTGTGAAGTATCTGGGGGACATTGACATTCCAGTCCTTATGGCGACCTACCGAGAGCGGCTCGATGCCCCTATCACGTGAAGGAGATCCAGCGGGCTCTTAAGTCCATGCAATCTGGCAAGACACCGGGGCCTGATGGAATCCCTGTAGAGTTCTACAAGCATTATGCAGAAGAACTTGTAGCCAGACTCCATTCCCTATTCGTGGCATCTACGCAGCAGGAGAAGCTCCCTGATGCCATGAGTGAGGTGGTCATAGTGGTGATCCCCAAGCTGGGGAAGGACCCTTCCCTGTGTTCCTCGTATCGCCCCATCTCATTGTTGAACGTTGATGCGAAAATTCAGGCTAAGATCTTAGCCACCAGACTGAACTCAGTCATTACTGCCCTGGTACACTCGGATCAAACAGGCTTTATGCCGGGTAGGGGAATGGATATCAACATCAGACGCCTCCTTACCCACATTGATAGGGCTGGCGAGGGTCCGACGGGAGTGGTGGCCTCACTCGACGCGGAGAAGGCTTTAGACTCTGTGGAGTGCGGCTACCTCTGGATGGTGCTCACTAGTTACGGGTTTGGGCCCGGTTTCCTGAAATGGGTGCGTATGTTATATAGTTCCCCATCAGCTAGAATTCGGACCAATGGCTGCCTATCGGAGGTGTTCCCCTTGGGTCGTGGCACGAGACAGGGGTGCCCCGTTTCCCCGGGTCTGTTTGCCCTTGCTATGGAACCCCTAGCCATCCTGTTGAGATCTGAGTCGAGGGTCCGGGGAATACAAATAGGCCCGATTTGAGGAAAAGCTGTCTTTGTATGCGGATGATACCCTGCTATACCTGGCGGATGCTTCATCATCCTTGCATACGGCTTTGGATCTAATTAACCAGTTCGGTGGCTACTCCAGTATCCGCATCAATTGGGACAAATCGGTTCTGTTTCCGCTATGTTTCTCGACCCCGCGACCCACGGCGCAAACGCAGCTTAAATAGGTAGATGAGTTTACGTATCTGGGCATCAAGGTTAGCGGCAATAATAGCGATTATGTAAGCAAAAACATACAACCACTTATGACTCAACTGTTGGCCAAATGCGTGGTGTGGCGGTCCCTCCCTCTAACGCCAGTGGGTAGAGTCATTCTTTAGAAAATGATCTATCTCCCGAAGTTCTTATACTTCTTTCGTAATGCCCCCTCATATATTCCTAGGTCGTTCTTCCGGAGGCTGGAGAGTTTGCTGACTTAATTTGTCTGGGCTGGGAGACCTCCCCGGGTTGCGAGGAAGATATTGTATTTGTCTCTGTCTGGTGGAGGATTGGCACGCCCAAATTTCTTGCTTTACTACTGGGCGGCTATCCTGGTTACGGTGAGGTGGTGGTTCTCCCAGCCTAGACAAAATCCGGCAGTCACACTGGAAGCGGCTATTTTGGGCTCTTATGAGGCCTTGAGTAACCTGCCGTTCCGCGGTCTTAGGGCTAGCCCCTGTATGACGACCCTCATGCGGACCACAGTTAAGGTCTGGCAGGAGGCTTGAATAATGTACAGGCGACCTAACTATGTATCCCCACATATGCCCTTGTGGGGTAACCCTATGTTGCCTCACTTGTATAGTATTCCAGACCCATCTCTGTGGGCAAAAAAGGGAATCATTAACCTGAAACACATAGTCCAAGCGGATAAACTTATGTCCTTTCAGGAACTAAGGCAGGCGTACCTCCTGCCAGTCTCTTTTCAATTTAGGTACTGGCAGCTGAAACATGCCTTTTGAGGCCCAATTTCCTGAGCCTATAACTCTGGAGTCGGACTCCATTGAACGCCTCCTATCCTCCACTCTTATGGACTGCCCTCTCTCGTCCCTGTACCAAAATTTGGTCCTCATGGCAGGATACACGCTCTGACCTGGAACCCCCCATTGGGTGAGATTGACTGATATGCCTGTTCGCTAGGGGTGGTTCCCCCCCCCCTCCCGCCCTCTAGTCCTATGACTATACTACTATTCAGGGTTGTTTGTGTGGCCGTAGCATGGTGGGCAAGAATTGTTATAATGCACAAACGGGTTTAGGCCATTTTTTTTCTTTTTTTGCACTTATTAACAAATAGAAGGGGTGTGATCCCCGGATGTGACGCATTATTCTGTTGTTCTGCTATGTTCTAATGAATATGCTGTTACTGATTGTATTGTAATGCTGATTTGTCTAATAAAAATTTTGTTAAAAAAAGAAAGTTGGAGCGTATGTCACACCAATGTGAACCGAGCCTTTCTCAGACTTCATTGGCTGCATGCCTGTTCGAAATCAGTGATTCTGTAGGTAGTGAAGTTAGGATCAGGATGCCAAACTCAGAGCCTGCTACTTTAAAACCAAATCGGTCGTGGCTCCCATATTTCTGCCCTGGGGGTTCACTTTATTAATGTTTATATTGCAGTGGCAGTTATAGGAACATACAATAATTTATTTAATTTTTTTTATTACATATGTGCACATTCTAGTCAGGGCTGTTTCACACCAGCGGCATCTCTTTGCTTATTTTCTTTGACGATTTTTTCGTTGCTACACAGTTTGTGTTGTAGCTGTTTATCTAGGCAGCAAAAAAAATGCTGGGGTGTCATGGCGGTCAGCTGAAACATTAGATTTATATTACATGAGAACTACTGAAACTGTCAATTCTGTAGCCAACTCCCAATGTTTCAGAAACTCTGTCACAGATTGAGCTTCAAATCACTCGAAACTTCTGCGACATACTGTAGGTCTTTCATTTACAAAAATTAATTTTCCCATCAATAGCTGCTACAAATTGCTAGTGTAGCTAGCTCTAAACCATAGCTCCCACCTGCTCATCATTTGGATAGACGGAAAGTCCCTTGTTTGGAACTGAATTCCACTGTTTTCTAATTTGTTCCTCTATTGGTATGATGTTATATCTGTAGCGCCCCCCCAATATTTGGGGGCGCTATGTGGAAATTTAGGGGTAGTCTGAGCCAGTAGTCGGGCTCAGACCAATTGATGGTTCACTATTGCTTCTGCTCTGGGTGTGATACTGCCTGGCAGTAGTGTTCCCTGTTGCCTGTAGGTGGCACTGTCACCACCGGCATAGGTGAACCAAGAGGGGTATCACAGCACCTTGGGTGTTCTCTCTTGGCAGCCATGCAGTGGGCGTGGGCGTGGTTGACCCGCTGTGCATGCTGGGAAAGGGTACATAAGGGGCAGACGCCATTAGCGTGGGGGCGTTCCAGGGGACCCTTTGGTCCTGTATGTGTGCCTCGTGGCCGTATGGCACGAGGTGCGCGAGTGTGTTTGGGCCTCGGGCACCTTCAGCCCGAGGCTGCGTTGCTGCATGGTAGGCCCAGCTCTGCTGGCTGGGGCCTACACCTCAAAGAAGGATCCCAGGCTGCACATCTGTAGGACCACCTTTAGGAAAGGAGACCAGGGGAGGATCAGTCCCTGAGGAGATTAGCGACGGTATTGCTGTCTCGGGAAGAGGCCTGGAAACTCACCTAAAGAGGGATCCACTGTCTTGATTATGAGTGCTCCATCCTGGTTGCTAGGACCGCTCTCAAAGGGACTATCCGGGTGAGCAATACCCACGGGCTTGAGTGGCGACGAAAGACTAACACTGTGCTCTAGGTGTTGCGTGCCTGAACCTTTTCTTTCCCTTACTTCTCTCATCTTCCTACTCCCTATTTAAGTTCAATGAAATGACAAAAGAATAAAACCTTGCTCCTTGGGTTTTACTCCTGTGTGGACATTGGCCTTATTCTGAGGAACTTCTACCTAGACAACGGAAAGAGAGGATCCACTCAAGAGAGGTATTTGCTTTAAGACCCAAACAATAACACCACTCGCTCCTCTCTATACACAGGTAGGGGATACCGGGCAAGTAGCAGGTGTGCCCCGCTACAGGTGGAGGAAGGCAGAGGAGAAACAGGGGTCTGTGTGCTACATATCTATAAATAAATATACTATCAAGTGTCCTCTTGCATTACAGATTCCCTGGCATGACTTATACTGGGATTGTAGGTCAGGAGATATCTGACATAAAACACTGTTTCGGGATGAACTGATCCTTTGTTTGTAGGTAGGGTCACCAATAGGGGGGTACAGGCAGTCCTCTTGTACCAGATCTGGGACCCCATCGTGCTAGCAGGGGGCCTTGCAGGGGCTGCTTGTGGCTCTCGTCCCCTGCACTCTGTGCAGAGAATACTGGACCTGGAAGCCAGGGTGTGCTCATCAGCTTCTCTCCCAGCAGCCAGAGGGTAGTGGCCACCTCATTTGCTCCTCCCACAGCTGCCGCTTTATTCTGGCCTGTCCAGCAGCTGAAGATTGGGCAGGAGGAGGAGCAGAGATGACAGCCTGGAAACTCCAGTGGTAAGTGGCTGAGTGGAAGAAGCTTCCCCAACAAGAATGCCGTTCATCTGTCTGGCTCCAGGACGATGCCCTGCCACTATGGGTGCTTTTACACTCATGTGTTTGTGCATGTGGTAGAGGGGTGGCCTAGACATTGTTTTGGGGTGGGGGGATTAAAGTGCTTGGGTGTAACTTTATTATTTTTACTTTTTAGACCCCTGATATCCCACCTGCCTTCCATTAAAGCATATCAAGCACAGATCGCGCTCCATTAGCTTTTTCTTTGACTGCAAGTGAAAAGTAAAAGTAAAAGTGAAATCTGAAACCGGAAGAGACAACTTACACATCGCTTCTGGGTTCATTCTAGTTATAGGAGATCAGCTAACAGATGTCTGCTGATCTCCCTCCCTTCCACCCAGCAGAACCTGCCATTCAGGTCCCAAGAAGCATAGTGGGGGGTGGGTGGGGTTGCACCCTGGGGGAGGGTACACTCTTGGGTCACAGAAAGCAAGTCAGTTGCTGTACAGCTGCCATATTTCTTTCAACATAAATCCGACAGCCTGTGCTGTGTGTAAATCCCCCTGCTGCCACTGCCATAAGGTTAATGGCAGTGGCAGTAAAAGGGTTAAAGGTTAAAAAGAAAACTGAAGAGATGCTGTGAAATTTGATGGAAACAGAATGTATTACATTTTCCTATATCAGCAAATACATTGGAATGAGAATGTTGATAATACGTTTGTCGCTGGAGAACAAGACATCTTCAGTTAGATGGATCATTAGCTATAGTTGTAAATACACTTTGTCACCATATTCGTAGATGTAATATTCTCTACGTCCATTGGTATCATTCAGGGATTTCTGACTCAATCCAGAGATGATGTTAAGCCCCTGAATGCTTTCATTGTCCATAACATTATTTAGTGTTTGATGGTAACCTCCGTGACTAGTACTGTGTGGAAAGGAATAAAAAGTAAATGGTGAAATATTATAATTTTAGCACCAAGTAAACCTAAGCAAACAGTGCTGTAAGTGCCGCCCTAGTTTGCACTGCCAGCCACAATCAGATAATGTATGGTGGGTAACATACTTTGGGCTTTCTATTGTTAAAAAAAGATACTTTGGGTTTTATATGAAAATATCATGCCATATCCCATAGCTACCAATCAGAAACCATTGGTCTGATTACATTGAGGAGCTGAAAACAAATATCTGGTCTCCCCAGGTTTTGGTAATGTATGTACTTATGTACAACAAAAACTAACTTACAAATTATAAATGTGATCTTGAAATGTATGTGAAGCCAAACTTTTCTAGTTTCGGAAAGAATACGGCAGTGTTAAAACTCCTGTCAGACTGTTACCTCTGTTAGAGAGATTTACGTTCACTTCCATTGTTATGAGACCCAACAGACATTTGTCTAGATCAGTGGTCTCCAAACTGCAGCCCACGGGCTGGAGATGGCCCTTTGCTTGCCTATATCCGGCCCTTGGTGCACTATTCCTCTTACTGACACCAACAATGGGGCACTATTCCATCCACTGACACCAAAGATAGAGCACTATTTTTTGACACCATAGTTTGGGCACTATTCTTCCCACTGACACCAAAGATGAGGATTATTCCCACTAATACCAATGATGGGGCACTATTCCTCTTACTAATACCAATAATGGGGCACTACTACTCCCACTAATACCAATGATAGGGTACTATTCCTCCCACTAATACCAAGGATGGGGTACTATTCCCACCACTAATACAACGATGGGGCACCATTCCTCCCACTGACACTAACAATGGAAATTATTCCTCCCACTAAAACCAATGATGAGGCACTGTTCCTCCTCCTACCACCCACAGCTGGCGTTATGTATTTTTTTTACTCCCTCTGATCACCAAGTCTGAAGGACAGTAAACTGGCCCTTTGCCTAGAAAGTTTGGAAATTCTGGTCTAGATCAAAAACTAAAATCATAAGTGACCACTGCATAAAAAAGCAAAGATCCTATGAACATTATTCCAGAAAAAAGGGTTTATACTTGCATCATTGGGATATTGTTAAGTCTGGGTATTCCTGAGGACCATAGCAAATATATATTGTATATGGTGGTATTGAGGATAATGTAGGTCCTGAAAGAAGAGTAAAAGATGTCTGTGCAGCGTTTGCATGTTGGCAGTTGTAGGTCATGAAAGCACAATGGTATTACTGGCTGTAAAATGTGATATACTCCACCTATGAGACAACAATGACAGACTAGACATAAGAACAATAGCTGTCATATAGATAATGACAGTATATAGTAATTATTTTCTTGCCCTCCCACTTTAATGAGAAATTAGTTTTTTTACTCAGTATGTAACATGCATGAGGCACCTAGTCAACTATTTTACCATCAAAGTATACTTTTTCTTAAGTCTTCTGGCGTGACATACAGGCTTTTTTTCTCCCCAATCTTCTACAGCAGTGAGCAAAGCAAAATACACTCTGAATAAATACACTATAAATAATGGGCATCTGGGTGATATCCCTTATCGAACATGGCCGTATATCCCTTTCACCCCCTTTCCTAATTTCAAAGTATGTTTTCAGTATTCTGTGTTAAATGATAGTGGGCATCATTCAACTCAGAATACCGAGGACATCTTTTGGCAAAAAAGAAGTACTGCAAAGAAAATGCTTCATGTTAAAGGCAAAGCATTGCAACATTTTTGTGTTCATTTTAACTGGCTGGGGCCCTTATTTTAAAAGAAAATGCCCAACATGGGCTTTTAATTTTGATCTGTAGAGCAACCAAAGCCTAGTCAAGAAACCAATTGAAGATCAACACAACTGCATAGCTCCCAACTGTCCCTGAATTTGAGGGACTGCCCCTCATTTGGGAACAAAGTCCCTCTGCCCCTCTTTCCTTGTCATCTGTCCCTCATTTTGTTCTGATCTATATAGTTGTATATAAAAAAATACACTTCTTATCTATCAAAAAGTGTTTCCCAGAGCTAAACGTTTCGTCCAATTTCTAAATATCTGCGTTTGTAAATTCCAAAAGCCAATTTAAAGGAATAGTAGTGGTAAAAAAGCAGTTACGGCAATCTCTCTTTTTTTTTTATTTTTATTTTTTATAATTTTCCTTTAAGGGGGGCGTGGCAGGGTGTCCTGTGCCTACATACTAGGTGTCCCTAATTCCTATCTCAAAAAGTTGGGAGGTATGCAACTGTCTGCAGGTACCCGGGGCTTCTGTTAAAAATCACAGGGCCCTGTATAGCCTACCTGACAGGTTGTGCTGTACCATTAAATATAAAAATATGTGCGGTTTCCCAAGTGGGGGCAGCCTATGCTGACTTCATTATGCCGCTAGTCACAGCAGGGCGGCGGGGGAGTTTTTATGTGCTTGTGATTTTGAATAACAATGTGAGTACCTTTCTTTAAATAAATAAAATGATTAGTTTTACACTATGGAGCATTCTGTATTTGTTTGTGATTAATGATAAATGAGAGGAAGTGATGAGCAAATTTAAATCTTGCTGATATCCCTGGTGGTTCCTGGCGGTTACATATATTGAAGCTTTTTAATATCCATGAGCCATGTATGGCCTATAATTTGTTTGTTTTTTCCTCCAGTAAGCTGCTGATGTTATTAATGG
The DNA here is from genome assembly GCA_029206835.1 of Rana muscosa. Lineage (NCBI taxonomy): Eukaryota > Metazoa > Chordata > Amphibia > Anura > Ranidae > Rana > Rana muscosa. Next base: position 901,547,174 of record CM055116.1, on the reverse strand, counting down.
TGGTGGAACGCACAGGGGGGATTCACAGAAGATTTGGATTGTCACCAGATCACCTTTTGAGTAGACTTGGTTTGTTATGTTAGGTTTGTACATTTAGAAAAAGGATTTGCATACATAGCAACATAGAAACATACATAGAAACGTGACAGCAGAAAAGGACTGAGTAGTCCATCCAGTCTGCCCTTCTTTATTTATTTATTTTCGTTAGCATTATTGTCTGGCTATAGATCTATGTTGGGAAATTGCACATGCTTATTTATTTGTACGGTAAAACCTTGGATTGCGAGCATAATTCGTTCCAGAAACATGCTTGTAATCCAAAGCACTCGTATATCAAAGCGATTTTCCCCATAAGAAATAATGGAAACTCAGATGATTCGTTCCACAACCATTTATTCCTAAATCCTTCATTTTATAGTCCATAGAAAAAGATTCTAGCAATATGATAGGTTGTGTTACCATAAAATGTACATCTGCAAATGGCAGCCTCCACAAGAGGATTAGAAGCAAAATCCAGCATGAGCTACAGAGTATAAAAGAGAAGAGAGGCACCTCTAAGTGTAGCAATATGGTTACATTTAATGAAGGTACAACATTTAGCAACTCACATCGTTGATAATTAAATCAGGCACATCTAAGTATGCAGGCTTCCGGGGTAAAGCTGTCCACATAGACCGTCCTCCTCACCGCCGACTCTCATCGATGTCAGTCTGCAATGGTGACCAGGAAGACTACCCTGCAGTATAGCGATCTGAAAGTGAAGTTTGAAGCGCTCGTGGAGCGCAGTGTGGAAGGGATGACGTCGATGGCTGTGAGGAGGACGGTCTATGTTGACAGCTTTACATCGGATGCCTGCATACTTAAATGTGCCTCATCATCAATCATGTAAGTTGCTAAATGTTGTACCTTCATTAAATGTAACCATATTGCTACACTTAGAGGCGCCTCTCTTCTCTTTTATACTCAGTTGTGACATGATGATACTTGCATAGTAAGAAATCAATTGTTTATCAAGTCAAAATTAGCTTGTCTTGCAAAACACTCGCAAACCAAGTCACTCTCAATCCAAGGTTTTACTGTATATCTAAAGGTACAGCGCAACAAACTTTTTTGGTAACAGAACACATATGATACAACATAGACACCTACAGTAAGTACACTCTGCCTAGAATAGCTCAGCTAAACACCCCTTCCCCTTCAGGTTGATGCTTAAAGTATATTTTAATTCAGAACATTTTATCAGGGATTTTTTTTTTATGCTGTCTGTTGATCTGTGCCAGAGGTCAGCAACCTTTTCCACATTAAGAGTCAATTTTTAAGCAATAGACAACTGGCGTGCCACAACAGAATAGCACAATGTAGTCATATTGTTTATTTTCAATTTTGCACAAGTAGTTATACTCATAATTAAACTCAGTAATTATTATAACAGGTGCACACGCAGAACATGATGACATTTTCTATGAACATGTACTACAGACTAGATGCTATTTAACATAGTTTACTAGTTATGTTTTATTGAGATAATAATAAATAATTTTGTTGACGTGACTGCTGCCAAAAATGTTTTTCTGTGCCCACCATGATACATGTGCCTTAGGTTGCTGACCCCTGACCTATGCCTTTCAAAACGACATTTCAAAATAAGAGTAAACAGTATGAAAGCAAAAAATGACAATTTACTGCATTTAATGTCATGTTGAAAATAGAAATCTTAAAAGGACATTCTGAGACTTTACTATAGGCAGTAATATTTACAATTGCCTTTGATTACATCTAACCCCAAGTCAAATTTAAGAGAAAGAACTATTTTGTTAACATCTTTGAACTAGATGGGGTATTTCTTACAAGACATTGTTCAAATTACTCCTTTAGTAAATCAGCCCCTGATCCAATCTATATATTGGATATGGTCATTCAAACACCATTTCAATGAATGGAAAAATGCAGATCACTTGTATCTGACTATCTTCAGTTTTCTTGGGTATGCATCGCCCTCTAGTGTTAAAATAATTTACTTCAACCTTCAAAGAACATTATTTAACCACTTCAGCCCCAAAAGGATTTACCCTCATTATGACCAGGCCATTTTTTGCGATACAGCACTGCAACGCTTTAACTGACAATTGCGCAGTTGTGCGACGTTGCACCCAAACAAAATTGATGTCCTTTTTTTCCCACAAATAGAGCTTTCTTTTGGTGGTATTTGATCACCTCTGGTTTTTCTTTTTTGCACTATAAACAAAAAAAGACTGACAATTTTGAAAAAAAAATATATATATATTTGACTTTCTGCTATAATACATATCCCAAAAAAATATTTAAAAAAAACTAATTTATTCATCAGTTTAGGCCAATATGTATTCTGCTACATGTTTTGGTAAAAAAAAAAATAAGTATATATTGATTGGTTTTTGCAAAAGTTATTGCGTCTACAAAATAAGGGAAAGATTTAGGGACTTTTTATTTTTTTTACTGTTTTTACTAGTAATGGTGGGGATCAGCAATTTTTAGCGGGACTGAGACAGATCTGGCCCTAAGTGACACTTTTTGGTGACCAGTGACACCACTACAGTGATTAGTGCTATAAAAATGCAGTTCAGTTTTGGGCACCAGTTCTCAAAAAGGATATCGGGGAACTGGAAAAAGTGCAGAGAAGGGCAACCAAACTGATAAGAGGCATGGAGGAGCTCAGCTATGAGGAAAGATTAGAGGAACTGAATTTATTCACTCTTGAGAAGAGGAGATTAAGGGGGGATATGATTAACATGTATAAATATATAAGGGGTCCATATTGTGAACTTGGTGTTGAGTTATTCACTTTACGGTCAACACAAAAGACAAGGGGGTACTCTTTACGTCTAGAGGAAAAAAGATTTCATCTCCAAATACGGAAAGGTTTCTTCACAGTAAGAGCTGTGAAAATGTGGAACAGACTCCCTCCAGAGGTGGTTCTGGCCCTAAAAGTACAGAATATAACAGGGTACTAAAATCCGATTGCCTCTCGGGGGATCAGGAAGGAATTTTTTCCCCTGCTGTAGCAAATTGGATCGTGCTTTGCTGGGGTTTTTCCGCCTTCCTCTGGATCAATTGTGGATATAGAATCGGGTATATGGGATTGTACAATATTTTTAATTTATTTATTTTTATGGTTGAACTGGATGGACTTGTGTCTTTTTTCAATCTGACTAACTATGTAACTATGATCCCCATTCTGACATCAAGTCCGCCGGACCCGTGGGCATACAGGTACGTTGGTTTGCGCAGCCGGACCATCCTGCCGCAATATCTGTGCGGTGGGCGGTACGGAAGTGGTTAAACATATGTAACAGCATACATCGTTGTACGGATTTGCCTTTTGTTTTTATCCAAAAATCTATTTATTTCCTTCATTAAAAAAAAAAATGCATGCAATTTTCCAGGATGGCCTGTCATCAAAAGCATTTAAAGTGTAACTAAAGGCAAAACTTTTTTTATTTTTGGATAGAGTGGAGAAGGATTAGAAAGTGAAAGCAAAAAGAAAGTCACAAATTTTAGTTTGACACCAGAACAGTAATCGAGGGGAAATCTTCCAATAGGGGCACTTGTTCTGGTGACTTTGAAGCCGCCCCAGGATTGCCTCGCTTTGGAGGGATTTCCTCTCACTTCCTGTTTTGGCTAAAGGACCGGAACTGAAGGAAAATTTTCCCCATGGGACACAGATGGCAAAAAAAAAAAATGGATAAGGGTTTCCAACCTGCCCTACACTATACAAACTGAAAAAAAAGTGTTTCTTTCAACTTTATTTTAAATTATTTTACTATAATTTCATTATTTAACCCCTTCACGCCTAAGACCCCTTTCACACTGAGACAGTTTTCTGGTGTTGTAGCGCTAGAAATAGCGCATGTAAAGCTCCTGAAAACTGCCTCCCATGCCGCCCGAATGTAAAAGCCTGAGTGCTTTCACACCCAGTGCGCTTGCGGGACATTAGGCCCCTTTCACACTGGGGGCGGGAGGTGCATCGGCGGTAAAGCGCCACTATTTTTAGCGCCAATTTTGTGCAACTAGCGCCCAAGAAAGGGTTAAAAACCACAGCAAAGCGCCTCTGCAGAGCCGCTATGCCGGCGGTATAGCCGTGGTGCCCCATTGATTTTAATGGGCAGGAGCGGTGGAGGAGCGGTATACACACCGCTCCAAAGATGCTGCTAGCGCACAGCTCCAGTGTGAAAGCCCTCAGGGTTTTCACACTGGAGAGACAGCAGCGGCTGTTTCAGGTCGCTTTGCAGGCGCCATTTTTAGCGTTATAGCACCTGCAAAGCGACCCAGTGTAAAAAGGGGTCTTAGAAAATGTCCTGCAAGCAGCATCTTGCCCCTGCCCATTGCAATAAATGGGCAGCTCTTCCGAAGCGCCTGAAAATCGCTTCAGAAGCGCCGTAACACGGGTGTTTTTAACCCCTTCTTCGGCCGCTAGCTGGGGTTAAAAGTGCCCCGCTATCGGCCGAAAAGCGCTGCTTAACCACTTCAATACAGGGCATTTTCACCCCCTTCCTGCCCAGACCAATTTTTAGCTTTCAGCGCTGTTACATTTTGAATGACAATTGCGCAGTCATGCAACACACAAAATAGGGGATACATTTATGGCATTTTTATTGTTATTTTTTTTTACTAGTAATGGCGGCAAACTGCGATTTTTATCTTGACTGCGATATTGCGGCGGACACTTTTGACACTATTTTGGGACCATTCACATTTATACAGCGATCCGTGCTATAAAAACGCATTGATTACTGTATAAATGTGACTGGCAGGGAAGGGGTTAACACTAGGGGGCGAGGAAGGGGTTAACTGTGTATCCTAGGGAGTGATTCTAACTGTAGGGTGAGGGGACTCACAAGGGGAGGAGACCGATCTGTGTTCCTCTGTACTTGGAACACACATCGGTCTCCTCTCCTCTTTGTGTAATATAAAACAATCTGCGCTACCCCTGATCAACTACAATATTGCATTAAAGTGTAAAAGTGCAACCAAACTGTAACGGCACCCCAATCTCAAGGGGTATTAACGTCGTTTACGATGTTCCCTCTCCTAGACACACATCCACTCGCTACCGATATCCACAGCTAAACGACCCTTTCCTATAGGAGCCGACCCCTCTGGAAGAAGACGAGACGCACTCTGTCTCTTCTGTAGTAGGAATGAATTTATTATTGAGAAACATTGTAACTTTATACACAATTCAAGGCACATGATTTAACATGAACAAGGGCCCAGCTCCACCCACAAATCCCAAGACTCAACACCTCATCCTGACGTCTGCTAGGCTTCAAAAGATCCCAACACAATAGAATATACGATCTCCAATACACATCTTTTCACAAAGGGTTGGCAGCCAGTCTGTCTGGCACTTTACAATACACACAAGGACAGACTTAAATGAACAATAGAAATGCAAAACAACTTAATTCCTCACAGCAATGATACTTAACCCCCACATACAGTATACATCCAATCTATATACAATGTATATACAGCCTTGAATATGGCTATCATAGACCATATTGGGGTTTTCATTCACCCTGTGCCCCTAATAGAGACACAGGGTGATTGACACATAAGAGCCATTGGGGAAGCTGGCGTAAGGGTATTTCATACTTCCTAAGCGATTCTGAGTTCCCCGGGCCTTCCCGTTACATCTCTCCCCTTTCGGCAGGAGACTAACAGAGGGGGGAACCCCAGACGGGTTGACTCCGAAGTTAGTCCATAGGTCCCTTCTTCTAATGCCGGTATCCACACAGTACCCCAAATAAATTTCTCCAAACAGAGAATCGCTTACCCAGCCAACCTCTGCCTCTCTCAGAGAACACACCCGCCGCTGGGGAGAGGCCTGGACTGGCCCTTCTCCCCGGAGTCCTTTCTGCCGCTGGAGAGAAGACAGGGTGACTGGGCTCAGTCCGTCATGCTGTTGGGGATCTGGGTCGACTGCCCGGCATCCCTGTGGTATACAAGTGGAGACTGAAGTCCCATCCACTTGTGGTAGGTGAAAATCTCCCAGTGCTTGCAAAGCAAGGCTGACATCCTCCTGTCTCAGTGTCACCATTTTCTGGGGTTGTGTCAGTGAGGACTGAAGTCCCATCCAATACCACAGGAACTCCCTCTTCTGTTAGTTGGGAGCCGAGGCCCGTGGCGCTCGGCTCTGTTGCCAGCTCTTCTGCTGGGTTGCTGTGAGTGGAGACCGCAGTCCCATCCACCGATATCCGCTCAAGTGGCAGTTGTGTGCAGCGGCCAGTAGCATTCTGCCCTGCTGCCAGTGATTCAGCTGGGAGTAAAAGCTTTACTGCCTCAGCTTGTTGCTGGGGAGAGGGGCCAACTGCCCCGGCTCCCTGAAACTCCACAGTGGTTTCCGGTGCTGGGCAGAGGTGGGTATCACTCTGCCCTGTTGCCAGCACTTCTGCTGGGGACTCCACACCATCTGCTCTGGTTAACTGTTGGGGGGGGAGATGGCCTGCTTCTCCTCCCTGCATCTCTCGCAACCTCCTTCCGAATTCCTCTTCCATGGCGGCTGGTTCTTTAGGCGTTGTCCCCGATTGCCGTATTTGCGCCATTCTCTGCTCATGTTGCCACTCATCCTGCCGCTCGATGTCTCTAATGGCTTCCCGTATGGCGGTCTCTGATGGGTTAGCACCATACAATGCCAACCGCTGTCGCACTCGTTGCTGAAACAAATCTTCAACTGACCGGGGTCCTGCATCACCCTCCTTCGGCTGCATCGCTGGCCAGTCACTGTGGTGGTTTGGAGTGTCCCAGGAACTGGAGGGAAAATCCCACTGCTGCCACCAATGTAACGGCACCCCAATCTCAAGGGGTATTAACGTTGTTTACGATGTTCCCTCTCCTAGACACACATCCACTCGCTACCGATATCCACAGCTAAACGACCCTTTCCTATAGGAGCCGACCCCTCTGGAAGAAGACGAGACGCACTCTGTCTCTTCTGTAGTAGGAATGAATTTATTATTGAGAAACATTGTAACTTTATACACAATTCAAGGCACATGATTTAACATGAACAAGGGCCCAGCTCCACCCACACATCCCAAGACTCAACACCTCATCCTGACGTCTGCTAGGCTTCAAAAGATCCCAACACAATAGAATATACGATCTCCAATACACATCTTTTCACAAAGGGTTGGCAGCCAGTCTGTCCGGCACTTTACAATACACACAAGGACAGACTTAAATGAACAATAGAAATGCAAAACAACTTAATTCCTCACAGCAATGATACTTAACCCCCACATACAGTATACATCCAATCTATATACAATGTATATACAGCCTTGAATATGGCTATCATAGACCATATTGGGGTTTTCATTCACCCTGTGCCCCTAATAGAGACACAGGGTGATTGACACATAAGAGCCATTGGGGAAGCTGGCGCAAGGGTATTTCATACTTCCTAAGCGATTCTGAGTTCCCCGGGCCTTCCTGTTACACAAACCAAATGGTATTAAAGTGCAAACGTGCAACCAAAATAAAATTGCATTGAGGTGCAACTGTGCAAAAAACAGGATTTTAAATCCTAGTTATATAACAAAGATCTATATAACATATGAGTAATGATGCTGCAATTATTGAAAGTTTGGAATAATAAACTGGAATATATGTTATAAAAAAATAATGCGCAACATAGACCAAAACAATAAAGTGGGTGAAAAAGGAATAGATAATGCTTATATGAAGCAAGGCATAAGTGAATAAACCTGGGTAGATGTGTTTAAACAAAAAAGTGAATACACAATACCACATACACATGCGATTGCATGAATACAATTAAATTGTATGGAACCGAATCACAAAAAATAAAAATAAAATAAAGGAACAACACATGAATTGTCCATAAGAGCAGCTGAATAAGACTTGGCTATAATCAAAGGAGCAAAGATATGCCAATCTTCATCAAAACTCTTCTTTCCAGCAGGTAGTAAAAAATGACAATCAGGTATAAGATGTCTGCTTACCGAATCAGATGGACCCCTATTACAGAGATCAAATGGGCTCAGTAGGCAAGATTTATCTGGACATCTGTGGAAGGGATCAGACACTCACTGGGGTCCTGCACTCCTCTGCCGCGATGTATTTGAAATCCTCCCAAGTTGGAAAGCCAGAAAGCACCGCTCACAGCTCATTAGATAGCATATTGAGGGTAAAAACAAAAGACAGGCTTCATGGTGCAGAAAAGTTTCAAAAATAATCCCCTTTATTGAATAACAATGGGTGCTGACATCCAAAGATTTAAATAGAGAAAGAGCGCTGTGAATAGGCACTCACATACAAACGATTTAAAAAAGCAGTCAGCTGCGGCTCGCGCCGATCAGCTGATGTGTGGTGACGTCAGAATCCTTAGCTCCGCCCGACGCTGCGTTTTTCCATACAAGGCGTCCACTGGGAAAGGAGGCTCAGCCCTCAATATGCTATCTAATGAGCTGTGAGCGGTGCTTTCTGGCTTTCCAACTTGGGAGGATTTCAAATACAGCACGGCAGAGGAGTTCAGGACCCCAGTGAGTGTCTGATCCCTTCCACAGATGTCCGGATAAATCTTGCCTACTGAGCCCATTTGATCTCTGTAATAGGGGTCCATATGATTCGGTAAGCAGACATCTTATACCTGATTGTCATTTTTTACTACCTACTGGAAAGAAGAGTTTTGATAAAGATTGGCGTATCTTTGCTCCTTTGATTATAGCCAAGTCTTTTCCTCTCCTCTTTACACACACAGATCCACATTCCTGCTGTGTTCACATTGCGGTTGCCGGGCACGCGCATCCCCTAGAGTCTCAGGGAAAAAAAGACGTCATATGACAGCGGCCCGGAGGGACAAAGGGTTCCTGCCGCCGTCATATTACAATAGTGCGGTAGGGAAGTGGTTAAACAGCGGTAAAGCGGCACTAAAACGTGCAGCGCTTTACCGCTAACACATGCGCGGCCCCAGTGTGAAAGGGCCCTGAGGGTAAAACAAATCTAAATGTAGAAGCACAATTTTGCAATTTTGACGTGTTAGTAAAACCGTACATATCACTGCAACTACTTTGTGCATCCAGGTGGATTATACCATGTTTTTTTCAGAACAAATTGGACTTTCTTTAGGTGGTAAATGGTAATGGATATCTCCTGATTTTCTTTTTATTATTATTAAAGTAAAACTTTTTTTTTATTTAGCTGTATATTTATTTTTTCTACCATAACCTTCCACCAAATAACAACCCAAATTAAATTCTCCTGCTTCTGACAATCGTAGCGATATTACATACAATATCTCACAAAAGTGAGTACACTCCTCACATTTTTGTAAATATTTTAATAAAATCTTTTCATGTGACAACACTGAAGAAATTACACTTTGCTACAATGTAGTGAGTGTACAGCTTGTATAACAGTGTACATTTGCTGTCCCCTCAAAATAACTGAACACACAGCCATTAATGTCTAAACCGCTGGCAACAAAAGAACACCCCCAAGTGAAAATGTCCAAATTGGGCCCAATTAGCCATTTTCCCTCCCCGGTGTCATGTGACTCGTTAGTTTTACAAGGTCTCAGGTGTGAATGGGGAGCAGGTGTGTTAAATTTTGTTGCTATCGATTTTACTCTCTCATAATGGTCTCTGGAAGTTCAACATGGCACCTCATGGCGAAGAACTCTAATGCTTTGTACACACGCTCGGATTCCGATGGAATTTTCCGTCGGAATTCCGATGAAGCTGACTTCCATCAGTCTTGCATACACACCATCAGACTAAATTCCGACCGTCCAAAACGCCGTGACGTACAACACGTACGACGGTACTATAAATGGGAATTTCAAATCCAATGGCGCCACCCTTTGGGCTGCTTTTGCTGATTTTGTGTTACCGCATGTCAGTAAAAGTTTGGTGTTAGCCGATTCGCGCTTTTCAGTCTCTGTGCTTTTCAGATCGTTTTCTGGTGTTCAGTTTGTGCTTGTGGGTTCGTATCTGTCTTTCAGTGCGTGTAGTCAGGTCGTATCTGTTTTTCAGTGCGTTCTTGTCCGCTCGTTTACTGGTTTTTAGGTCGTTCTTCATAGGCCTTGCTGTTCCTCAGTGCGTTCTGTTTAAGTTCGTTCTGACCAGCTGGCCGGTTTCTAGCCATGTTGGAAGTACGTTCTCATCATAGAGCTCGTGCTGCGTATGTGCTTGGTGTTGGGATTAATACTTTGACCCAAGCTCAGTCCATGAACAGGGTGAGGAGGAGTTCATGGACCAAGAATTGGTTGCTCCAGCGGGACCAATTCTCTCATATGCCTCTGCTGCGGGAAGTCCAGGAGGAGAATAATCCTGATGACTACAGGAATTATCTCCGGATTACGGACCCCGTTTTTCATCGTCTGTTGGATTTGATGTCCCCCTTTATCACGAGGTAGGACACTGTGATGCACCAGGCCATCACTGCCGAGCAGAGGCTCATCGCCACTAGGGATGAGCTTCGAGTTTGAGTGGAACTCATGTTCGACTCGAACATTGCCTGTTCGCCCGTTCGCCGAACAGCGAACAAATTGGGGTGTTCGCGGCAAATTCGAAAAATCTATGGGAGAAATCTAAAGTGCTAATTATAAAGGCTTATATGCAAGTTATTGTCCTAAAAAGTGTTTGGGGACCCGGGTCCAGCCCCAGGGGACATGTATCAATGCAAAAAGAAGTTTTAAAAACGGCCGTTTTTTCGGGAGCAGTGATTTTAATAATGCTTAAAATGAAAAAATAAAAGTGAAATATTCCTTTAAATTTTGTACCTGGGGGGTGTGTATGATATGCATGTAAAGTGGCGCATGTTTCCCGTGCTTAGAACTGTCCCTGCAAAAAATGTCATTTTTGAAAGAAAAAAATGCATTTAAAACTGACTCGCGGCTATTAATGAATTGTCGGCTCCCGGCAATACATACAAAAGTCATTGATAAAAATAAAAAAAAAGCGTGGGGGTTCCCCAGAATTCAATTACCAGGCCCTTCAGGTCTGGAATGGATATTAAGGGGAACCCCGCCGCAAATTTAAAAAAAAATTGACGTGGGGTTCCCCCAAATATCCATTCCAGGCCCTTCAGATCTGGCATGGATTTTAAGGGGAACTCCACCCCAAATTTAAAAAAAAATGGCGTGGAGTCCCCCTAAAAATCCATACCAGACCCCTTATCCGAGCACGCAACCTGGCCGGCCGCAGGGGAAAAGGGGGGGACGAGAGAGCGGCCCCCCCTCCCTCCTGATCCGTACCAGGCCACATGCCCTCAACATGGGGAGGATGTCCCCATGTTGATGGGGACAAGGGCCTCATCCCCACAACCCTTGCCCGGTGGTTGTGGGGGTCTGCGGGCGGGGGGCTTATCGGAATCTGGAAGACCCCTTTAACAAAGGGGACCCCCAGATCCCGGCCCCCCCCTATGTGAATTGGTAAGGGGTACATTGTACCCCTACCATTTCACGAAGAAAGCGTAAAAAAATGTTTAAAAAAACACACAAACACCTTGAAAAAGTCCTTTATTTAAAAAAAAAAAAAAAAACATTCCAGCGGTGAAATCCAGTGTCTCGCCGCGATCCCGATGTCCAGCGCTGTCCTTCATTGGTTGTGCCTGAGCGGACCTGATGGGGAACTCCCTCTCAGTATTTTAAATGTATAGACCCGCCCCTTCTAAAGTTCCCCATCAGGTCCGCTCAGCGGACCAGATGCGGAACATGAGAAGGGGCGGGTCTATACATGTATTACCAAAGTGAGAGCAGTTCCCCATCAGGTCCGCCCCCTCGGTATGTTGGACCCGCCTACGTCATTGGCTTGAGCGGGGAACTTCCTTCACTGTGTAATTTAAATTTACATAGTGAAGGAAGTTCCCCGCTCAAGCCAATGACGTAGGCGGGTCCGACATACCGAGGGGGCGGACCTAATGGGGAACTGCTCTCACTTTGATAATACATGTATAGACCCGCCCCTTCTCATGTTCCGCATCTGGTCCGCTGAGCGGACCTGATGGGGAACTTTAGAAGGGGCGGGTCTATACATTTAAAATACTGAGAGGGAGTTCCCCATCAGGTCCGCTCAGGCACAACCAATGAAGGACAGCGCTGGACATCGGGATCGCCGCGGGACACTGGATTTCACCGCTGGAATGTTTTTTTTTTTTTTTTAATAAAGGACTTTTTTAAGGTGTTTGTGTGTTTTTTTTAACATTTTTTTACGCTTTCTTCGTGAAATGGTAGGGGTACAATGTACCCCTTACCAATTCACATAGGGGGGGGCCGGGATCTGGGGGTCCCCTTTGTTAAAGGGGTCTTCCAGATTCCGATAAGCCCCCCGCCCGCAGACCCCCACAACCACCGGGCAAGGGTTGTGGGGATGAGGCCCTTGTCCCCATCAACATGGGGACATCCTCCCCATGTTGAGGGCATGTGGCCTGGTACGGTTCAGGAGGGAGGGGGGGCCGCTCTCTCGTCCCCCCCTTTTCCCCTGCGGCCGGCCAGGTTGCGTGCTCGGATAAGGGGTCTGGTATGGATTTTTAGGGGGACTTCACGCCATTTTTTTTTTAAATTTGGGGTGGAGTTCCCCTTAAAATCCATGCCAGATCTGAAGGGCCTGGAATGGATATTTGGGGGAACCCCACGTCAATTTTTTTTAAATTTGCGGCGGGGTTCCCCTTAATATCCATTCCAGACCTGAAGGGCCTGGTAATTGAATTCTGGGGAACCCCCACGCTTTTTTTTTTTTTTTTATCAATGACTTTTGTATGTATTGCCGGGAGCCGACAATTCATTAATAGCCGCGAGTCAGTTTTAAATGCATTTTTTTCTTTCAAAAATGACATTTTTTGCAGGGACAGTTCTAAGCACGGGAAACAAGCGCCACTTTACATGCATATCATGCACACCCCCCAGGTACGAAATTTA